>NEWO01000715.1:100344-175643 GCA_003013225.1 Phalaenopsis aphrodite
TTATAAAGAGAGACAACTTCCATTAGCAATATTTTGAAGGTTGGATCATCTCCTAGACCCTCTAAAGGGAGAACCAGATCCAGATCACAACCTTCACCCCATCTTTACCCTCAAAATTCTTAACTTCTCTTTGGTTTGTTTATTGACCTCTGGTCACTTTATGTCTTTCAGAAGACTTTTAATTTTTTTTCTTAACTTCAGTTGTTATATGTTGAGAATGGGTTTCTATTACTTTGGGTGATGGCAGACTCTTATCAACATTTATATACTCTATATCTAAGAAGATATGGAAGACTGTCTATTCCTTTGTCTTTGAGTCAATTCAACAAGTCACTAGTCAATTTTTTGGACTGCTGTGACAGCAGTAATAATTTGAGAAAGGGTTTGTCTGGTCTTTGGGTGTTGGTAGATTTCTTTCTGCACTCTACCAACTTTCTTGAAAGATATGGGAGTCTTTTTATTTCCTTCATATGTCTCATGTCAGCAAATCACTGGTCATTTTTCTCGATTGTTTAGATTGCAGTCCTTGGGCTTTTACTTCCTTTCAGATGATTAATTTGATGTGCTGGAACATTAGGGGGATTTCTGATCAGAATTAAACAGTTGGTTAGGAAGCACATGTTACTGTGTTTTATTATTCTTGAACCGTTGGTTCACTGTACTCCTTGCAGATTTAGAAAGCAATTCCCAAGTTTCACTTGTAATTACAATATTAATAACAAATTTTGGTTTTTCTATAGAAGTAACCTGAATGTTCAGATCTTGGAAGACCAACCTCAATTTCTTCATATCCAGCTTATATGGGATTTTCTACATGTTCAGACTACCTTCATCTTTGCTTGGAGTTCTGCAAATGATAAAGCTCTATTATGGCAACAAATCCAACATCTCAAATCCTATATTAATGGACCTTGGATCGTTGCTGGAGAGTTTAACAGTATAGCTAGATTAAAAAAAATGGGGAGGGAAACCTGTGGACATTACACAAATTTTACTCTTTTATCAAAACATCAGGAGCACTGCCCTTGCTGAACTTCCTCATCAGGGACCTCTTGACACTTGGAGAAGAGAAAAACTTATTGAAAGAATTGATAGATTCCTGGTCAATCAAGCTTGGCTGGATACCAACTTTATGACTATAATTTCCCATCTTCCTTACACATTTTCTGATCATAGGTCTTTGTTAATCTCTATATCATCTAATACTGTTGCTCCCTTACAAGGATTTAGATTCCTTAATGTTTGGGTGGAACATCCTGAATTCCTCTCCTTTATTAAGTCTGTTTGGGTACCTGTTTCATCCTTCCCTCCTTGGATTAAACTATGGCATATTCAAAGAAAAGTTGCTAATTTGCTGAAAGCCTGGAATTGGAACTGCTTTGGCAACCTTACAGCAAAGGTTGAAGAGGTTGAAGCTGCAGTGAAACAAGGTGAATTAAACATTCAAATGGGGCTCTCTGATGAACAGAACCTGATAATAACTAATGCAAATCTGCTTCAAGCTATTCATTGGGAGGAAGAGTTCTATAAACAGAAGGCTGCCATCAAAAAATTTGTGGATGGGATAGAAATATAAAGTTTTACCATGCTTGTATTAACAAAGAAGACATTCCAACACCATCCTGAAGATTAAAAACCACAGTGGCATTTGGGTCCAAGGTACTGATCTAATTCATAGAGATGCTATTGATCACTTCCAAAACCTTTTATCTAAACCCCATGAGGCTACTCTCCTGAACTTTGACCCTAGCTTACTTAATGACAAATTCTCTAATATCCAATGCCTGGATTTAACATTTATTCCTACTGAGGAAGAAATTTGGAAAGCTCTATGTTCTATTGATGGTGATAAGGTGGCTGGTGCAGAGGGTTTTACTTCTACTTTCTACATAAAATCTTGGGAGTTGATTAAGTTTGATGTTGTGGAAGTTATCCAGGCCTTCTTCAGAGGGGAGGATATGCCACTTTATTTTGCTCAATCCACCATTATTTTAATCCCAAAGGGAGACCAAAAATCTAATTGGGATCATTTTAGACCCATATCTCTCACCACTGTGTTGTCTAAACTTATTAGCAAGCTTTTAGTTTTTAGATTAAAACCACATTTATCTTGGATGATCTCTCCTAATCAGTCTGCTTTTGTTATAGGAAGACAAATTACCGATAATGTGTTACTTACACAGGAACTCTTTCTGGATATTGACAGGCCTTGCAGAGGGGGTAATCTTATATATAAGCTGGATATCTCTAAAGCTTATGACACTATCAATTGGAATTTTATCTTGGAGGTTCTTAAAGCTAGGGGGTTTCAAAATTCCTTCTGCCAAATCATCCACAGGTGGCTTAACAATAATTATTATACCATTCTTATTAATGAGAATTCTCAAGGGCAGTTCCAAACTACTAAGGGAATTAAACAAAAGGACCCCCTTTCTCCATACATTTTCATTGTAGTTATGGATTACTTATCTAGGCTTCTTAACCATTATTTTTCTGAAAGGGAATATCTCAGATTTTATAATAAAGCAAATTTTTCCATAAGTTGTTTATGTTATGCTGATGGCTTCATACTGTTTTCTAAGGCCTCAAAACCAGCAGTGAAGAAGGTGGTTAATTTCATGAACTTGTTTAAACAGATCTCTGGTCTCTCTCTGAACTCAAAGAAATATCAACTTATATTTAGCAATAAGCTACGTCCTACTACCAAAAACTGGATTAAGGACTTCAATAGTTTTAAATCTACTACCAACCCCTTGGTTCATCTTGGGGTACAGTTAATTAAAGGAAGGAAGAAGCAAAGTCAATTTGATGAGGTGGTTTCTAAAATGTCCAAGCAAATCTCTTGTTGGACTAATTCCTTTTTGTCACAGGGGGGAAGGTTAACCTTAATTAAAACTATCCTGGCTTCTTTCCCTATGTATATTTTGCAAATGCTGAAAATGAAAAGAGGTACAAAGATAACTCTAGAGGTGATGTTGAATAAATTCTTTTGGGAAGGCAATCATAAACAAGCTCACTGGTTTAGTTGGGAGAAGCTTTGTCTACATCTAGCTGCAGAGGGCTTGGCATGAAGTCTTTCCAACAGCTTCATGAAATCTTCTATTGTAAACTCTGGATTAAATTTAGAGAACAGAAATCTTTATGGGCTAACTATATGAAGTTAAAATATTGCAAACACTCTCATCCATCAATTACCTGCAGAAAACTTGGGGATTCTAGAATTTGGACTGAACTCCTGCATATTAGGTGGTGGCTGAAGACCTTTTTATCTGGGATGTGAGAGAAGGAAAAGTTGATTTTTGGTTAGATAAATGGCTTATGGAAGGTAAATTGGAACCATCAACCTCTCTGGACTCAGCTATCAACACCCCTGTTCATCTTTGCTGGAATAATCATCTTTGGATTAGAGACATGTTGGCTTCTATGGTGAATCCTGAACAAGTGTTTCAAATTCTTAAGGTCCTAATTACTCCACTGAAACTAGATAAAATTGTAACTAAAAGCCCTCCTCATACTTCTTTTACCAAATTTGCATACTCCCAATTAAACAATTGGCACCATAAGGATTGGGGTAATGCCATGTGGGTGAAATACCTCAGCCCCTCTATGTCCTTCTTCATCTGGAGATGTTTTCATAATATTATTCCCACTGATGATATACTCAAACTCAAGGGTCTAAATGGACCTTCAAGATGCACTTTCTATTGCCAACAAGAGGAGTCCTTAAATCATGTGTTTTTCTCTTGTTTTATTGCTCAAGGGGTTTGGACACAGGTATCTACTAATCTTAGTTTCCCTTCCCATTTACTGAATTTTTGTAACTTCCTTGATTTCTGGAAAGTTTGGAAAGAGAACCATGCTGATTTGATCCCCTTTATTACTACATGGTTCATTTGGATGGCAAGGAATAACAGTAAATATGAGGGGAAAATCCAAACTGCTACACAAATTGCTACCAACTGCTTGACATATACTCTTAAGATAATCAACCTCATGGGGTATAAGATTAACATTCCTGGATGTTCCCAAATCCTCAATACCCAAGTTTCTGCTGCCAGACCAAAATTTCAGCTGTTCTATTGGAGGAAACCTTCTTGTCCTTGGATCAAAATCAACACTGATGGGAGTTATATAAGTCACACTGCTGGAATTGGAGGGTTTTTCAGAAATAATGCTGGGGATTGTCTACTGTGTTTCCAATCTCCCACTGTTGCTCTTAATGCTGTGCACGCTGAAGCCTTAGCTGTGTTATGGGCCCTTCAAATAGCTTTTGTTATGGGATGGAACCTAACAATTATGGAAATGTACTCATTATGGCTATTCCAACTTTTAAAAGATAACATCTCCCCACCTTGGTTTCTTCTACATGTAGTTAAGCAAATCACTCACATGAAGTTGACTCATAACCTTCAGATTATCTGGGAGCATATTTTTAGGAAAGATAACATATGTGGTAATTGGCTTGCACATCAAGGTGCTTTGTCTATGTTGCCAAAAGTGTATACTACCCCTCCTGTGGAGTTGTCTTGGTTGGTTAGGGCAGATCTCTCTGATCTGCCTTATATTAGAAGGGGGATGTCCACTGATGTTTATTCTAACCAACCTGTTTAGGGAGGGTTTTTGTTTCCTATGTACTTACTGTTTTGTTATGGTTCATTTCCTTCTTCTTTTCAGCCCTATTGTGTGGGGACAGGTTTTTTTGGATAGGTTACATTAGTATTTTGTTCTCTTAGGAGGCCTTGCCCCCGTTTGGGTGATCCTTGGTTTTTGTCTGTGAACCAAGCCCCATATAGCTTTGTAACCTTATTTCAGTTTAACATGTAGGGAGTCTCTGTCACTCCTTTTTTTTTAATATATATATATATATAATGTAATTTTAATTTTGTGAAAATGGTATCCGTTATTTTTGGAAAATGATGAGATTAGATAGACTTCTTATATCTAATAATTTAAATAGTTGAGCGCAATACAATAAATGATATATCATCTCGGAGGATGAACATATCACTTATTAGTAGGCTTAACTATCTAAATTTAAAAGTTTATGATTCTATTTTGGCCTGCAAAATTTATAGCCGAAAAATTCCCCTATCCATCTCATAGATTAGATAGGGTTTAGATTAATCTTGGTTCTTAAATTCCCTATAAGAGCAAGCTCCTATAGTTAATTACATATTAGACAACCAAAGTCAACTAAGAAAACTCTCGATAATGATTAGAGGTTTTGTCTTCAAGAATTCAACGTTCAAGTTTCCACGATTGTTCATAGGAAAAGTCAAATGGGATAGGTTCAAATAGGAACAGTTATTTCTAGAATCCAAAGAAGTGAAAAGTAGGAGATGTCGAAGATACTGAAGGAGATTCAGTGACATCTCAAACTAATATACGGTTTGGCTTTACGTCTTTGAAAGAGAAATTATTTGATGTTTCAGTTCTGCGAGTTATTCAGATATTTGAGACTTATATCTGTATTTCATATGCAAATAGCCCGAGAAAATGTGAGGATTTATGTCGTACTGAACGACCTCCTCAGAATCCTATCAAGTTTAGGACTTACATCATATGATATAAGATTGTAGAAAGTCCTAAAAGATAATGTGAGGATTTACGTCATATGAGACGAACAACCTCGACGTCCTATAGGTATGTTATTTAAATCTATCGAGGTTCTGCATAAGCTCATAAATCCGTCTTTGGTAGTTGTCTTAACCGTTGTCCGGAGATGAATCGTCAACCGACCACGTCGTCATCTCATTCTGAGAAGAGAAGAGAGAGAACAGAGAATAAAAGATAAAAAAATACCATGCCTCGAACGGCCTATTCTAGGGGATTGTACAAACATACTAAAAAGGTAGTAACTAAAGCATGAATACTAGTAAACGTATATAGTACGGCAAAGAACATACAAAGAGACTACGTTATAAGATATGGTAAAAAAATGCATGAGACATGTAGCAAAGTACAATACAATACAAAATAAAAAGAAAATTGCAAAAATAAAGTACAAAAATTAAATAGATAAAAGCATATCTGATCAAATTCTGCTAAAGCTTCAAAACAGATTGCAATGATATAAATGGGTTAAGTAAACATTTGTAGATTATAAAAGAAATGTTAAATGATGAGCATATGAAAGTCACAAGATGGGATATTAGATTTCAATTTGGGGCTAGGCTCAAACTAGACCCCCTTTTCTCTTTATTTCTATCCCACAGGCAACTGATTTATCGAGGTCAACCTATCAACATCAACTAGAGGCCACCAACGAATCACCCCTATAATCAGACAGTCTTAGACCCTATCATTTAGTGAATATGTGAATAGAGTAGTATCTGAACTCTTCAAAGTGTGGTGCAACTATACGTGAAATGTAGTATCTGAACTCATTGAAGTGTAGTATATGTGTATGTGACATGCAGTATTTATCGTGTAGGGCGTAGTGTGTGGACTTTATAGTGTGTATGAGTGTAGTATATATTTCTTGTGCAAGTGTAATATCTGTCTAAGACCCGTAGTATCTATACATGATATGTAATATCTGTCGTGCGAGGTGTAGTTTGTGGATATAGTGTCTGCAGTATAAAAAAAATGATGATATGATAATACTTAGATTCATCAAATAAAGATATGTGGTGTATCTATATATGGTGTACGAGATGTACTATATGATGTATGAAATGTACGTGTAGGTGATATTCAATGTATGCATGTATTGGTCAGGGTATGGTGTCTACCGTGTAGTGTCGTATCTATTCTTTCACGATTGTAGTATTTGTTGGGTGTTTGTAGTATCTGTTTTTTGTGAGTGTAGTATCTATGCAGTATTTATAGTATCCGTTCCTTTGTGAGTGTAGTATCTATGTAGTGTTTGTAGTATCCGTTCTTTTGTGGCTACCTCTTCTCAAAACTTTTGAAAAAGGGTTAGAGCTGTTGACGATCTAGGGGTGAAAGGACATCACACTAATTGAATATTGATTTTATATTTCAACTATAAACTAAGCTGTCAAATGGTTTATATGCTCATCCAATAAATTTGTATATATTTCAGTTACCCCCCCTCGTCTCAAACTAATAGGCCACCTCAATATTTCATATGCTCATCCAACAAATTTTTATATATTTCATATCAAGGAAATGGGAGAAGCAATCATTTAAGCCTTTCTATAACATCTATCTTCCACTTCTAAGTTTAAACTTTAAACCTATACATATGATCATTACATGCTCCATCAATTTCCCAAGGAGAAATATGTTGTTGTCAAGTTCAAACTTATGTAATTTATGTAAACAGGAAGCCAATTCCAACAAGAGATTAAAATCAACTCCAAACATGTATTCTGAAATATAAAAAAAAATTCCAACAGGCATTCGAATAAGGAGCAGCAAAGAGGTCCACAACGAAGCCAAAACCAAGCCACCAAACAACTACCTAAATCACAAAACATTTCTAATATTTAAGTTTGGATAAAGAGAACAACAAGAAACACAAAACCAAGCTCAACATAAGGGCTAAGCTAAACCACCAAGAAGAAGCAAAACCAAGCCATTAAAAGAGCTATTCAAAGCAAGAAACAATTCCAACATGTGGCCATAACCAAACCGTCCTCAAACAAAACCGAGCCTAACAAGGGACAAAAACCAAGAAATTAAAAGAGCTAGAAATTGAACTATTAGAAAATGAAAAACCGAGCCCAACAAGGTAGGCCACAATTGAGGTATTATTCGAGACACTAAAGCAGCTATCCTGAATCAGAGAATGATTTCCAATGTATGTTTAAATAATGCAGCAAGGGAAGCAAAAAATACAGCTCCAAAACTGATAAAACAGTAAAAGGAATAAAAATTATAGCCTCAAGCCGCCATCCCAAACAAAAATAATCTCCAAATATATTTCAGAATAGAGGCAGTGAGAAACAAAAAAATCAGACCCAAAACGGGAATCCAAAACTCAAGATATAGACTCATATATATGTTAGAACAATGTACAACAAAAATGAGCAAAAAACTAACATCAAAACAAATATTCAAAACCAAAGTATAATCTTCCATGTGTATTCAAATTAGGGGGCAGCAAGAAGCATAGAGAACCAGTCCCCAAATAATATTCAAAGCCAGAAAATGCATCTCCAACATATATATTCATATAAGGACTACAAGAAGCACAAAGAACCGGCCCCCAAATGATATTTAAAATCAGAAAACGCATCTCCAACATATATATTCAGATAGGGACTACAAGAAGCATAGAGAACCGACCATCAAATGATATTCAAAATCAGAAAACGCATCTCCAACATATATATTCATATAGGGACTACAAGAAGCACAGAGAACCGGCCCCCAAATGATATTCAAAATCAGAAAACACATCTCCAACATATATATTCATATAGGGACTACAAAAAATATAGAGAATCAGTCCCCAAATAATATTCAAAATCAGAAAATGCATCTCCAACATATATATTCATATAGGGACTGCAAGGGTAGTAGGAACTGCAGCCTCAAGCTAGTATCCAAAATCAAAGAAAAATCTCCAATATATATTCAAATAAGGGACAGTCATGAGGACAAAAACTGAGCTCCAATATATAGTTATTTAGAACACCAACATATTTTAGATGTTATAACCAAACAAAGGGGCAGCAAGAAGATCAAAATCGGTCTCGAATCTTCATTAGATCTTAAAGAAAGTTCTCCATCTTATAATTTCATAGGTAGTATCAAATGAATAACTAATTCAAAAATTGAATCAACACCCTAAACTGATTTGAAATAAATTCTATGGTGTTAAAGGAGGCAGCAAAGGAAGCAGAAAATTATAGCCCCAAATAGTAATTCCAAAACCATAAGGAAATAATCCATGTATATGCATTCAAGTAAGAACAGAAAGAAGAACAGGAACTATAACATTTGATACCCAAAAGATCTAAACACATGAATTTGAATAGGGCCAAATAATATAACTATGATGTTAATCTATCAAAATCATGATCAATAATAACCAATTCTCAAAATAACTGAAATCTGACCTCGATTTCTCACTAGCTCAAGAAATGAAAAGAGTAAGAAGAAGTCACAAGATGAAAGCTTCGAGCAAAATCCCTCCAAATTCTCAAGAAAAAGAACGTCGTCCTCTTTCTCTCCCCCTTGGTGGTATTTATAGACATCGAGAGGGCCAGGGCTCACCGGCGGTAAAAAGGGGAGGTGACAAGAAACACCACAAAGGGCAAAGACAACGTTCAAATTCAAGAATGAGAAGGTTACCAGACTCATTTAGGTGAAAAAGTTTATTACAATGGGCTACCGGCGGGGCTACCAACGAGGCTACCGACGACGAGGGCTCAGAAAAGAAAAGGATGGCCGAAAAACAGGGAAGTGGACTCCACGGTTTGGCTAGGGCAAAGAACAGAGGCGAGAGGGAGAGTTTAGATTTTAGGATAATAAAACTTCTTTTTTTATTTAAAAGAAGATTTTTTTATTATATTTTGAAAGAAAACATCAAATCATGCTAAATTCATTTGTGCACAGCACCTTAACAAAATGAGTGTCCTCCCTAGCTAAAATTGACGTCCCGGATGCAATAGCGTAGTCCGTTTTGTCATCCAAATAAATTTGTCGTCGATCGCGTCAAATTAACTATGATTCGCGCGTGGCACGACAAATGAAATTATTTTGACCTAATTGGAGACGTTTAACGTGTATATTATTGACTGGTCCTCACATAAGTGACGGCCAAAGTCAAACATATCACTCATAGTGGCAAGTCAAACATTACACGTGCCACGGTGTCCACCTACGTCTTTCAAATTTCTATAGGAGCTCAATTTGAGCTTCAATATATCGGCTTTTCGATCGACTCAATTGAATATTGAGGATCTAAAACCATTCATATGAAACTACAAAGAGTGAAGAAATGGCTTGAATTTCTAAAGGGGGGTGAGTCCCAGTCTAGTCCTCTAAGAAAGTCATAAGAGAGATCTTAAGGTTAGATCCTAGGGTATCTAGAGAAGGGAAAAGAAGACCTAAAAAATGAGGTCAACACTAACTTTAGATTTTGGTGCTTTAATCAAAATTTGGGATTAATTAGAGGGGGGAGGGGTAATTTTGATCCTAATGAACATATTTTAATGATTGAAATACAATTGGATTAAAAGGTAGAAACTTATGGGCCATCTATTTCATAATAAGAACAAAATTGTAATTTCCTTGATTATCATGACTTGGAAGTTAATCAAAATTAAATGATTCTCAAGTGATGGGCTTGAGTTAGAAAGATGACATTCCATTAATTTTAAGCCCATGATTGATGACAACATGATCTTTCAATAAGAATGCTTGACATTTAAGTCAAAATTTTGTTAATTACAATTTAACCTATTGTGATTATTCAGGGCTTGGTAGTGACCTAGGCTTGACATTCAAACTCATTTGATTGGATTTAGAAGATAACATGATTAATGATTAACACCTTTTTTTGCACTAAAAGCTAAGTTTTTACTTTGTAAACTAAAACCTTTACTTACCTAAATTTGCCTTAGGGGCACCCACCTACATAACTCTTAGATGAAATATCAATTGATTAATAGAGTGTCCTAGCCTTGAGATAAATAGAACATCAAGTTTCTCTGAGCAATGGGATAACCTTAGCTTAACCTTGGATGATTAATAAAATAATATGATAAGTTCAAAATGAACTCAAAATATTTCAAGAGATCTATAAAGTGGTTCAGGGTCATGCTCAGAGCACATTGAAACCTCTTGAATATTTTGAATGGCAAATTGAACTTGTTATATCTTGTTCTAAAATCATCTACTAAGATCTTTTGAGACTCAGCAAAGTCATAACTTGGGGTTCGGTCGCTATACCTTCATCTACTCCAACAATTTGAATTCCTTGAAAAAATTATATACATATTGCCAAAGCTAACCTTTCAGGTGAAGGAGTGGGAATAATTGGTAGGTATGCTTTTAAGTTGTTGCATTTACTTTTTTGTTCCTCTTGTTTATTGTTTGCATGCTTAAGTTCACCCTGCATGTCAAAACCAAAATTAAAAATTAAATAAGATAAAATTTACCGCCACAAAAATCAAAATATAAGACAACTCAAAATTTATTCACAAACAAATTAAAATGAAAATTGCAACTAAATTAAGACATCTCTATTGGATAATCGGGAATCCCTTAGAGTAGGTAACCTACAGTTGCTAATAAGATTTCCCACGATCTAAATGAAACTATGGAATTCATTGAGTTGAGTTTAGTAAATTCATTTGGACTAAGTGAAACCAAAAGAAAATAGTGGTGTCAGAACGAGGGAACGGTAAGATCCTAACCAGTGTCGCTCTAATCAACTTTAATATTCCCCTCAATTTTTAAATAACCCTGACCTTAAGAAACATTTGATTTGACATCATGACTTGATACCTTAGAAAACTTAAACTCACTACGATGAGGAGCTTGGAGCTAGCATTGTGGGTAGCACGACCATCTTCAACGGCAAAACTTGTCTACCCAGCTAAACTATTCCTTAGAATTAAAATACAATCCATAAGACTTTGAGGTTGTTTACTTATGTCACATAAGTCCTCAACTTATCTTTAGGCCTTTGTGTAGCTCTATTATACAAATATAAGCCCTAACTCACTTTAGGATTCCAAGGTTGTCATTCATCACGACCTAAATCCTCACATCTTCCAAGCTATTTTTGTGATCGTTTCGCATGAATGTAAACCCTAATTAATAAAATTGGCAGGATGAAACGCTTGAATAATTTATCCTCTAAATTAAAGCTGAACCGTAGGACAGCTTAGGAAGTTACCGAGGTTCTCTTAAGGATCTGTGATATTCTCTAGTTCTTCTTCTTTTGGATTCCACAATAAATGTTCCAAATTTAAGTCATTCCCCTCTCACTCCTCTTTGTCCGATCTCTTTGAAAATTCCTATTCCTTTGACCTATTTAAAGACAATATCTCCTGATTTTTATTGAGATTTTTCTTAGGTAACTTCGGTTATCTAAGATATAATTAACTATAAGGGCTTGCCTTCATAGGAAATTTTAATGAACCCGGTTTAATATAAACCCTATTTAAGGGAACTTATCAGCTTATAATAAAATGATTTCGTGTGTCAAACGGTTCATTAAATTTTTAGTTTATTTGATCGAGCCTCACCTTCAGGTCTTATGTTTATCCTTCGGGATAAATACATAGCTTGAGGTGTAGTGCTATTTCATTTAAACTATGAAAGATATGGGAAAATTTTGATTTTGTATTTTCTAAACTTAAATATATATTTAAATTAAATGTCCCTCTGAAGTGGGTGACGAGATTCCGATTCCGACGACTGACGACTTTCAAAGGACGACCGCCTAAAATTTATGCCAATAGCTTCTAACAACTTTACTGGGGAATGTTTTCTCTCTCCGTTCAAATCAGAGAACATTGTCTTCATATATCAGTAATGTGCCCATGTCCCTTATGGATCAGATTACCCTTCTTCAGTTGATATGCTTCACCCATCTCTTTCTTGGGTAAGTACAGTCAACTCTTTTAAACTTAAGATCGTCTGTTCTACAACCTTTGACAGAGAGGTTCAGAAGTTCATTAAGACCTTTAATTTTTGTAAGGGGTCAGACCCCCAATAGCTGTGTTGGTGGACTAGTTTCACCTGGGCGATATGCGTTGTGAAGTCGGCCTCGCACTGAGTCATAAACTTCACTTTCCCTTTCGAGTTTAGTTTACTAGTTTGCAAACTAAATTGAATTGTGTCGTGTTGTGCTTGCTCTTTAAACATTCTTTATATAATTAATTAAATTCTATTATTTTCAAAGTTACTTTTACTAAATTCTAAAATATTTTTCATAAACTAAAATTAAAATAAAAAACTTGCCCAGTTACAGATCGATCTTAGTTAATTTTTAGTGCTCACACTAGAATTATAGTATAGGCCAAATAACTAACCCTAAAGCTTTTTTTGAAGCTACTGTAATGGAGTTCCTTACACTCACTTTCTCGTGCAACTTGCCAACGAGCTGTGATGCCCGCAACGTCACTCCCACCATCATGTTCGGAGTCAGATTTAAAGATCTCAAGGTCAACCTCGGAAAGACTCCCTTCTTTGTAATGAAAGTTACTACGCCAGAATTTCAAGAGCCATCTACTGAGTTGAACCTGAACTGTCTCTAGGATTTCCCTTCTTACAAGAAGGTGAAGACTACTGCCACCACGTCACCTGCTAAGCCTGTTGTTCCCGCTTCTGCTAAGGGAAAAGAGGTCATGATCATTGAAGATACAACTAAAGGATTCACTGTTCCGTCATCTGTGTTTGAAAATGGATTGAGTTCAAAGAATGTGCCATTAACTCGATCATAAAGAAGAAACCGTGGCTGAAAGACCCGGAGGGCTGCTAAAGTCTAGATTTTTGAATAAATGCCTATTGATGAAATTCCTCACTAAGAGGAACTAGGATTGTTGGAAACTTATCCACTTATGGAAGGGAGTAGGTTCCATCACTTAATAGACACTAATGGGTATGAAAGTATTTAGAAGATTGCTGCTACTTCACCGTTACCCATGAACTTGGTGGGGAGAGGAAGAAGCCTGCTCCTATCACCCGAGTCAGTACAGTATTCCAAAGACTAGCCGCCAAAGAGGGTTTTTCAGTCAGTGAGTTACTTAAATGAGTGAGATGTCCAATATCCACTCGCATGAAGAAATAAATTCTAAGAGATGTCAGATTTGCCAGTAAATCTCAAAGATCAATTGAAACTTTACCTGCTTGCATCCCCGCATGGTTCCACCTGGGAAGCAGAGTTGATACTACCGTCATTACCACTGATTCTACTGTCGCTACTTCAAGACCTACAGGCTGTCAACCTGTTAAGTCACGTATGGGTCCAAGAGTTCTACCAATTACGAGTTATAAGAATGTTTCCAAAGTTTTGAAGTAAAGATGAAGAAGTTGTCTGGTACTGTATCTTGTCCGCACCATGGGGAGCATACCTTTATTCAACATGCCGATGCCTCTGTTGAGACACCCCGTCTCAAGAAATCACCGTCGAAGAGAAATGAATGGGTACCTAAGGTTGTCGTACCAATATGGTTTAACGATCCCACAAAGCAGCAACATAGAATGAAGCAATGGTGTGAAGTATCCAACATTGTCACAGCTATTGCTATCAAGTTGTATGAGCAAATGGAGGATGTTCAGCAGAGTCCCCAAGATCTTAAGATGATACAATAATCAATATTTGAAGAAAAGGTTGAGAGGCTCAAGGTTGAGATTTCTGAGTTTGCCTGAGAATATGGGGTTTCCATTGATGATGATGATGAAGATTTTGACTTTAACGACTATACTGATGAAGAGTTCATGGATATTCATGTCATAAAAACCAGAGCCACTGTATCTGTACGTGACACCCAACCGTTCATGGAAGGGAATGCCATAGATGATCTGTGTACAGTTGTTCTACTAAGGGTTGAGCAAATCAGCCAAATGGAGAAAAGGATGGAAGAGATTGCCACTTCCATGGCTGCCATGGATACAGTTCATGGATAGTCTCAAGCACAATAGTTAGCTTCTCCAGAAGTCAATCAGCTAGAAATTGTACATAACACAAATGAAAGAAGGGAAGTTGCATCAGCTAACAGAGATGATCAACAAAAAAAAGATTCTCTATCGAGCGTCATACCAGAGAAGGAATTTAAACAAATGATCAAACAATTTGGGGAGGCCTTAGCCCAGTCTAAGGGTGGTGCATTGATTTTAAAGGGTAGACCCTACCCGGAAGAGTTTGATGTCGTACCCTACCCCAATGGTTTTGTGTCACCAAACTTTAAGATATTTGGTAGGACTGGAAATCCTAGATAGCATATAGCACACTTCCGAGCCACTTGTGGTAATATCAGAGGTAACAAAGCCTTGCTTTTCCATCAGTTTGTCAGCATCCTGTCAGGAATTACATTTAATTGGTATGTCGAGCTACCAAATGGATCACTCAAGACATTTGCCGAGTTAGAACAGTTGTTCATGAAAAGATTTTCTGGAGTGCAACATCACATTTCTATTGGAGATCTCATAGTAGAGAGGAAAAATCCTAACAAGACTTTAGTAGATTATATCTTGAGGTGGAGAAACCTTAGCATGAAATGTGAACCTCAGCTGCAAGAACATCATGCACTTGAGAACCTACTAAAAAACATCCATGGGCTAGTAGCTCTCATGCTACACAAAAATAATCAAGTCCTTCAAGAAGCTACTCAACAAAGCTAGTAATCTGCAAGAAGAAGTGAAGCACATGGATTCTCAGAAAAAACCAGAATAACCCAAATATTCTATAAGAAGTCTGGGATAGTGACAACAGTTGATAAGGGAGATCAACCAATTAAGATATAAGTAGAACATTCTTGTCAAAGATCCCAGTCTTCATCACAGCATGCTCAGCAAGGAACACAACAATATGGCCAGTCTAGTCAGCAGTCGCATCAAAGAGGATCATATCAAATAGAAAATAGGAAGGGTCTGAGCTTTTTGGAATGAAAGAAAGCAGTATGTTCCTTCAAAGATGAAGTTGTATCCAGAATGTTCAGACTTCTAATGAAGTAGCCTGAGTTCAGATTGCCAGATCCAAAGAAACAAGAGGAATTTGACAAGAAAGATCAGCCTAATTATTGCTCATACCACAAAATGCTTGGACATACTATCGAGGAATATTTTATCTTCAAGGATTGGCCAAGAAAAATCTTTAAAAAGGGAATATAATGATCCTGAAAGAATATTTAAAAGAACCTGAAAATGGTTCTGTAAATATGATTTCAGCCAAGCCAATCGCTTTGATAGATCCATATTCAGAGAAAAATGGATGGAGTACAGCTTAAAGCAAATCATCCAAGAAGAAACTTGATTAGATTCAGACTACTTCAGTACAGAAAACTTTTTAGAATCTACAGCCTGTTTAGCCCAAGATGAAGATTTTGCTAGAGAAATCATCGTAACCAAAAAAGAACGAGAAGAATGTTGTTGTGAAGACCAATAGTGCGGAGGGTAGGATTGGGACTGCCTCTGTTAGATTGGTTGTCTCGGATTTGGGGAAGAAAATCCTCAAACCCTTGACCATGTATGATTATCTTTTTGCCCCATCGCGGTATTATGAATGTAATGATTATGATTTCAGCTACATTTTAACCACAATAGGAGATATCCTTGGAAGATGTGGAGAAAAGTGAATATGAATCAATGTATGATCGGATCAACCACTTTGTGAATTCCATGACACTTACTCTGATTCTCCCTCAAAAGGTTGAGAGTTTAGAGGTTAAGGAAGTTTATAGTGTTGGTTCAAAGCCGATCAAATTTTACCATGCTTCTACTTCTGCTGATCTTGAAAATCTTGTAAATTTAGATGAGAATCCTAATGAATTAATGAAATTACCTTTTGGTTACTTTTGTCCTTGTGTACAAAATTTAATTCAAGAGAGATATGTGCCAAAACAAGTGTTAAAAGATAAGCTTCAAATTTTTGAAAAATTATGGAAAGTTAAAAATCAAATTCCCACATTGAAGAGGGTTCAAATTTGGAACAGTAGGACAAGTTGATGATTCAGAATTATGCATGATAGTTACTAGTGAGTTGGAAGAATATTGAATTGATGTAGAGGATGGCTCTCAAGATTAGTTAATAGAAAAATCCCCATCAGATATTAAGGAAGAAATTAAATCAATTGTTGATGAATTGAAGGAAAGTAACCTCGGGACAGAGGAGCAGCCCCGACATACATTTATAAGTTCCTTACTCAACGAGGAAGAGTCTATGAAGCTAATCATGTTACTGTCAAAATTCAATGATTGCTTCACCTAGAGCTATGATGAAATGCCAGAGTTATCCCCAGAAATCACAGTGCATAGGCTAGGGGTGGACAAGGATATGACTCTAGTGAAACAAGCTCCCATAAGAATGTGCCTTCAGACAGAGCAACAAGTCATTGCTGAGGTGAAGAAATTGATAAATGCTAACTTTGTGTGAGAAGAGTAATACCCCACATGGTTAGCCAACATTGTGCCAGTTAAGAAGAAAAATGGGTAAATCCATGTTTGTGTCGACTTCAGGGATTTAAACAAAGCATGTTCAAAAGATGAATTTTCGTTACCAATACCAGAAATGATGGTGGACATCGCCTCGACATATGAGATTTTCTCCTTCATGGATGGATCATTAGGATATAATCAAATCAAAATGACTCCAGAGGATGCATCACTTACAACCTTCAGAACGTCGATTGATATTTTCTGCTACATAGTGATGTCATTTGGGTTAAAGAATGTTGAAGTAACATATCAACAAGCAATGATGAAGATCTTTGACGACCTCATTCACAACCAAGTGGAGTGCTAAGTGGATGATTTGGTCATTAAAGTAAATAAAAAAATAGATCATTTGTATGATTTGAGGATCATGTTCGAATGATTATGACATTATAATCTTAATATGAATCCCATAAAGTGCACCTTCGGTGCACCTCTAGGAAATTTCTAGGATTCATTATCCGTCATTGGGAAATCAAGATCAAAATGGATAAGATTAAAGCTATCTTGGAAATGTCTCCTCCCAAAACCTTGAAACAACTACACTCCTTCTAAGTAAAATAAAAATATCAGAGATGCTTTATTTCTAATCTCTCAGATAGGTGTCAGCCCTTTTTGACATTAATTAAAAAGGATGTCAAATTTATTTGGGAAGATAAATGTCAGTGGATCTTTGCTGAAGTTAAACAATACTTAATGAAACCTCATGTTTTGGTAGCCCCTATGTTGGGACAACTGTTGATACTTTATACTATGGCCTTAGGCGACTCTCTTGGAGCCCTGTTGGCTTAGGTCAATGATGAGGGAAAGGAAACACACTCTACTTCTTTAGTCGCCATCTAATACCAATGAAGGTAAAGTTTCCAACTATTAAGAAGCATATTCTAGCTTTAATTTTTGCCGCCCAAAAGCTTAGGCATTACACGCTCCCTCATAAAATTACCCTTATGTCAAAAGTTAATCCGTTGCAATATTTAATAACCCAACCAACACTTTCTGGACATTTAGCAAGGTGGTCGATGATTTTATTGCAATTTAATATAAATTAAGTTACCCTCCGTGCTATCATGGGAAAGATTTTAGCAAATTTTCTCGCAAGACACCCACTTCCAACTGGTCCCACTTAATGATGAGTTACCAGATGAACAAGTTCTACAAATAGAATTCTTCGGTGTGCAACGTTGGGAAATGTACTTCAATGGAGCTTCGTCAGCTAGAAAAGACAAAAATTTAGGAATAGTTATACAAGAAAGAGCGAGAATTGGTTTGATTTTCATTACGCCAGATAAGGGTATGTTGAGATTCTCCTACCACCTGACAAAGCCATGTACAGACAACAAAGTAGAATATGAAGCATTTATCACTAGGTTAGAGTTGACAATCTCAATGAATATAACAGATACTGTCATCTATGGCAACTAACAGCTCATCATCCAACAAGTCACCGGATAGTATGTGATTTTGAAGCTAAGTTTAGCAAAATACCACCTATACATGATGAAACTACTTGAACAGATCCTCAATGCGACTCTCTATAGGATTCCTAAGAGAGATAATTCTCATGACGATACTTTAGCAAAACTTGCAAAAGAATTGGGGTGTCTCCTAGAGGATTCTATTCACATTATAATACAAGGAAGATGAGTTTTGTCTTAGATTGACCTTGATAATCTACATAATATCAAAAAGGAAGAAGGAACAATGATTGCAGTTGCTGACATCACTGAAGACTGGTGTAAGACATTAATAGAATATTTACAGACTGGAAAATTACTAGAGGATAAGTCTGAGGCATATCATATCACAAGAAGGGATATGTCATATGCTCTAGTGGGTGATGTCCTCTACAGAAGATTGTTCGATCAGATGTGGCTAAGATGTCTGAGGAGAGCCAAAGCACAAAATATTATCAAAGAATTACACTTCAAATTGTGTGTTGCTCACCAGTCAGAATCGAAAAAGAAAATGAAGATCAAAAGACTCAGATATTATTGGCTATCAATGATGTTTGATTACATGGATACAGTGAGAAAGTGTCACCTTTGCCAAGTGCATGGGGTGGTCTTACACCAACCTCCGAATGTGCTACACCCAACTTTTGTCTCGTGGTCATTCGAGTTTTGGGGCACAAACATAATAGGTCTAATAGACCCTCCATCCTCTAAGGGACACAGATTCATTCTAGCAGCTATGAATTACTTCTCTAAGTGGGAAGAGGTAGTGTCGTTATGAGAGGTTACAACAGAGCGCGTCCTGCAGTTTTTCAAAATTCAAATCGACTAGCGTTTCAGAGTTCCTCGCAGAGTGATTTCTGATAATGGGATATACTTTAAAAGCATGAAGATCAAAAACTTCATCGGAAGACATGGGATAGACTGGAGATACTCTATAATTTAATTTCTTAGAGCAAACGGATTGGCCGAAGCCTTCAACAAAACACTAGTACAAATCTTAAAGAAGATATTGTATAAAAATAAAAGAGATTAGTATAATAAATTGTTAGAAGCTTTGTGGTCCTACCGAATAATGTTCAAAACTTCTAGTCAATGTACACCCTACGCACTTGTGTACGGGTCCGAGGTCGTCTTGCCGCTGGAAATTTAAACACCATCTCCCAGAGTTTCCATCACCAACCAAATTACAACCAAGGAAAGTGCAAAACTTAGACTTGAATAATTAGGAAGTCTTAAGGGAAAACAACTAGAAGCACAACCAAATTTAGAACTTTACCAAGCAAAAATGGTATAAGCTTATGACAAATTGGTCCGCTCATGGACATTCAAAGTGGGTGACCTCGTTCTTGTTATCAAAAGACCTATTCTTGCATGTCACAAGATTGGTGGAAAATTTGAACCAACTTGGGAGGGACCATTTGTCATAGAAAAAGTCTATTCAGGAAGAGCCTACCAGGTGGTGGATTTTCGAGGTGAAAGACCTATGATGCTGAACAATGGACGATATTTAAAGACATACTATACAACTTGATGCTCCTCAAAATTGCCTTTTTGAATCTTTGATTGTTCTGGGGTTATTTATTTAATCAAGCGTCTATGACTAGGTCCAAAATTTTGTAATAAAATTAACCTCAATCAAATGAAAACTTTTGAAATTGCGTACTTTAACTTTCTCCTTTCTTCTTCTAATTTTGATACTCTAATAAATTAAATTAAATATTAAAAATAATAAATAAATAAAATAATCTTTGCACCCGTGTAAACAAAAATTTTGTATAATAAATGTTTTATTTTGGTCTTGTTCCTTCTAAATTTTAGCACACTGAAGTTCTTTTGTCATCTGCAGAAAAAATTCTGGATAGAAGCTGATCTTTGCTTTGAAGGATGGCTAGAATCTTGCACTTAATGAGGAAAGGGTACCTCAGGGTGGCATCATAGACTTTGACTTGGACTTCAAGTAGGTCAATTTGAACTATGAGGGACCCCTGATGGAACTTGTCAGTCGTCGAGAGAAAGAAGGGCTACCGTCTCTGTTAAAGATCATCACTGAAGAGGATCCTCACTAAAGAGGAAGAAAGTGATAGCACAGTAAAATCTAATGGAAGGGACTAGTCGCCTGCCGTCTATGATAAAGAGACCGATAAGACATCAATTCAGTGTTGATGATGAGAGACTGTCAGATGCATCATTAAGAAGAACTAAACGCAGAAATTTCAATCGTAAAAAAAACAAAGCTTTTCAACATGAAGAAAGAAGATGCCTAAAAGTGGTAGAAAACTTAACCCAATTCCTGTAGGGAAAATCTATGGCCCTTGCATGAGAGAGACTTCCTCTAGTTTGCCTGCAACAGAGGATGAGTCCGAGTCTACTACAGAGCCAAAGCTGCTGGAAATTACAAATGAGATTTGTTCAGGTTAACCGACATGCAACCCCAAGATCCCAAGATAGATGCCAGACATAGGAGATTTTTTAGAATTCCCATATTTTAACGTTCTCCACTTAGAGTGTTACAGCACTCTGGAGGAGTACACATCTAATGATAGTGGATTTCATACTACTAGCCACTTATTTGGAGAATCATATATCCCTTTGGATACATAGACATTGCAAACATGGATTCTTGCGGATGTTGAAATGAGGGAGCTACACCGATAGTGGAAGATGATTACCATGGCAGAATTTGAAAAGATGAGCAAAGTAAAGAAGAGAGAGTTTGAATTCTAAGAAGAAGTTTAGGGAAAATTTGTCAACATATTGGAATGTCTGGAACTGTACACTAGAGTCTTTTATGAAAGTGAAGAAAGAAGCATTCTTGACTGTGCATTTGACCTAAGAGATTGAGGTCGAGTTGGTCTGCTAATGGAAAGAACTTATTCAGAACCACGAAAGTGGATGCGTGGAAAAGGTAGGATAACCATTCAATGTCATTGTTGTTACAATTTTACCAGGGATAGGCAAGGGAGCCTCCTGAGGATTATAAGACACGATGAAGTGAATCTATTGCCTCCCACAATAAAGTGGATGATAAAAAGGATGGTTAGATGGAGCGTGCTACCAGCAGGCTGCATTCCAAAAAGTTGCATCATCAACATTTATGAAGTAGGAGACTGTATTCCCCCACATATTGATCATCATGATTTAGTCAGACCTTTTTGTACAGTCTCGCTCATGAGTAAAAGTGAAATTATGTTCGAAAAAGAAATTAACATAGTTGGGCCCTATTAGTTCAAAGGATCAGTTGCAATTCCGTTGTCGATGGGTTTGGTACTAATTTTAAAGGGAAATAGAGTTGATCTAGCAAAACCACTGCATTCCTGGAGTGCCACGACGTAGAGTTTTCATTACAGTCAGTAGGATAGATGACAACAAGATGCCATATGGATTCCGACCAAATCCAGAATTGGAAGAGCTACAACCATATGAGTTATAAGATGTTGTACCTCTAAGTACACACAAAGAGAAATTTTTGTCCGAGAGAGAGGCTTAGTAGGTCAGCTTGATCAGTAGTTCATCCCACAGAGGACAGACAGACAGTTTTTGTTACATTTTGTAATGCATCATAGCAACATATATGAGATGTATTCAACATGATTCTCTTTTGATGCTTTCAGCATGTATTCAGTTTGTAACACCTGTTTGAAGCAGATTAATGAAACTTCTTTTAGATTTCAACATATTTGTCAAATTGCTCTTTTGTGCGATGGATAAAAAGCCCCAGAACCATACATTGGTTGTGAATTATAATGAACAAAGAACAAAATAATAAAAAATTAATGATAAAAAAATTTAAATAGAACATCCTTTTGAAAAATCAACCAACAAAAATTAAGTTTCGAAAATACACTTTGATAATTAAATGTAATAAAAATAAGAAAAGAAAATGATAAGTTTTGTTGAGTTTTTCTCTCTTGAGTTTGAGGTTTCTTACTCTTGGCTTACGCAACACGACTATCTTGGTCTACACTAATTTCCTCACATCCCCATGAATTTTCATACTGCACAAAGCCTTACAAATTTTGTTCACCAATGTCAATCTTCACATTTCACATATCTATGAAATTAACACCACAAACTCTCTACACTACTTTCATGTTGTTCTTGGGGTCAGTACCTAAATTCTGATTCAATACTTTCAAGGTCAGTACCTAAATTCAGATCCTCTTTCTACGATTGACACCTAAATTTCATTTCCCATCTTGGGGTCAGTAGCTAAATTCTGATTCCCTTCTTTCGAAGTCAGTGCCTAAATTCTGACACTCTTTCTGGGATTGATTCCTAAATTTTAATTCCCATTTAAGGGTCAGTACCTAAATTTTGATTCCTTCATTTTGAGGTAAGTACCTAAATTCCAATTCTCTTTCTAGGATTGATACCTAAATTTCAATTCTCATCTCTGGGTCAATACCTAAATTTTGATTCTCTTCTTTCGATGTTAGTACCTAAATTCTGACTCTCTTTCTGGAATTGATATCTAAATTTCAATTCTTATCTCGGGTTCAATACCTAAATTTTGATTCCCTCCTTTCGAGGTGGGTACCTAATTTTTGATTCTCTTTCTAGGATTCATCCCTAAATTTCAATTCCCATCTCGAGGTTAATATCTAAATTATGATTCCCTCCTTTCGAGGTTGATACCTAAATTCCAATTCTTTTTCTAGGACTAATACCTAAATTTTAATTCTCATCTTGAGGTTAGTACCTATATTCTGATTCTCTTCTATCGAGGTCAGTACCTAAATATTGACCCTTTTCTAAAATTGATACCTAAATTTCAATTCTCATCTCAGGGTCAGTATCTAAATTTTGATTCCCTTCATTTGAGGTCGGTACTTAAATTTCAATTCTCTTTCTGGGATTGATACTAAAATTTCAATTCTCATCTTGGGTTCTGTACTTAAATTCTAATTCCCTTCTTTCGAGGTCGGTACCTAAATTCTGACTCTCTTTCTTGAATTGATACCTAAAATTGAATTCTCATCTCAGGGTGAGTACCTAAATTTTGATTTCTTCCTTTCGAGGTTGATACCTAAGTTTTGATTCTCTTTCTGGGATTGATAGCTAATTTTCAATTCCCATCTCGGGGTTAGTACCTACATTCTAATTACCTTCTTTCGAGGTTGATATCTAAATTTGGACTCTTTGAAATTGATACCTAAATTTCAATTCTCATCTCAGGTGAGTACGTAAATTCTGATTCCCTTCTTTCAAGGTCAGAACCTAAATTTTGAATGTCATTTTAGAATTGATACCTAAATTTCAATTCTTATCTCAAGGTGAGTACCTAAATTCAGATTCCCTCCTTTCGAGGTAAGTACCTAAATTCTGACTCTCAATATGGAATTGATAGCTAAATTTTAATTCTCATCTTAGGATCAGTACCTAATTTCTAATTCCCTCCTTTTGAGGTCAGTACCTAAATTTTGATTCTCTTTCTGGGATTGATACCTAAATTTCAATTCCCATCTATAGTTTTGGGGTAGGCTTGGACGTCTTATTCCTATCCTCACATTTGGGGTAGGCTTAGACATCTTATTCCCCATCCTCACTTTCGGGATAGGCTTTGACGCCCTATTCCTATTTATGCGCTTGTGTTATCCACTCAATCCAGTTTCCTCACACATTATTTCATTTTCTTAAAATTTTAAATTAAAATCCAAACTTTATTTGATATATTCAATTTGAATCGAGTCTTCACTGGGACTACTAGTTGCCTGACAATTGTACCCAAAATCTCCTTTCTTTTCCCCAGCGAGAGTATCTGATACTCCTCAACGGAAACAATTGTCACTTAATTCTACACTTTGTACTAAGTTTGTTGACTTAGGCCCTCTTTGGGGCAGCTTAAATGTGTGGCAACATTTTTAAAAATGTCGCCTTAGTGTTTGTTTTTCACGTTTTACCCAAGTTTCACTAAGCAATGTTTCTATGTTTGTATTACAAGCAGACCATGTATATATCCCCACAATCTGCGTTTGGGCTCCAATCTTTTACTCTGCTACCCTTGCAGCACTTTCCCCGTAGCTGACCTTCTTTCGAACTCTTAGTGTCGAACCTGCCTCCAAAGTTGCTCTGTAGGTAAGAATCTCTTCCCCTCGCTCCGCTCCTCCCTCCTTTCCCCCATTCTAAAAGATTTCAGACAATCCATGTGTTCTGTGCGGTGAATTTAGAATAGTTTTGTGGATAAAAACCTAAATCCAATTTTGAAGAAGCAAGTATTGCCAGTAAAAAAGTAGATCCATTGTTATTGTGAAATGTTGATCAAAAGGGTTTCCTTCTCTAATCCCCATCCCTAACCTTTTTTTAAAATGCCTAATGTTTTATTGTTATTTACCGAAATTTTTTTGCATGTTTTTTTGGTATGGTGTCCATGCTTTTCAAAATTTGAGACATCTTGTTGTGTGTTTCACTCATATTCAAAGATATATAAGAAGTCTTCATTATCTACAGTTCATATTCTATAAGATGGTATTTTTGGGGTTTTCTTGCCCGACAATGACGTGATACCATTACTTGCATTTATCAAACAATATATTTTAAAGTGTACATGTTATAAGGAATTATATCAAGTTGATATTCTATGCTCCCTAGAATTGATAGTTGGCATATACATTTTCCATTTTGGATGGATTGTTGATAGAAGGGGTGTATGTAAATATATGCACGATGAATAATTGGCAGATGTTTTATTTTTAATGTCCCTATTACAAAGTTTTATTTAGGAGCCCCCTATATGCCTACATAAATCTTTTTAGAGATATTTGAAGAGGGTATCAAAAATGATTATTTTTAGGTTTAACGTGATTCTCATATTTTAACTCCAATCAAGTTTAGAGGCTTGCATATTTATAAAGCTTTGTTGAACATGATATAATTGATAGTTAATGTTAGCTCTTACTATTGCCCAATGGTGTGGGACAAATTAATATTACAAGTTATGGTCTCATCCTATATTCCTTTTTTTTGGTGATGGATAAATATCAAAGCTGAAATTTTATTGTGCAATGCTTCTTCCTTTAAATGTTTACTTTGATTCATATGAATCTTGAGTGGGTGTTCTTTGCTACTAGTTAATGATTTTGTGACATCTGATATCTTATAAGGAACTTGATGTTATCATTCATACTACTTGTGGTTCTGGAGCATAGCGTATGGTTTCATTAGCGAGAAAAAGAAAATATTTCATATATGATGGTTATATTAAAAGCACATTTCTGTTTCGCAAATATACCAATATAAATTTTAATTCATAATCATTGTGCATTTTTTTTACATATGCAAATTCCATCTCGTGACTGGCTCTTTTCAGTCATAAATGTCATCTTACCATCTGTTCATGTGATAGTAAAAAAATAAGTAAATCTAAAGACTTCGGATCATCAGCTATGTGGGATAGAGAGGCTACTAATACTTTTTGCAACCTATGCCTGAGGGAGGTCGAATTGGGAAATCGGCCCACAAATTTTTTTAATAAATAAGGTTGGCAGAATATCACAACTAAATTCAAGGAAATAACTGAAAGGTGTTACGATAGAATGAAACTAAAGAGCAAATGAGACCAATTAAAAATGGACTAGAAACTTTGGAAAGAGCTTAAAAGGGGATCAACTGGATTGGGATGGGATCCAGTAAAGCAGACAATTGATGCACTTGAGGAATGATGGCAAAAACGTTAGCGGTAATTACATCACTACTTCAACTTATTTTTAGAGACAAATGATTTCAATATAGATTAGATTTTTGTTGTTGTTACAGACAGTGCCAACGATAAGAAAATTCAAATTGACTGAAACTTAACCAGCTTTGGAGGAGAAGTTGAATGACATGTCTACTGGTGTTGTAGCAACAGGAGCTCATTTTTTCACCCATAATGATTAGGTTTTCGCAAAACCTAGCACAGGATATGGAGACTGAGCATATAAGTGATTCAGGAGAAGGTCTCAGCCAAATCTATATAGATATCCAATCCACTAGTGGAACAAAGCATCCCCAGCCTACAAAAAATAGAAATGGAAATTTGATATTTAGAGCACACACAGAAAAATACTTTGATGATTTCTATATATTTGATATCACTTCAAAAATACAACTATATTTAATTGTTTTCACGCATAGATAAGGGGGCACACATGTAAGAAATGAAGTTTAGGTATTAGATATTTAAATACATAAGAATTGAGTGGTATGTATGTATATCTCTCTTCTAACAATTAGCATAATATTTTTATAGGACCTTACTGTGATCAGTAGGCGCGCATACCTTCGTTTCTTTTTCTTCTCTTATTCTATTTGAGGCTTATATATATATATATATATTGTTATATAGATATGGTTTACTTGTTGTTTTTCTTTGCTTAGTTGAGGGAGAGGGGATCAGAATTCTGGTGTTTTTGATCAGCAGGGAAGTGGGTTCGATTTATGATTTGCTCTACTATAGTTTAAGATCTTATTTTGTTTTGGGTATAGACTTGTTTGGTGGTTTCTTTTTTGTTTTCTTCTCTTTTTGTATGCTTTGGCTGCTTCTATTTTATTTTTAAGACTTTTTTAGATGCATGTGTTTGTTGTTTAAAAGCTTGAGGTGAATTTAATAGGATTGGATTTATACTTTTATGCGAGAGTTATGGAGAATATCTTATTATTGTAAGCCTGTAGTGATGATTGTGATATTTTTAAGTTGTCGTAAGCCTGCAATCTAATCTGGGCGGGTCCTTGTTCTTTCTTCTGTTTTACCACATCTTTGTATTTAGGACAAAAAAAACATGGCATTGATGTGCACATGGCTTATTATGTTAGCAAATAGTTATTTCTTTAAAAAGTGAGGTTCAAGAATAATTTTGTACTGTAAAGTTGAAGTTGAAGTTGATATAATTTTTATGCTTTGTGATTTATGGAGAAAAGCTAAAGTTGATGGAATGATCATTTTAATACTGAGCATAAACTTGCTATTTGGATTTAATGGGCATCTATACAAAACATGCTTCTGTTATATTATGTCTATTACTTTTATTAATATAATAGTGGAGCACCTTGAATGGCCAAAGAACTTTGTTTCAATCATTTCTTCTACACTTTGGTAAGTTTATTTTTTTATTCCGTTATAATTTTTGACTGATATGCTTACTTTTGTAATAATTGCAGGACAACGAGTTTGTGGTACTCAGGAAAGTCAGGGCAAGTGATGTGTCGATGTGGGCTACCGCCATTGCTACTCATGTCACAACAAGCACATAGCAATGGGTGATAATTCTACAGGTGCCCGTGGTGGGGACAAGGACCGGAAGACGGCAAATTCTTCAGGTGGGCCGACAGTGCAACTCTTTCTACGATATCCCAATAGAACACAACTGCTAGGAGTTTGATAGTACCACAACGGGAGTTTGATAGTACCACAACGGGAGACCACCATATGTGGTTTGAGTTCTTTCCATTTCTACGATATCCCAGTCGAACAGGTTTGCTCGGGGTTTTGAGGTATCAGAAACTGACAAAATTTGTCGTGATGTGCTTTTACATTTTAAAGTCAATATTGTCATATTTTTTCTTGTAATTTTAACATGTTATTTTTTTCTTTTTTTGGGGTCATATTATAATCCATATTAGTGTGTAAATGTATACTTCACTTTCGTAGATGTCCCTGTGCTTATTATGATGTAATCAGAACTTTTTAAGTTATATAAATGTTATTCAACTCTTTTGCATTTTCATGTTGTAACATTTGAAAAAATAATAAATTCTGCTACACAAATTATTAATTTAACTAAAGAAATTTGCAAATAAGCTCTTTACACAAAGCAGAAACCAAAAAACTAAACAACTTATTCAAAACACGGGCACAATGGTCATTTTTCCATAATAAGTTGTTTTCCATACGCACAAACCAAATAGACAAACAACTTATCTGGATCAGCTGCTCATCTACAGATTATCAAAATCAGCTGCTTATCAACAGAAGCTGGATAAGCTGCAACTACCCCAAATTGACCCTTAGAAGTTTGTGTTGGTTTTGTTGATCTCATCGGTTAATGCCAATACGTGCAGTGTGCTTGTCCAGCACACAACACCTCTTAGGGGTCCATTTGTTGACCTCTCTTTTGGTTGAGGTCTAGTTTTCTCTTTAGTTGTCATGGGTCTAGCCATAAGACTTTCCTGTTGACTATTCCTAGGGGACTAGAAAAGAAACCCTCATCATTAGAAATTCTAAACTCTTCTCTGCTCAACTTGAAGTTCCACATATTGGTCCCAACCTCTAACACTTAGTAGGTGGGGTCAATATGGGGGAGCTCAAGGGACATCTTCATAGGACTTCTTGGCCTTATGATTGACCCTGGGTGTTGACCTAGAGCCAGTTCACTCACTTACACTCACTTTAACTTACTTGCACACCACATCCCACTCACAACCCTAAACCCAAACATGTTGACTTTGATCCCTTAATCTTTTGGGAGACTCGTGTAGATGGTCCCCTAGACCCACTAGCTCTAGGCTAAGGTTTAGCCTAGACCAGTACATGAAGGACCCAAAGTAGAGTATTCCATTGGTCCATGGCTTAAATAAAGTGGTTGGCACCTCATTTTCACCAAAATGCCAAACTTAGTCTTTTGTCCCCAAAACTACCCA
This sequence comes from Phalaenopsis aphrodite, assembly GCA_003013225.1. Taxonomy (NCBI): domain Eukaryota; kingdom Viridiplantae; phylum Streptophyta; class Magnoliopsida; order Asparagales; family Orchidaceae; genus Phalaenopsis; species Phalaenopsis aphrodite. Next base: position 129,495 of record NEWO01000715.1, read on the forward strand.
ATTTACCAAAACAGTCCCAAATTCTAAATTTGACCAAAATTCCCAATTTCACCCAAAATAACCAAATTTTTTATAAAATCATCTCAAACCATTTGAAACCACCCAAATTTCCCAAAACAACCAAAATTTGTAAAAATTACCAAAATACCCCCAAATTTGCCAAAATTACAAAAATTAACCTTGGTGGCCCAAACTTTCCCAAAGCCCTCAAAATGATTTCAAATGTCTCCAAAACCAACTTAGACCCTTTAATTAAACTTAAATTGACCAATTTGACTATTTTGACCAAAATCCCCAAAATCCCCATAAATGCCCAATTTGTCTAAATTCACCCAAATGCCCTCAATTTCATCCCAATTTTCCCCAATTTCAAGTATAAACTCAAATTCATCATGTCAATCATAATTTCAAACCAAATCCCAGCTTTATTGAACCATGCTTTAAGCTCAATTCTGAGCAAAACCAAAACCCCCAATTTTGACCATATGGGTTTCCCCATGCTTTAAGTATAAAACCAAAACCATTGTGAGAGCAAAACCAAGCTTTATTGAACCATGCTTTAAGCTTTATTGAACCATGCAATTTCACCAAATTGAACTCTATAGCCTACTCAACTACCTCAATTTGGGTCCCAAAGTAATGCTAACATTCCTACTAATCAAATTAAGCCCTTAATTGGCCTTTCTGAAGCCTAAATTCTGCTTAATTTCAACTTAATTTTAAAATCCCTAAATTCGCCCCAATTTAGCCACATGCCCAAATTCCACCAAATTGAATGTTCTAACCCTAAAATTAGCACCCAATTGATGTCGAAAACTCTTTATGACATTCCCCATAGAACATTTTGAGCCATCAATTTGGACCTAGCTTAACCCTAGCCTAGCCTAAACCCAAGTCAAACCCAACACCCCCAAATTGACTTAAAGACCAAATTCCTTCAAATTGAACTTCCAAATTAACTCAAAACCACTCCAATTCTTCTCTAAACTCTCTTTAAAAATCATCTAAATCAAATTGATCAATCATTTGATCTTAATAGCATAGCTATCCCAATTCAAACCCAACTTCAAGCCAACTTGACCCACATGGACCATTTCACCAAATTTAACTTATCCAAGCCAAATTAGTCAACCGAAGACCACCACAACCATTAGGTGCACCCTTTTGACCAAGCCAAACACCCTTGAACCAACCAAGGGAAGCCATGGATCAATGGTTCCATAAATTAAGAAATTTCATCCCATTTTATGGTCTAAACCAAAATATCTCCACCATCATGCCAAACCATTAAAGGTTAATCATAATTAACCCTCCCACTGGCTCAACTGCCCCTGTGACCACCTCCTCTGCTCTAGTCAGCCACCCTAATTCTTGGAGCCACTTCACCAAATTCAAACCCAATTGAACTTATCCAAGCTATCCAACTCCAATTGCTCTTTGGAGCTCTTCTGCCTTCCACATAAGCAGCTTATAACACCCGTTAATTAGCCCTGAGTTCCACCCAAACCCCTCTATTTAAGCTCTCCTCCTCCATGATAAAACTAGATAGAGCACCATTTCCTTGGGGAAACTCTTTCAAATTGCTCTTAAAGACTCTCCAAAACCTCCTCAGCTTAAGCCCACCATTTTCCCCCTCTGGTTCCCATTGTGAGAGCTCAATTTTAAGCTCAAAATTTCAGTTCAAACTAGGAAAAATTTCTCCACACCTCCGTGGTGGACCAAACTACAATTAACTGTGCCCACACCATTAGTAGAGCTAGAGGAATTGATTCCCCAAAAAAGCCCACTCTCAAACAGCCTCTAGCATAGCTCGAGACCAACAACTTAAATGGAGCTTAATCAAAACCTAGAAAATTAACCATGGCCTAGAACATCATCTAGAGGTTCGTTGGACCCAATCAAAGTACCACATCCATCTGATTGAGGCCCCCCATCTTAGATAAAGGTATTGAACCTCAACCATAAGCAGAGCTTGTTTTGATTCTCCATGTGTGTAGCTTAATTTCATGATTGATCAATCATATGGATATGTTTTTTTTATTAGTAGATGAATGTGTAGAAATAAACTCCAGGCAATTTGGTTGAGTCTAGACAAAGACCTTAAGGTTTTAGTGTGGGGACGATAACGGGGAGTCATCCGATCGCACATTTATTTGATTGACAAATAATATTAAGCCAAACCAACTCTTGGTGCAAAAAGGTGGGCCACCTGGTAGCTGAGGTGGTTGGTGACATCAAATAGTATAGCACCGCGTGGAGCTTCGGAGGTGCCAAGGTTGATGTGGCGCCGCGGTGGAAAAATAGAAAAATAGCCCTTTTTATAATTTAAATAAATACCATAACTTTGAAAAATCATATCTTTGTGTAGAAAAATCATAAAAAAAAGGAAAAAACCCTCTTGGTTAGTGAATTGATCCCGGTGAAATATAATTGTGTAAAAGTTATATAGTTGACTGCGCTATGCAACGACGCCAAAAGCTTGATGCAATATTTTATGAATTAGAAATCTAAGCAATTAATGTTGGGATTCTACACAAGAATAAATATCTTTATAAAGTAATAAAATACTTTCTATTTAAGCCCCAAATATCGATCCCATGGGGAAGGTTTAAGTTTGAAATGATAAATTTATTAAGAAATTCACAAAAAGTCAAAAGGAAATTATTGTCACTAATTTTTTATGTTGAGATATTATAAGAACTAAATTATTTAACTAATAACAAAACTGAAGCACAAAGTTTAAACACTAACTACCAAAATATTTAACTATGTTTATGTGCAGAAGATTTCTTATGAGAAATGTATCTTTCCCACTACAATGAGGTTTTGGTAAAATGAGATGAGATCAATGGTTTAAATATGTATTGTGCAAAATAGGAGTAGTTTTAATTCTCTATCCCGATATAGTGCTATAGAAAATCATTGGCTAATCGTAGGTTTAATCCCTAAGTTCATGGTTAGGCTAGGAGGATACTGGCTCCCACTCCAGAGCTCCCACTTCCCTTCACTTAGAAGGCTAACTCTCGCTTTAGTTTTTAAACACTAAGACCGAATTGGGGATTTTAGTCTGTCACCCTAAAGATTCTCCAATTATACACCCACAAATTATCTTTCCCTATTTATTTAAACTTAATTCCATGAATGAAATTCTCCTTCATGGAATTAAATGTGATTTTCACGCTTTTGTAGAACTCATACTCCATTTCCCGGATCATATGTTTCACAAAATATTTTAACAATTCAATTGGCCAGATTTAAAAGTAAATTAAGTTTGGAGTTGAAAAATCATTACAATTTATTTATATTTTAATTATAACACATTCATTTTATCTCTTCATTTTACCATATCTCAGAGTAGGGGGAAAGATAGAGGGAATTACTCAAACTTCATGAGAAAGATACGAAAAAACACAAATTTCATATATAAAATAAAGTTCATACAATACTAATAAACAAACAACACTTATCTAAAACTCTTTCTCAAAGCAAATCCCTTGTAGCCTCTTTTAGGAAATGTAGGAAGAAGAAATCTCTCACTTTTCTCCTTCTCCAACACTCTTAGAGAAGAGTTCACACTTAATCTCACCACAAAACTCTAAATTATAAGAACGATGGACTCTAAATGGTTATGGAATGAAAAATGGAGAAATGTGTGACACGTGGAAGGTTGAATTAGGGCGATGAGATGTCAGGAAGAGTCACTTTTATGATCAAATTTAGCCCTAAATAAAGACTAGAGTCAGTTCTCCAACATATGCCTCCAAAAACTCTTCAAAAAGCGTCCAAATTTTTCCAATATTCTAGAAATAGGGGTTGAGCCGACAGTGGCATCATCGAAGCCCATTCTGGCACTATTAGCGCCAGTGTTCCACAATTTAATTTGTTGCTCTATGTTAAACGACACCATTGGCGCTGAACAAATTTTCAACTTCTTCATTTTTGCTCCAAATTTCTTCCTTTTTTGCTTCCTTTTTACTTCAAGTCCTAAAATTTAATAACCTCCAAGAAAACATAAAATACCTTCCATTAAAGTGCAATATCACAAAAAATGAGTATAAAATATGGATCTAACAGTGCATATGTTTTTTGTGTATCAAAATCCCCTAAACTTACAAGTTACTTGTCCTCAAGTAACTCCTCTACTATATTAAAATATAACTTATTGTAAAGAATTTAACTTCTAGATTTCCATATCTTAGTCCACTAAATACAATAGCATAACTTAAGAAAAATTCAATACAACTCCAGTTAATACTAAAGGTATATGAATATTTAGCAATCAAGTTCAAAATTTTTTATTCTCTATTTTCTTAAGAAAAATTACAAATTGTCATATTAAAGTCACTTAAAGTATTCATATGAAAAATAACTTCATAAAACTTTACTAGTAAATAAACTAATACTCAAATAAAAGTTTAGAAAATGTAGCAAGCCTTTTTTTAAAAATTTATTCAAGCGAAGCCAACTTTTAATTAGGCATACCCTCAAGCTTCTCCCCACATCTTTTCTTTTAATTTTTCTTATATATGTGATGATTACTATGTCTGGATAGCCTTTAATAATTTTAAACTTCACTATCCTCTTCCTAAAGTCAAAAACTTGTCACATTTCTTCACTTAACAAATTTATATTACTTGAAGATTTCATAAAGTTTAATTATTTTCTTCTTACATGAACCATTAAGATTTTCAATATTTCAAAAATACAATTTTCTTTATTTAAAATAAAAAAAAACATAGTCTGCTTCTTTTTTACCAAATATCTTAATCTCTAAAATTAACCTTTATTATTGAAAATTTTTAATTAAGTTTACTTTATATTTAGAAACATAAATAAAGTTATCTAAAGTTAACCCCTAATACCAAAGGTCATGTTAAATTTAAAATTTTTGAAAATATAGCTAAGTGAGGACAAATAAAATTAAGCTTTTTTCTTTAAAAAGGAACTTTTCTTTCCCCCCCAAACTTAAATTTTTAAAAGATTTAGCATAAAAACTGAAAAATAAAGGGTGAAAGAAAACATTAAATACATAAAGAAAAGAACCTGTTGAAGGTTCTAATTTTGAAAATTTAATTCTGAAATACTGCAAGTGCTAATATAAAACAGCTGCAAGACTTAAGACATTAAATTGCACATAATAAATATAAAATCTGTTGAGAAAGAGTTAATTATAATACATTTAATAAGATACCAAGACTAACAACATAATTAAACTAAATTCTAGAAATAAAAACAGTTTTACAAACCATAGTTCACAACTCAACATAACAACAAAACATAGTCTCACAACTAACAAACATTCTCAATAATATAACAAAAAAAACAATACAATAACAAAGTACAATCAAACATAAACTAAAAAAATCACCAATCTTCATCATCTTCTTCTTCTTCTACATCCAAATTATGCTGCTGATATGGAGTAAAAACTGGGTGAGTAGGAAACTGAACTGAATGATCACCCTTCATATTTCTCACCAATGCATCATCATAAGCAACATCATATTGGAACTTTTGTCATATCAAATCATCAGTGTGAGAATTTCAGGCATCCATGTTCTGCAATCTATGATCCATTCTTAAGATATCTCCTTGCTCGATCATCATCTGGTCTAAAAGTTGTTGGTTAGTAGGGTCACTAGAATTAGGGGTCCTCAAAGTAGAAGGAATATCTCTGGTCTTACTTCTAGATCTCCAATCAACATGAGATTCATATGTCTTTATATTGGCAGGCCCAATAGGTTTTAGATGTTCAATCCTCTCTTCCACAAGTCTAAAATCAACTCCTGCCTGTTCACAGAGTGTAAAAATAAGAGCAGGGTGTGTCAAACCACCGGTGGTCTCTCCTAAAGCTATAGATCTAGTGTTCATATAGATAATCGAGCCTACATTTATCTTCATCACCTGCTGAATACAAAAGTTTAGGATGGCTCTATCCTTGGTCAGCTCACTCTAATGATTTGTCGGAATCATTCTTTCAGAAATAAAGTAGTGTCAGGCCTTAGATACTACATTAAGCATAGAAAGAGGAAAGTTTACCTTAACACCATTTTTGACTTTTCAGGTCCCTCTTCCATCAGTAAGAAAAGAAATAAACTCATCTAAGGCATCATTTGTAGCAGAAAACGATTTATACTGACAGCTGTAAACATCTTCTAACTGATAAAACTCATTAATTTTTCATGGATAAAACTCCACCTTTCTCCCACGAGCAAAAACAAAGTCGTCATAAGCTTCAATAAAGTTGGCGTAGAATTCCATCACTACACCAATAATCATATCGGCAGTAAGATAATAGAAACTTTCCCACTACCAGATTCTTAAAACCACAATCCATAATTACTTTTTTATGCTCAAGTAGACTATTGAATCGAGCACTAGCCCTGAAGCTAACAAATTTTTATTCATCATAATCTACTTTTCTTTTTTCCTTTGCTTGTTCTTGGTGTCATGGGAAATCTAGAGAAAATTCAAAAATTATTCGAATAAATTCCAAAAAATTCAGAAAATCACAAAGTAAAACGCTTAATATTTAAATCTGCTAAGCAAGAGTTCTTCACCAAAGGATTTCTTAAAATCTCTCAAAAAATTTCAAAATCTTCAGATCTCGGCAATGTGAGATAAATCTTTGGTGAAAATCAAAATTTTTTAGTTCAAAGTGTAGCTCTTCCCTAGAGAAGATGATATCAAAAGTTCCTTTGCCTTAAAATTGCCTCAAATCTAAGAAAATGCGAGCCCTAGGTGCAAAAATTGGAGGTTGAAGATGACTCAAAAGGGTAAAAATGGCAGCTTACGGTGAAAATCATGAATTTTAAAGGGTTAAAGGCTGTTCTCGGGTCAAGGGCGTCGTCGGCGCAGCAGGCCAAAAATTCCATTTTTGGTTTTTTCAAATTTCAATTTCCTTTCAATTTTCTCCAAAGTCTTTTTAGTATTTTAATCTTTTTTTAGACACAATTTTTTATCTAACAATAATTCACAAACAAACATTTTCATAAATAATCATTTTGACGAATAACAAAAAACTAACTTTTATATATGAAAATACACTTTTACAAACACATTTTTCTAATCAAAATTTCACACATATTAAGTAAACTAAATTATAAATCAACGTCGAAATCAAGCCACAACACTAAACGATGACACAAACCTATACACACAATCAAAGTTCAGAATTCTAAAGCAAAGCAAACTAAATCAAATCCACATATTTTAAACTAGTTGAGAGAGTCCAAATTCTTCAATTATTCTGCCTCATCTTTAGTGCTTTCTCCTCCTCTAATATCTCCCATAGACTGGTAATAAACGTACAAACTGTAGAAGGGTTGGTACGGGAATTGATCAGTCAAATATTCTTTGATCCATCCTTTTTCTTTAAACGTCTGTACTAATCCTACATCAAATGTTCCAGTATGATCAAAATTCTCTTTCATACTCCAATCTAGGTGATCAAAAAGGTACTTAAGATCTCCTATTGCATTTGTAGTACTCTGAAGTTCTCTTTCAATTTTCTTTAATTTCTTTTCTACAACAAGTGAACTTCCAACTTTTGGTTGCATCAATGGAGTTGAAGCACGTGATGAGTAATCTAAGATAGTATCTAATGCTTCATTCCCATTCCTAACATAATTGTCATCAATAAGAATCATGGGCTCCCAAGGTAATAAAAATTTTTCACAACTTTCATATGGAACATGAGATTGACTGCAAAGTAGGAATATTGTGGAAGGATGCCCAATTCCATAAATTGGCCCATTTATAATAATACCCATAACATATTTAAATATGATAGATTCTATATCAATGGGTTTTTCCATTTGAATGCAATAATTCAAAATAGCTCTTTCTTTGGTGACTCTACTAATCTTCATGTTAGGGGGTAATTTTGCAGAAATGAAGAAATGCCACTACTTCAATATTAGATTAAGCAATGAGGCAGAGAACTAACATATTATTCATCTCAGATTTTCCAAATATCACTTTCATTCGTCAGAAAATTATAGACATCTAGCATCAAATCTCTAGTAGGGATAAAATTTGTATAATGACAGATTGGAACGCTTTCTATCATATACAACTCATTGATTCGCGCAAGAGTAAATAATACAGCCTTACCTCATACGAAGAGAACTCCTTAGGTAATTCCATGTAAGTTGGCATAGGATTCTTTCACTACTGGTACCACAACTGCAACGGTAGTGTAGCACAAAACTTCCCATCACGTTTGTACAATGATTTTATCAATTAGGAGAACTTGGATTAATCAATCCCTAATCGACAAAGTCTCTCTCCTTGATAAGCCTCTTCTTTGTAATAACTTTGTCGTATAATCTTTGCATGTCAAAACTAATAAATTTTCTTCTATTGAAAACTACATACTTGGAAGTATTTCTGGAATTGGAGGCCATAAAGTTCAAAAATAGGAAGTTTCTGTTTGTCTAAGGCAGTTTTTAGGACTTTAAAAACACCTCCTGGAGGTTAGTACGGAACAAAATCCCGCCAAAGTCCGTCAAAATTCATCCTAAACCGTCAAATTACTGTCAACGCCATTTGCGCTTCTAATGGCACTGTTGGCACTTTAGTCCATCTGCGGGCGTCGTCGGCCCTAGAGACCAAAATTGTGTCTTTTCATGTTTTCGATCAATTCGATTCCAAATTTTCTTCTAATACCAATATTTGTCTTAATTTATAAAATATAAAATTGTGTAGGATTATTATCTACTAATATATAAACACTTCTCAAGCAAAATAGGAATACATAGAAATATATATTTATATATGAGTTGCCTCCCATAAAGTGCTTGGTTTAACGTCATCAGCCTGATGTACCATTTGAATAGCTAGGTTGACTTAACATTAAAAATTCTTTAAATTTTGGTATGTGCCCTTCATAATAATGTTTCAATTGATGCCCATTAACTTTAAATATCTTTCCAGTGTTAGGATCTTTAACAACAACAGTTCCATAATGATAGACTTTAATCACTTTCAATGGTCATCACCATATGGATTTCAATTTTCCTAGAAATAATCTCAATCTTGTATTATATAATAAAACTTCTTGTCCAGGTTCAAACTTCTTTTGAATAATCTTCTGATCATCCCATATTTTCATTTTCTCTTTATAAATTTTTGTATTATCATATGCTTCATTTCTAATCTCCTCAAGTTCATTGAGTTGCAATAATGTTTTCTCACCAGCATCCTTTAAATTAAAATTAAATTTCTTAATAGCCAAAAATGCTTTGTGCTCTAATTCTACTTGTAAATGACATGTTTTTCCAAAAATATGTCTATATGGGGAAATTCCTATAGGAGTCTTATAAGCAGTTATGTATGCCCACAATGCAGTATCTAATCTAGCAGACCAATCCAATTTATAAGGATTTACAAATTTTTCTAAATTTTTTTTAATTTCACTATTTGATATCTCTGCTAGACCGCTAGTTTGAGGATGATAAGAAGTAGAGAATCTATGCATAATATCATATTTATTAATCAATTTTTTGATTCTCTTATTCCTAAAATGAGACCCTCCATCCGTAATAATTACTCTAGACATTTCATATTTTGTAAAAATATTTTTAATTAAAAATTTAGAAGCACTCTCAGCATCACATCTAGGTACAACAATAGCTTCAATCCATTTGGACATATAATCAACAAAAAGTAATATATATAAATTCCCAAATGAAGGCATAAATGGTCTCATAAAATCTAATCCCCACACATAAAAAATTTCAACTTCTAATGTGTAATTTAGAGGCATTTCATTTCTGCTAGAAATATTTCTTACTCGTTTTCATCGATTACATATTTTAATATATTCATTAACATCTCTAAAAAGAGTAGGCCATTAAAATCCAGCTTGCAAAATCTTATATGTAGTTCTATTCATTCCAAAATGTCTTCCAAGTTAGAATTATGGCATCTTTCAATTATCTAATGAGTTTCCTCATAAGGCACACATCTTCTAATAATTAGATCTTTACATTGTTTATATAGATATGGGTCATCACAAAAATAGATATTTGAATCATATATAAATTTCTTTAATTGTAGATTTTTTATATCAGGTGATAAAATATCACTTACAATATAATTTACTATATCAGCATACCACGACACATTCATTTCATCAATACTATATAATTGATCATCAGGGAAATTCTCTAAAATTTCATTTACAAAATTAGTTAATATTTCTCTTTCTAGTTTAGACAAATGATCAGCTATTTGATTATCATTTTCCTTTCTATCAACTACGATAAAATTAAACTCTTGCAATCCATCTAATTAATCTTAGTTTAGCATCCTTCTTTTGCATGAAGTATTTAATAGAAGAATGATTTCTATGCACTATACATTTAGTTCCAATTAAGTAAGGTCTAAATTTATCAAAGGCATAAACAATAGCGAGGAACTCTCTTTCAGTAGTACTGTAGTTAATTTGAGCATCATTTAGAGTTTTCCTAGCATAATATATTACTTTCAAAACTTTGTTGTGCCTTTGTCCTAACACAGCCCCAATAACATAATCATTAGCATCGCACATTATTTCAAATGGTTTCTCTTAATCTAGTGGAACTATTATAGGTGCAGTGATTAATTTTTCTTTTAATAATTCAAATGCTTTTATGCATTCCTCATTAAAATCAAATTTTGTGTTATTTTCTAAAAGTAACCATAATGGCTCAGTTATTTTAGAAATTTTTTTTATGTAACGCATGTAGAAACCAACATTTCCTAAAAAGCTTCTTACCACTTTACCATGAGTCAGAGGTGGTAATCTTTCAATAACTTAAATTTTTTGCAGGATCTACTTCCATGTCATTTTCAAAAATTTTATGCCCAAGTACAATTCCTCCTGCAACCATAAATTGACATTTTTCCTAATTTAGTACTAGATTAATTTTTTCACATACTTACAGAACATTTTCTAAATTATTTAAAAACAATTCAAACAAAGTTCCAAATACCAAAAAAATCATCCATAAACACTTCCATTCCATGTTCAAAAAAATTTCTAAAGATTGACATCATACATCTTTGAAATGTTGTAGGTGCATTACATTGTCCAAAAGACATTCAACGAAAAAGCAAATGTTCCATATGGGCTTGTAAATGTTGTCTTCTCTTGATCCTCTGGAGCAATTGGAATTTGATGATAACCAATATATCCATCTAAAAAGCAATAACATTTTTTCCCATCCAATCTATCCAACATTTGGTCTAGAAAAGGTAAAGGAAAGTGATCTTTTCTGGTGGCCATATTTAATTTTCTATAATTAATAAAAATTTGCCAACTAATAACTTGTTTTATTGGTATTAAGTTATTTTTCTCATTTTCTTCAACGGTCACTCCTCCTTTCTTCGAAACACAGTGAATTTGACTTACCCAAGCGCTATCTGAAATATGATAAATAATTCCAGCATCTAGCCATTTTAAAAATTCTTTTTAAACAACTTCTTTCATTATTGGGTTTAATTTCCTCTGAGGATCAACTTTAGGTTCATATTTTTCATCCAATTGAATTATGTGTATACAAATAGAAGGACTAATTCATTTAAGATCTGCTAAAGTTCATCCAAAACCCTTTTATTTTTTTTACATCTCTATTAATTTTTGTTATTGAATTTCTATTAATTCAGATGATACAATAATAGGCAATGTTGATGACTCTCCTAAAAACATATATTTTAAATGAGCAAGTAATATTTTCAGTTCAAGTTCAGGTGGTTTAATACTTAAAACAATAAAATTCTTTATTATCGTTTTCCAACAATTCCAAAGTTTTAAATTTGTATAATCCAAATCATCCTCTTTTATTTCGTCCTTGTTTTCAAAAAGTTCTGCTTGCATTAATTTGTCTTCAAACTCATTCTTAAATTGCTCATTACTCAGATAATCAGTTACTTCCATCCTTAAACATTCCTTATATTTTCTATTACTAGATATTTCATAGGTTTTGCAATATTAAATGTTACTTTTTGATCATTAACTTTCATTATTAATTTTCCTTTTTGCACATCTATTACAACTCTCCCTACTGCAAGAAGTGTTCTCCCAAAAATAATAGGAATTTCCTTATCTGGCTCCATATCCAATACTATAAGTCTACAGAGAAAATAATTTTATCCACTTTTACTAATACATCCTCTATAAATCCTTTTGGATAAGCTATTGATTGATCAACTAACTGAAGAGTTACAATAGTAGGGGAAATCTCTCCTAAATCAAAATGTTTAAAGGTCGATAAAGGCATAAGATTGATACTCGCTCCTAAATCACATAAAGCTTTTTCAAAAAAAATTTCACCAATACCACAAGGTATAGTAAAACTACCAGGATCTTTTAATTTTTCAAGAAGCTTTTTCTGAATAATAGCACTATACTCTTCACTGAGTGCAATGGTCTCATGATCTGTAAACTTCATTTTCTTGTTTAATATATCCTTCATAAATTTCACATATTTTGGCGTTTGTTCCAAAGTTTCAACACAAGGAATGTTTATCGTTAACTTCATAAGGATTTTCAACAATTTTGTAAATTGATTATCTTTGTTCTTCTATTTCAGCCTTTGAGGAAATGGAGGTAATAGTTTTTTTAAACGACCTTGTGTTTATTCATTTTCATTTTGGTCACTTTCAATAATTTCCTTCTATTCATGAACTTCAATTTCTCTTTGGATCCTTGTTTCGACTTCTTTTCCACTTCGTAATTGAATAGTTTTGATTTGCTCCTTATTTTTATCTTTTGGATTAACTTCCACCGTACTCGAAAGAATTCCCGAAGGTCTATTACTGAGTGCAGTAGCAATATGTCCTAATTGATTTTCAATATTTCTAATAGCAACCCCTTGATTTTGCAGTTGATTTCCCATGTTTAACATTACTTCTTCCATTGTCAACTTCTTTTCCTTAACTTGTTGGTTAGGATTAGAGTTAAAACCAGGAGGATACTTAGGTTGATAACTAGGATTTCCTTGGTTGTTCAAATTTCCAGAGGGGGTCACTGAATTGTTATAATTATTACAACTAAAATTAGAGTGATTTTTCCATCCAGGATTATAAAAGTTAGAATAAGGATTGTTATTTTGATTATTTATAGTATTTAAAGTTTCATAAAATGATTGAGTATCAATGATCTGTTCTAGTGAATTTTCCTCTAATACTGGGGGTATTTGAGAATAATTCACTATTATTTGATCAATCTATTTTGAAATAGCAATTTGATATGCTAAAATAGACATTGCATCAGAATCATGAATACTAGCTACTCTCTTAGGATTTACCCTTTCAGAGGGCCATTAAAAATTGTTAGTAGCCATTTCTTCAATTAAAGAATATGCTTCATCAAAAGATTTTAACATTAGTGATCCACCCGCAGCAGCATCAATAATAGATCTAAGTAATCCTACTAATCCATTATAAAATGTTTCGATTATTAACAAATTTGATAGAGCATGGTGTGGACATTTTCTAAGATCTTTAAATCTCTCTCAAGCTTCATATATCGATTCCCCTTCAGACTGACAAAAAGATGTAATATCATTTCTAAGCTTAGCAGTTTTTTAGGGTAGAAAATATTTAGCTAAGAATTTTTGTGATAGTTGTCTGCAAGTTCTAATATATCCAAGTGCTACTGAATTTAACCAAGCCTTGGCTTTATCCTTTAATGAAAAAGGAAAAGTCTAAGCCTAACAACATCATTAGAGACTCCATCACATTTAAAAGTAGCACAAATTTCAAGAAAACCAGAAAGATGTAAGTTTGGATCTTCAGTAGGTGTTCCTCCAAACTGATTATTTTGTACCATTTAGATAATAGTAGATTTAAGCTCAAATGAATTAGCAGCAACATCAGGATATTGAATAGTCAAGTGAAGTTCACCTGCTGGTGGATTAGCATAATCTTTTCAAGATCTTTGTTTTATTTGATTATCTAAGTTATTTTCCATTTTGTTTAAGCTTTTAATTTATTTTTGTTGTTTTTGTTTTTTTTCTAATAGTACGCTCTAATTCTAAATCATTAGGTACTAAACCTTCAGATCCATTATTTTGCATAAATAAATATAACAAGCAAAGAAAATTTTCTTAAAAATAACTCTAAAATAATTTTTTTTTTGATTTTTTATTTTTTTTATGTTTTTAATATTTTTTATATTTTTTATATAATTATCTCTAAATTTCCTGATATACCAAGCTTATTTAATTTATCGTTACCTTCCACGGCAACGACGCCAAAAACTTGATCCAGGTGAAATATAGTTGTGTAAAAATTATATAGTTGACTCCGTTATGCAACGACGCCCAAAGCTTGATGCAATATTTTATGAATTAGAAATTTAAGCAATTAATGTTGAGATTCTATGCAAGTATACTTATTGTTATCAAATAATAAAAGAATTTCTATTTAAGCCCTAATTATCGATCCCAAGGGGAAGGTTTAAATTTGAAATGATAAATTTATTAGGAAATTCACAGAAAGTCAAACAAAATTACTGTCACTAATTTCAAATGTTGAGATATTATTAGAGCTAAATTAACTAACTAAGAAAAATATTGAAATACAAAATTTAAATAGTCACTACTAAACTATTAAACTATGTTTATGTGATGAAGATTTCTTATGTGGAAAAACATCTTTCCCACTACAATGAGGTTTTGTAAAATGAGATGAGATGAATGGTTCAAATAAGTATTGTGCCAAATAGTAGCAGCTTTAATTCTCTATCCGGATACAGTGTTATATAAAATCATTGGCTAATCCCAAGTTTAGTCCATAAATCTGTGGCTAGGCTAGGAGAATACTGGCTCCCACTCTAGAGCTCCCACTTCCCTTCACCTGAAGGCTAACTCTCACTTTAGTTTTTAAACACTAATACCAACTTGGGGATTTTAGTCTGTCACCTTAAAGATCTCTAATTGTACACCCAAAGTATATTTACCTATTTATTTTCACTTAATTCTATGAACGAAATTCTCCTTCATGGAATCAAATGTGATCCTCACTCTATTGTAGAGCTCTTACTCCATTTCCCGGATCATATGTTTCATAACATATTTTAAAAATTCAATTGGCCAGGTTGAAAAGTAAATTAAGTTCAGAGTTGAAAAATCATCACAATTTATTTTATATTTTAATATTGGCACATCCATATTAGCTCTTCAATTTACCATATCTCAGAGTATGGATAAAGATAAAGTAAACTACTCAGACTTCATGAGAAAGATACAATAAAACCAAAATTTCATATATAAGAAAAAGTTCATACAACACTAATAAACAAAGAACACTTATCTGAAACACTTTCTCAAAGCAAATCCCTTCGTAGCCTCTTCTAGGAAATGTAGGAAGAAGAAATCTCTCACTTTTCTCCTTTTACAACACTCTTAGATAAGAGTTCACACTTAACCTCACCACAAAACTTTAAATTATAAGAACAATGGACTCCAAATAGTTGTAAAATGAAAAATGGAAAAATGTGTGATGCGTGGAAGGTTGAATTGGAGCGATGAGATGTCAGGAAGAGTCACTTTTCTGATCAATTTTGGCCCCAAATAAAACTTATAGTCGGTTCTCCAATAGGTGCCTCCAAAAACTCTTCAAAAAATATCCAAATTCATCAAATCTTCTAGAAGCAAGGGCTGAACTGACATTGGCGCCGTTGGCGCCAGTGTTCAACAATTTAATTCGCCGCTCTCTATCAAACGGTGTCGTCGGTGCTGAACAAATTTTTAACTTCTTCATTTTTTCTCCAAATTTCAACCTTTTTGCTTCAAGTCCTAAAATTTAACAACCTGCAAGAAAACATAAAAATATCTTCCATTAAGGTGCAATATCACCAAAAATGAGTATAAAATATGGGTATAAAAATATATTTTTGGTGTATCATGAATAAAGAAGAATAATGTGGACTAAAATTAAAATTTATTTGTTAACTCTCTGATTTTTAATGAATTAAATACTCTCTGGAGTATTTTAATTCATTATGATCAAGCATTGCTCAACATGTTATGAAATTTTTAGGGTTTATTCATTATGATAGAGGGGATGTTCTCTGATCAGAGGACATCTCTGTTTCTCTAACCCTAATTTTCAAGCTAGGATGACCATTTTAACTTATTTTAATTTTATAAAAAAAATACCACTTGGAAAATTATGAGAATAATTTTAGTAAGTTTCCTATGGTCAGACAATTTTAAGAAAAATGTCATGATGATCTGAATTATTTTGCACATTTCTATAGTTAATTAAATGTGTATATCTTGCTTTAACTTATGCAAATCAAGTACTAATCAAAATTAACAAAATCAATTCTACATTGTGTATAAAAATCATGTTGTTCCACTTAAAAAATTTAAGAATTATTTCACTAAGTTTGAGCACTAAAGTTGATTCTCTTAAAAAACTTGTTTTTTTGTAAGAAAATAATTATATTAAATTAAATACACTTGGGAAAGATATGAAAAGTGGTTTTCTGAGTTCCTTGTGATCAAAAGCACTTAGGAAAAATAAAAGTTATTTTTGATATAATACTTGATTTTTTAGCTTTATTTTGAAATTAAAATATTTTAAAATAATTAAAAATCCTAAAAGTACTAAAATATTTCAAAATGTGTCTAATTATTTCCTGATCACTTAGAACTCATTAAGACATTTTTCCTAATTTTTCTAAGTTAAAAATAAATTTTTTAAAAGCTTAAAAAAGAATTTTCCTTATTTTTCCATTAAAATAATTATAATAAATAAATTATAAAAATCATAAAAATACGAAATCTATTTCTCTGAGTTCTTTGAACTCAGAGAGGTTTAATAAAAATATAAAGATAATTTTGGTAATTAAAACATTGTTTTACATATAAGTGAATTATTAAAATTTATCCACAATCAAATAATAATGAGAGAAATTTAATTCAAAAAATCATGAAATTTTGTCTAAGTGTTTCTCTGACCTAAGGGGGCCTCTAGTAATTTTCTCAAGAATACAAACTTTATTTTTAATAGTTAAGTAAAATCAACTTTAAAAATACTACCTTTTAAATTTAAATAATTATTTAAATTTAATTAAAATATCTCCTCTAATATTTTAATTAACTCATGGATAGAACACTCTAAATTTTCAATGTCGTTTGAATTTTGATTAATGAGTTTTGAAGTGAAGAGCCCCAAAGGCAAAGGGGTAACTTTAGATTTTGGTGCTTTAATTAAAATTTAGGATTAATTAGAGGGGAAGAGGGGCAATTTTGATCATAATGAACATTTTTGGATGATTGAAATATAATGGGATTAAAAGATAGAAACTTATTTGCCACCTTTTCCATAATAAGAACAAAATTGTAATTTCCTTAATTATCATGACTTCAAAATTAATCAAAATTAAATGATTCTCAGGTGATGGGCTTGAGTTAAAAAGATGATATTCCATTAATTTTAAGCTCATGATTGATGACAGCAGGATTTTTCAATAAGAATGCATGACATTTAAGTCAAAATTTTGTTAATTACCATTTCACCTATCGTGATTGTTCAGGGCTTGGTAGTGACCTAGGCTTGACATTCAAACTCATTTAATTGGATTTAGATGTTAACATGATTGATGATTAACACCTTTCTCTTACACTACAAGCCCAATTTTAACTTTGGAAACTAAAACTTTTACTTACCTAAATTTGCCTTAGAGGCACCCACCCTCATAACTCTTAAATGAATTATCAATTGATTAATGGAGTGTCCTAGCCTTGAGATAAATAGAACATTATACTTGGGTGAATAATAGAACAATATGATAAGTTCAAAATGAACTAAAAATATTTCAAGAGAACTACAAAGTGGTTCAAAGTCATGCGAAGAGCACTTTGAAATATCTTGAATATTTTGAAGGATAAATTGAACTTGCTATGTATTATTCTAAAATTATCCACTAAGATCTTCTGAGACTCAGCAAAGTCATAACTTGGGGTTTGGTAGCTATACCTTCATCTACTTTTGCAATTTTAATTCCTTGAAAAAATTATATACATATTACCAAAGCTAACCTTTCAAGTGTGGGAGCGGACCGAATCTACAGGTACGCTTTTAAGTTGTTGCATTTATTTTTTTGTACCTCTTGTTTTTCCCTTGCATGCTTAAGGTAACCCTGCATGCGAAAACCAAAATTAAAAATTAAACAAGATAAAATTCACTACCACAAAATCAAAATATAAAACAACTCAAATTTTAATCACAAACAAAATAGAACAAAAATTACAACTAAATTAAGACGTCTTTATAAAATGATCGGGAATCCCTCGGAGGAGGTAAACTACGGTTGCTAATGAGATTTACCATGGTCTAAATGAAAGTATGGAACTCATTGAGTTGAGTTTAGTAAATTCATTTTGACTCAGTGAGTCTGAAAGAAAATAATGGTGTTGGAACGACGGAACTGTAGGATCCTAGCTGGTGTTGCTCTAATGAACCTTAATATTCCTCATAACATTTAAACAACCATGACCTTAGGAAACATTTGATTTGAAATCATGACTCGTCACCTTAGAAAACTTAAACTTGCTACGATGAGAAACTTGGAGCTAGCATTATGGGCAGCACGACCATCTTCAAGAGCAAAACATGTCTACACCAGCTAAACCATCCTTTAGAATTAAACAATAATACATACGACTTCAAGGTTGTTTGCTTATGCAACATAAATCCTAAACTTATCTTTAGGCTTTTGTGTAGTTCTGCTACATAAATATAAGTCATAACTCGCTTTAGGATTCTAAGGTTGTCATTTGTCACGACCTAAATACTCACATCTTTTAGGCTATTTGTGTGATCGTTTCACACGAATGTAAGCCATGACTATTAAAATTAGCAAGATGAAATGCTTGAATAATTTCTCCTCTAAATTAAAGCTGCACCATAGGATAACTTAGGATGTCACCGAGGTTCTCCTTAAGATTTGTGACATTCCTTAGTTCTTCTTCCCTCGGATTCCATAATAAATCTAACAAATTTGGGCCATTCCCCTCTCACACCTCTTCATCCAATCTCTTTAAAAGGTCATATTCCTTTGACCATAAACCATAAACCCTAAACCCAATTAAACCCAGGAGATCACGTTAGCAATCGTGGGTTGCCTCCTCTAAGGAATTCCCGTAAATTCAAAAGAATGTTTTATGTTTAATGATATTTCAAAGGATTTATGGTTACCTTTGAAACAAAATGTTTTAGATTTTTGAAAATGTTGATTAATTTTTTGAAAAGTCATTTTGGTTTTGCAAGTGCACATCTAAGCAATTATAATATCTTGTATGAGTAAATTGCAGATAGTAAAATGACAAAAATTAAATAGCACTAAAAAGCGTACTTGTCATCTTCTTAGCATTCCAACTGAAACGTCGGTTTTTACAACATGTACATAATTTTACAGAATTTAAATTACAAGAGTAGATGAAGCTGTATCTAATAGACTCCAAACTATAACTTATTGAGTCCTAAAAGATCTTAGTGGATGATTTTAAAATAAAATATAACAAGTCCAATTTGTCCTTCAAAATGTCCAAGAGATTTCAAAGTGTCCGGGGGATGACCCTGAACTTCTTTAAAGATCTCTAAAAGCATTTGAGTTTATTTTGAACTTATCATGTTGTTCTATTAATCATCCCATGTCAAATTAAAATTACCTCACTACTTGGTGAATCTTAACATTTTACTCGTCCCGAGGACAGGGTACTTGATCCTGACATTCTATATAGATGTAAAATGCAATGTATGTGATTATATGTTTAATTTCTTTAATAGTTATTCTTAGTTTATAACAAAGTAAAAAATTAAATCCAAAGAAAAAGCTAAGTTTTCCACTATGAAACAAATAAGAATACAATTATAATATTTAAATATGGGTTACTACGCAAGTATACATATTGTTATCAAGTAATATAAGACTTTTTGATTAAGCCCCAAATATTGAACTTACAAGTAGATTAACAATATGCATTTTAGGAAACTAGAAAGTTTAGATGATAAAACTCTACTTTGCAAAATACTCTTACTTAAACTTAAGAGGCTATAATAGGAATGAAAATTCGATTCTTTTTTTTAATTTTTGATTTATGTAAGTAAAGTAGCAACTAATTAACTTAATTAAATATTTGTAAGATGAAGGCTATAAAAATAAAATATCTTTTTTCTTATCATGAATCAATATTAAGTATAAAAATTATATTGTGTAAGTATGCTAAATGTGTTGTGTCAAATAGGACCAATAATATTTTTTACCCATACTAGAGATGCTATAAAGAACGTAGACTAATCTATAATTTGAATAGTCTTAAAGACCAATTAGGTATGGAAGATACTAGCTCTCACTCTAGAGTTCCCTCTTCTTCCTCCACATGGTGGTTAACATCTCGTGTCAAAACCTAAAACTATAAATCAAATTAAGTGCTTTAGCGTGTCACTCTAAAGTCCTCTAAATCTACACCCTTGAAAAGTTTATTTCCATATTTATTTGCACCCAACCCCATGAACTACATTCTCATTCATGAAATCATTATGTGATTCTTACCATTTGTTGCCTCGGACAATACCATCTCGGATCTTACATGTTCTCACAACAGATATTAACATCCTAATTGGCCAAATCAAGAAGTAAATGAAGTGTAAGGTTCAAATCATCACAACTTCTTCCAACATTGAAGTCTAATACTTCACACAACATCCTTTAAACACTTAATCACTTATCATTTTATGTAAAAAGATAAAGAAAAGTACTCAAAATCTATGGAGAAAACACAACCACACATGAGTTTAAAAGTAGAAATTGTGCACATGAACAAGAAAGTAAGATTAAAACCAAGTGTATTAAAAAAGATAAACACTTATCTCAAATCATCTCCACCAAAAGTCTTAAAGTTCCTTTGAATTCTCTTCCTTCACTCACAATACAAACTAACACTCAAAATAAAATGAAAGTGGTCAGCGATGGCGGCGGTGGCAGTTACTTGGATGGATGATGGTTGTAAAATCTGATTGGTGGTTTGCCTTTTCTCTTGATGATCCAAGTTTTATTTAATAAAAATCTAAAAGGTGTCTTGGTGTTCCTTCAAAATGTGTCTCCATTCAATGAATCTTGTAGAAGTTGCCTCCTTAAAAGCCAATTGAATGAATTTTCTTGTCTATTAGATATTTCTCACATTTTTACTAAAGGGTCCTTCAAACACCTCTTAAAAAATTTGTCTAAATTTAATGAATCGTCAAATAACTACTTTTGGTGCTTAAGCGTGGGGTACCTGACGCTTAGACGGGACCCTCTGGTGCTTACGTGTTAGTCCTGGGTGCTTAGGCGCCCAGTTCATTTTTGCACATTTCTTCATTTTTGCTCCAAATTTGACACTTTTTGAGTCCTTTTAGCGTTTTTTCATCCATTTGATTGTACTTGAAAGAAAGAAACACACAAATAGCTTTCATTAAAGTGCAATATCTAAAAAATATGTATAAAAATATGTATAAAAACATTATATATTTTAGGTGTATCAAAATCCCCCAAACTTAAGATGTCACGTGTCCTCAAGTGACCCTTCAATCTGTTAAAAACCAATATAAGTAGATGATGTATAACAGTTTCTTTAAGAGTTACCAAAATTTTGATGTAGAAATATAGTAGTCCAATTTAGAAAAAATATTTAGTAAATGAGACCAACTTAGAGTTTAGAAATTTTTAATGTTAAGAAATATGAAAATATGAGTTTTTATCTAATTCAGAAATATTGTAGATTCTCCAAAAATATAGTTTAGGTATTTTATCTTCTCTACTTAAAAATTTTTATTAACCATAATTTTACTTACTATATTATATCATTAAGCTTAAGAGTTTCTCAAGTCTTATACTTTAAAAAGATCAATGTGTAACCAATTTTTTATTAGGAACTAATCCTCAAGCTTCTCCTCCCCTTTTCAAATTTTCTTTTCTTTTTCTTTTTATTTTTCTTTTTTTATTTTCTTTTTCTTTTGTTTTTTTTTTCCTTAGGCAAGGATTACTATATCTGGATAGACCTTTAATAATTTTGACTTTCACTCTTCTTTTCCTAAAGCAAAGAGTTAGTATTTTTCTTTTACTTATAAACATAATAATAGTTTTAAAATTAATTTCAATAAAATAAATTTAAGTTTTGAAAATAAAAATCTAAATCTTATAGATTTTTCAAAAATACAATTTTTCTACTAAAGATATTTACACTATATTTAACATTTTTCACACTAAAAATTTTTAACTTTAAGTTTTTCTTCATTACTATAAAGTTTAATTAAATTCTCTTATTCATTTATATATTCAAAATCTTACTTCCCTAATATAACTTCATATACATAATCATTTTTCTTCAAATCAAAATTTAATTTATTTGAAGCACAATTGAGAACAAATAAGTTTCAACTTTTTAAAAATATTTCATCTTTCCCCCAAACTTAAATTTTTAACAAAAATCAAACATTTTAGCAACATATAAATATTGGTAGGAATGAAAACTAGAAATAACATGCTTGCAGGAAATTTTATATCCTAATTATGCAAGTACAAAAATTAAAATAAGGAGTAAAAATTAAATTGATCAAATTTTACATTTACTTAACATATAGAGATTCATTAGACTTCTATGCAGTGGAGGATAAAATAATAACAAACAAACATACATGACTGCAACATAAAGAAAAATAACTGGTTGTATATTAAAAAATTTAAACATACAACTTTTAATGAAAAAGATAGCTAGATTCTAAACCTTCCTAAGATTCTAGAATTAAGTTCAACGCACAGTAACTAAATACATTAAACATCATAATTAACCTTATTACTACCAAACAAACATAATAACTACTTACTAAACACAAATGCATCACAGTAGGTGTACAACAAAACATAACATAACAAAGACTAACAGACTCAACAATAAGAACTGAAAACACAACACAAAGAACATAACAACTGCACTAATAATAGTTCATAGCAACACATACACTAAAAACATCAAACAAAACTAAAGATTGAAACTAATCATCATTCTCCACTTCATCACTATTGTTACTATGCTAAACAGTTGTAGGCTCATATGGTGGATATCTAGGGTACTAAGGAAATACAACATCTTGGTTACTTCCCCTGAGATGCTCTATAGCTAACTTTTACTCCTCATAATCACTACCACTCTTCATATACCCATCCATATGCTCTGCAAAATGTTCTAAGTTCAATACCTTATCTGCAGTGCAGTTAGCATTCTCTGTAATAATTGTGACTGAGAATCAGATCCAAAAGTCTGACCCCGTGATGTAAAAGCATGTAAAGTAGAAGCTCGTGATGTTGAAGCAGCAGAAATACTGGAGAATCCACCCCTCTAACCAAAAATAGAATGTTATGAATAAGATTTCACAATCACACTGGTAATGGGTTTTAGTAATTGTAAGATCTCCTCCTAGCTATCAAATGTAACTCCAACCTGCTTGCATAAATAAAAGATCAAGGATGTGAATCCCATACCTGTAGTAATAGCAGCGACGACAGAACTGGTAATAACTTTATGAATCAAAGCTCCAATATCAATAGGCTTGAACTGCTGAATGCAATAGTTCAAGGTTGCTCAATCTCAAGTTACTTCATTAAGATGATTTGTAGGTAGCAGACGAGCATAAATTAAATAGTGTCATGCCTTTGTAGTGGCATGCAACTTTGAAGTAGAAAAGTTTACTCTTCTTTCATTTATGATCTTCCAAAGCCCTCTTCCATCAGTTAAAGATGAAATAATCTCATCTAATTCCTCCTCCATATGACTATATTTTGAATAAAAACACAAAGTACTTGAGGGTAATTGATAAAACTGATTAATTACCTCAGGTGAAAAAAAGACACTATCTTCCCCCTCACCATGACCCCTTTTTCACCAGCTTAAGGGAGATTTGCATAGAATTCCCGCACAACAGAAATCACCGCGATAGCAAAAAAATAACAAAACTGCTCCCACTGGTGGAGAACAACAAAATCTTCAAAAGCTCTTCCCAGACTTTTAAAACATTGCTCAGGGATCAATTTTCTTGATTGCAGTGCATCACTGTATCAATCCTGAGCTCTCAAACTGCCAACTTGGTTGAATTGAATTGACCTTTCCCCTTACTCCTCTTCATTCTTGGCGCCATTTCTAAAAAAATTTATAAAATTAAAAATTAATTCCACATTCAAATCTAAATCACTAAGCTAAACTCCTAATAGCTTAAACTAACAAATTCATGCTTTTTTCATAGATTTTTCTCAAATTTTCACCATGAATAGTGATTTTCGGGTAGCTCATGAATGTGCTCAAAATACATGGTGAAAATAAAAATTTTTGCATAGAAGTAAAGCTGTTACCTCAAGGATATCAAATCTAGCAAATTTTACTTCAAATCTTCAAGAAATCTTCAAATATGGTAAGCCCTAGCTCCAAAATTGTGAAATCTTGATGTTGAAAATGATGACCAAGTTTGTAATGGTGTTTCTTGGACCAATTTTGCACTTCAAACCATTTACATATTGGTTTTTGTGAACCAAGACTTAAGCGTGAATGGTTCGGTGCTTAGGTGCCTGTATCTCAGTTTAGACAGCACTTAAGTGCGGGTTTTAGTGCTTAGGCGCTAGTGCACAAATTTAATTTTTTTGATTTAAGTGAAATGCACTCCTAGCCTAAGTCAACCAACTATAAATTGTCTCATAACACTTTATATACTATTTCCTTCCCTCTTAACTCTCCTCTTACTCAAGATTCACCAAGCTTAACTAATTTGATTCAACACACAATAACACATAATTTCACACAAACAAAATTTTATATTAAATCACGAACTATTACAAATGTTTTCAAATACATAGGTTCTCAATCCAAATAGTCTTAGATGAGAAAATTCCTAATACATACACAAGTCAATTATGACATAATAACATACTAAACACACTTAACATTAAACAAAAACTAAATACACAAACAATAAACTATGAACTTAATTTCATTCTCCAGTAGGTGGAACAAATCATGGACTGTCATTAGTCTCTCCTTCAACAAATGGAATGTATATCTAAAAGAACGGATGGTGATTAATAACTCTGGTTGAATCTTCTTCAATCCACTTGTTCTTCAAATAAATAATCTTCTCCACTTCTTCTATAAAACTGGTATGACTAAACTGTATCTTAAGTTTCCATCCCATATGATTCAGATTTGCATTAACTTCCATCACTTTTGCTTCAATTAAAGGCACTTCAGCCTCAATTTTAGTGATTTTCTACGCTATCCCTTCGATACTAATGGCGAGGAAACTTTTGTATAACTCTTGAGCACTATGACTAATAAAATTCTTTCTCATTGCCTCCTCCATCTTCTTCAAATCACTCTCCTAAGATGACATTTTTCTTAAATCTCTCTTTTTCACTTGGGATTTAGGGTTAGAATTGAATTGTGATAAAAATCCATACTTAGCCCTTCTATTTATATTCTCCAAACTCTTCCTGAAACTTCTAGACACATATTAGAATAGTCTCCCACATCAAAGCCAACCAAATCTTGGTTAAAACTTCTCAAAACCAAAATTTGCACGTATTTTTTTTAATTTCCATGCTTAAGCGTCGGATTTTGATGCTTAAGTGCCCGTGCTCAATTTAGCACAGGTCAACTTGACATACAAATACTCATTCTAACATGTCTAAGTCATCTTTATAAGTCTTAGAATAATCACTAAGTTAATATATAATAAAAAATACTACCAGAATTTTCTAAATCACACCAACAACATAATAATAAAAATAAACACACAAATAACTATATGGTGCATCACATAGAGCACTTGGTTTAATGTCATTTACCCAACGTAACCAGTGTTTATTCTAGTTGACCCAACATCAAAAAATCATATAATTTAAGTTGGTCACCTAAAAAGTAGGATTTCAACTTGTGATCATTTACTTTGAATATTTTGTTAGTTTTAGGATTTTTGACATCCATAGCTCCATAGGGATAAACTTTTATCACAACAAATGGGCCCGTCCACTGGACTTATATTTGCCTGTAAATAATTATAATCATGCATTCTAAAGCAAAACTTGTTGTCCTTCCTGAAAAATTTTAGTAAGAATCCTCCGATCATACCACATCTTCATCTTTTCTTTGTACATCTTAGCATTTTCATAAGATTCATTCCTTATTTCTTCAAGCTCATTCAATTGCAATAATCTTTTCTCACCAGCATCCCTTAAATTGTAATTAAATTCTTTAGTAGTCCAATATGTTTTATGCTCAAGTTCAACTGGTAAGTGACACGCTTTCTCAAATATTAGCCTATATGGGGACATTCCTATAGGAGTTATGTATGTTGTCCTATAAGCCCACAAAGCATGGTAAAGTTTGAAAGAAGAATCCATTTTAGTTGGATTCACAAATTTTTCCAATATTCTTTTAATTTTACGATTGGATAATTCAGCCAAACTACTTGTCTGAGGATGATAAATAGTAGGAGTTCAATGGTTTATATGATACTTCCTTAAAAACTTCCCCATTATTGCATTTCTGAAATGACATAACCCATCAGTTATGGTTACTCACAACATCCCAAATCTACTAAATATGTTCATTCTTAAAAACTTTGCAGCACTTTGAGCATCACATCGAGGTAAAGCAACAACTTCTATCCATTTGGATACATAGTCTACTGTTAACAATATATATATATATCTCCAAAAGATGGTATAAATGGTCACATGAAATCTAATCCACAAAGATCAAACATCTCAACTTCTAACACATAATTGAGAGCATTTCATTCCTTCTAGAAATATTGCCTACTCGTTAACATCGATCACAAGTTTTGATATAAGCATTAACATCTCTAACGATTGTAGACCAATAAAATCCAGATTGTAAAATTTTGTATGTTATTTTATCAACTCCAAAATATCCCCTAAAATCAAAATTATGACATTTTTGGATAATTTAATAAGTTTCTTTTAAAGACACACATCTTCAAATAATTAGATCCTTGTTTATATAAAAATGGGTCATCCTAAAAAGAAATCTTAGGTTCATATAAGAATTTCATCTTCTATTGGTATATCATTACATTAGATATAATATCACTAACAATGAAATTCACAATACTGGCATACCATGGAACACGCCACCCATTAACATTGAACAATTCTTCATTTGAAGAATGTTCATTAATCTTTTTTTAAAAATTGAGTGGTTTCTCTAATTCAAGTCTAGACAAATGATCAGTAATTTGATTCTCAGCTCCCTTCATATCTATTATTTCAAAGTCAAATTCTTGCAAAAGAAGAACCCATCTTATCAATCTTGGTTTTACATCCTTCCTTTTAATTAAATCCTTAATAGCAGAATGATCAATATGCACAATACATTTAGTTCCAATAACGTATGATCTAAATTTATCAAAAACATATACTACTGCTAATAAATCTTTCTCAATAATGCTATATATAATTTGAGCTTCAATAAGAGTTCTAATATTCTAGTAGATAACTTTGAAAATCTTATCATGTTTTTTTCTTAAAATAGCTCCAATAGTGTAATCACTAGCATCACACATTAATTCAAAAAGTTTTTCCCAATCTAGTGAAACAATAATTGGTGTAGTGACTAGTTTTTCTTTTAATAATTCAAAATCTTTTATACACTCTTTATCAAAATTAAAATTTACATTTTTTTTGAGTAAATGGCACAGAGGCTTAACAATTTTTGAAAAGTCTTTAATATATCTCCTGTATAATCTAACATGTTCTAAAAAAATCCTAATTTCCTTCACACTTGTTGGGTGCACTAAATTAGTGATCACTTGAATTTTTGCAAGGTCTACTACCATACCATTTTCTAAAATTTGATGTCCCAAGACTATTCCTCCTGCTACCAAAAATTAGCATTTTTTCCAATTAAGGACTAAATTTATTTCTTCACAGTGTTCAAGAATTTTTGATAAATATTCTAAAAATGATTCAAATGAAGTTCCAAACACTAAAAAACATCCATAAAAACATCAATCCCTTTTTCAATTAAATCATAAAAAATAACCATCATGCATCTTTGAAATGTAGCAAGCGCGTTACATAAACCAAAGGGCATTATTCTAACAGAAAATGTACCATAAGGACTGGTAAAAGTTGCTTTCTCTTGATCCTTAAGAGTTTATTTTATCTGGTGATAACCAGTATATCCATCCAGAAAACGAAAGTATTTATGCTCAGCTAGTTTATCCAGCATTTGATCTTGAAAGGGTAGAGGAAAATGATCTTTCTTAGTGGCAAGATTTAATTTTCTATAATCAATGCAAATTCATCATCCTGTGATTTGTCTTATTGGTATTAACTCATTATGTTCATTCAAAGTCATAGTCACTCCTCCTTTCTTAGGAACACAGTGAATTGGACTAACTCACACACTATCTAAAACATGATAGATAATTCCAGCATCTAACCACTTTAAAATTTCTTTCTTATAAACATATTTCATAATAAGATTCAATCTCTTTTGAGGATTAATCCTGGGTTTGCAATTATCATCCTTATGAATTCTATGCATACAAATTGAAGGACTGATTCCTTTTATATCATCAATTGTTCATCCAAAAGCTTTCTTATAACTTTTTAAGGTTTCATCAAACTCTCTTCTTCTTCTGTAGTTAATTTTAAGGAAATTATAATAGGCAATGTATAGGAATCACCTAAGAAGGAATACTTTAAATGCTCAGGAAGCAACTTTAACTCAAGCTCAGCAGGTTTTTCAATTGATGGACAAAAAGATGTATCTTTTTCTATCGTGTCCAAAACTTCAAAAATTTCTTGAACATATTTTGAATCTTCCTTATATAAATCTTCATATTGATCTAATTCCTCTTCCTATTCTTGTTCCAACTCTTTATCTTCAGATTTCTCTTCATAAGTTTCTCTAAAATGACATTCACTTAAATATCTAATCACATCCATTCTATAACATTCATCAACTTTACCTTTTGCAGTGTATTTAATTGATTTGGAAATATTAAATGTAATTTTTTGATCATTGACTCACATAGTTAATTCTCCTTTTTGCACATTTATCATTACTCTTCTGGTGGCTAGGAAAGGTCTCCCCAAAATGATAGTTATCTCCTTTTCTTCCTCCATTTCTAGCACAATGAAACCAATAGGAAAGATAAATTGATCCACTTTCACTAGGACATCGTCTATAACTCCTTTAGGATATGTTATTAAACAATTTGCCAGCTACAGAGTTACAGTAGTAGGGGTTATTTTTCCTAATCTTAATCTTTTAAATATTGATAATGACATAAGGTTGATGCTTGCTCCTAAATCATATAAAGCTTTCTCATAAAATTTGTCTCCTATTGCACATGGAATTGTCAAGCTACCAAGATATTTAAGCTTTTCAGGAAGTTTTTTTTTGAATTATAGCATTTCACCCCTCACTAAGTGCAACTATCTCATTATCTTCAAACTTTCGTTTCTTATTAAGAATATTCTTCATAAACTTTACATAGCCTGACATTTGTTCTAAAGCTTCACGAAATTGAATATTAATTGTAAGCTTCTTAAAAATTTCCAAAAATTTTGAAAATTGCTTATCCAACTTTTGTTGTCGGAGACTCTTGTCGACTATTTTTCTTTCAAAAATAAGATTTTAAAATTTAAATTTGGAATTTAATATATATATAATGTAATTTTAATTTTGTGAAAATGGTATCCTTTATTTTTTGAAAATGATAAGACCAGATAGACCTCATATATCTAATAGTTTAAATAGTTGAGTGCAATATCATAAATGATATATCATCTCGGAGGATGAACATATCACTTATTAGTAGGCTTAACTATCAAAACTTAAAAGTTAGTGACTCTACTTTGGCCTGCAAAATTTATAGCAAACAAATTTCCTTTCTAATACATAGATTAGATAGGGTTTAGATTAATTTGGGTTCTTAAATTCCCTATAGGAGCAAGCTCCTATAGTTAATTACATCTTAGACAACCGAAGTCACCTAAGAAAACTCTCGATAATGATCGGAGGTTTTGTATTCAAGAATTCAACGTTCAAGTTTCCACGATTTTTCATAGGAAAAGTCAAATGGGATAGATTCAAATAGGAACAGTTATTTCTAGAATCCAAAGAAGTAAAAAGTAGGAGATGTTGAAGATACTAAAGGAGATTCAGTGACATCTCAAACTAATCTACGGTTTAGCTTTATGTCTTTGAAAGAGAAATTATTTGATGTTTCAGTCCTGAAAGTTATTTAGATATTCGGGACTTATATATGTATTTCATATGCAAATAGCCCGAGAAAATGTGAGGATTTATGTCGTACCGAACGACCACCTCAGAATCCTATCAAGTTTAAGACTTATATCATACGATATAAAATCATAGAAAGTCTTAAAAGGTAATGTGAGGATTTACGTCGAGTGATACAAACGACCTCGACGTCCTATATATATGTTATTTAAATCTATCGAGGTTCTGCATAAGCTCATCCCTCTGTCTTTGGTAATTGTCTCGACCGTTGTCCGAAGAAGAATCGTCAACCAACCACGTCGTCGTCTCATTCTGAGAAGAGAAGATAGAGAAGAGAGAATAAAAGATAAAAGAATACCATGCCTCAAACGGCCTATCTTAGGGGATTGCACAAACATACTAAAA
The DNA here is from genome assembly GCA_003013225.1 of Phalaenopsis aphrodite. Taxonomy (NCBI): domain Eukaryota; kingdom Viridiplantae; phylum Streptophyta; class Magnoliopsida; order Asparagales; family Orchidaceae; genus Phalaenopsis; species Phalaenopsis aphrodite. Next base: position 160,205 of record NEWO01000715.1, read on the forward strand.
AGGTAGTAACTAAAGCATGAATACTAGTAAATGTACATAGTAAAACAAAGAACAGATGAAACGCTATAAGATGCGGTAAGAAAATACATGAGACATGTAGCAATGTACAGTATAGTACAAAATAAAAAGAAATATGCAAAAATAAAGTACGAAAATTAAATAGATAAAAGTGTACCTGATCAATTTCTTCTAAAGCTTTAAAACAGATTGCAATGATATAAATGAGTTAGGTAAACATTTGCAGATTATAAAAGAAAATTTAAATGATGAGCATATGAAAGTCTCAAGATGGGATATTAGATTTCAATTTGGGGCTAGGCTCAGACTAGACCCCCTTTTCTCTTTATATCGATCCCACAGACAAATGATATATCGAGGTCAACCTATCAACATCAACTAGAGGCCACCAACGAATCACCCCTATAATCAGACAGTCTTAGACCCTATCATTTAGTGAATATGTGAATAGAGTAGTATCTGAACTCTTCAAAGTGTGGTGCACCTATACGTGAAATGTAGTATCTAAACTCATTGAAGTGCAGTATATGTGTATGTGGCATGTAGTATTTGTCGTGCAGGGCTTAGTGTGTGGACTATATAGTGTGTATGAGTGTAGTATATATTTCTTGAGCAAGTGTAATATCTATGTAAAACCCATAGTATCTATACAAGATATGTAATATCTGTCAAGTGGGGTGTGGTGTGTGGATATAGTGTCTGCAGTATAAAAAAATGGTGACATGATAATACTTAGATTCATCAAATAAAGATATGTGGTGTATCTGTATATGGTGTGTGACATGTACTATATGAGGTATGAAATGTACGTGTAGGTCATATCAAATGTATGCATGTATTAGTCAGGATATGGTGTCAAAGGTGTAGTGTCATATATGTTCTTTCGCGATTGTAGTATTTGTGGGGTGTTTGTAGTATATGTTCTTTGTGAGTGTAGTATCTATGCAGTGTTTGTAGTATCCATTCCTTTGTGAGTGTAGTATCTATGCAGTGTTTGTAGTATCCGTTCCTTTGTGGCTATTGATTCTCAAAACTTTTGAAAAAGGGTTAGAGCTGTTGATAATCTAGGGGTGAAAGGGCATCACACTAATTAAATATTGATTTTCTATTTCAGCCATAAACTAAGTTGTCAAATGGTTCTTTGCATCATTGTTGTTAGCCCTCATCTTAAACTAATAGGCCACCTCAATATTTCATATGCTCATCCAAAAAAATTTTATATATTTCATATCAGGGAAATGGGAGAAGCAATCATTTAAGCCTTTCTATAACATCTATCTTCCACTTCTAAGTTTAAACTTTAAACCTATACATATGATCATTACATGCTCCATCAATTTCTCAAGGAGAAATACGTTGTTTCCAAGTTCAAACTTATAAAATTTATGTAAACAGGAAGTCAATTCCAACAAGAGATTAAAATCAGCTCCAAACATGTATTTTAAAACATAAAAAAGAATTCCAACTGGTATTCAGCCAAGGAGCAGCAAAGAAGACCACAACCAAGCCAAAACTGAGCCACCAAACAACTACCTAAATCACTAAACATTTCTAATATTTAAGTTTGAATAAAGGGAACAACAAGAAGCACAAAACCAAGCTCAGTATAAGGGCTAAGCTTAACCACCAAGAAGAAGCAAAACCAAGCCATTAAAAGAGCTATTTAAAGCAAGAAACAATTCCAACATTTGGCCATAACCAAACCGTCCTCAAACAAAACCGAGCCAAGCAAGGGACAAAACCCAAGCAATTAAAAGAGCCAAAAATGGAACTATTAGAAAATGAAACCAAGCCCAGCAAGGTAGGCCACAATTGAGGCATTATTCGAGACACTAAAGCAGCTATACTGAATCAGAGAATGATTTCCAACGTATATTTAAATAATGCAGCAAGGGAAGTAAAAACTACAGCTCCAAAATTGATAAAGCAGTAAAAAGAATAAAAATCATAGCCCCAAGCTGCCATCCTAGACCAAAATAATCTCCAAATATATTAGAGAATAGGGGCAACGAGAAACACAAAAATCAGACCCAAAACGGGTATCCAAAACTCAAGATATAAACTCATATGTATGTTATAATAACGTATAACAAAAAAGAGCAAAAATTGAACATCAAAACAAATATTCAAAACCAAAGTATAATCTTCTATGTGTATTTGAATTAGGGGGCAGCAAGAAGCATAGAGAACTAGTCCCCAAATAATATTCAAAACCAAAAAATGCATCTCAAACACGTATATTCATATAGGGACTATAAGAAGCACAGAGAACCAGCCCCCAAATGATATTCAAAATCAGAAAATGCATCTCTAACATATATATTCATATAAGGACTACAAGAAGCACAGAGAACCGACCCCCAAATGATATTCAAAATCAAAAAAATGCATCTCCAACATATATATACATATAGGGACTACAAGAATCATAGAGAACCGACCCCTAAATGATATTTAAAATCAGAAAATGCATCTCCAACATATATATGCAAATAAGGGACAACAAGGGTAGTAGGAACTGCATCCTCAAACTAGTATTCAAAATCAAAGAAAGATCTCCAATATATATTCGAATAAGGGACAGTGATGAGGACAAAAACCGAGCCCTAATATATAGTTATTTAGAACACCAACATATTCCAGAGGTTATACCCAAATAAAGGGGCAGCAAGAAGATCAAAACCGGTCTCGAATCTTCATTAGATCTAAAAGAAAATTATTTATCTTATAATTTCATAGGTAGTATCACATGAATAACTAATTCAGAACTTGAATCGACACCCTAAACTGATTTGAAATAGATTCTATGGTGTTAAAGGAGGCAGCAAAGAAAGCAGAAAATTGTAGCACCAAATAGTTATTCCAAAACCATAAGGAAATAATCTCTGTATATGCATTCAAGTTAGAACAGAAAGAAGAACAGGAACTATAGCATTTGATACCAAAAAGACCTCAACACATGAATTTGAATAGAGCCAAAAAATATAACTGTGATGTTAATCTATCAAAATCATTATCAAGAATAACCAATTCTCAAAATAACTGAAATATTACCTCAATTTCTCACCAGCTCAAGAAATGAAAAGAGTAAGAAGAAGTCATGAGGTGAAAGATTGCGGCAAAATCCCTCCAAAATCTCAAGAAATAAAATGCCATCCTCTTTCTCTTCCCTTTGGGGGTATTTATAGCAATCGAGTGGGCCAGGGCTCACCGGCGGTAAAAAAAGGGTAGGTGACAAGAAACATCTCAAAGGGCAAAGACAACGTTCAAATTCAAGAACAAGAAGGTTACCAGACTCGTTTAGGAGGGAAAGTTTGTTACAACGGGCTGCCGGTGAGGCTACCGGCGATGAGGGCTCAGAAAGGAAAGGGATGACCAACAAACTGGCAAGGGGACTCCACGGTCTGGCTAGGGCAAAGAACAGAGGCGCGAGGGAGAGTTTAGATTTTAGGATAATAAAACTTCTTTTTTTATTTAAAAAAATATTTTTTTATTATATTTTGAAAGAAAATATCAAATCATTGTAAATTCATTTGTGTGCGGCGCCTTAACAAAATGGGTGTCCTCCCTATAAAATTGACATCCCAGACGCAATAGCGCAGTCTGCTTCATCATCCGGAATCATCCGAACAAATTCATCGTCGATCGCGTTAAATTAACTTCGATTCTTGCGTGGCACGATAAATGAAATTATTTTGACCAGGTCAGAGTCATTTAACGAGTATATTATTGATCGGTCCTCACATAAGTTACGACCAAAGTCAAACATATCGCTCGTAGTGGAAAGTCAAACATCGTACGCGCCACGGTGTCCACCTACGCCTTTCAAATTTCTATAGGAGCTCAATTTGAGCTTCAATATGTCAGCTTTTTTATCAACTCAATTGAATATTAAGGATCTAAAACTGTCCATATGAAACTACAAAGAGAAAAGAAATTGCTTGAATTTCTAAAGGGGGGTGAGTCCCAGTCTAGTCCTCTAAGAGAGTCAAAATAGAGATCTTAAGGCTAGATGCTAGGGTATCTAGAGAAGGGAAAAGAAGACCTAAAAAATGAGGTCAACAAATGGACCCCCAATAGGTGTAGTGTGCTACAAAAGCACGACGCACCTATTGGCGTTGACCGAAATGAACAACTTGATTCCTCAAGAATGTCCAAGTAATTATACTTGGGATAAATTAAATGTCAAGTTCGAAGTGAGGTGGAGTACGATTTTTGTTGAGGATGAGTAAACGGATTTTCAAACTGTTGTGGGATTTGAATTTTTGAATGATTTTAAATGTCGATTTTCAAAGTATGTGCAGAAGAAATACTCAGAATTCGGCTATGATATTAAAGAAAGTGTGGAGAAAAGATTCAAAAATATGTGAAAATAAGTGAAACAAAAAAGGACTATATCAACTCAAAATACCGCTGGGGAAGTTACATCTGTGCTGAAACTAGTCGAAAAAAAATATAATTTGTTGTCTTTGGATTTATTACAAGGTTAGAAGTAAAACTCCATACCTAACCTAAGTGAAACAGGCGAACTAGAACAACTCAGAATACCACTGGGGAAGTTACATCCGAGTTAAGAGATGACAGAAGAATATATGTCACGCTAGGAAGAAAAGCACTGGGACTCACATCCAACCAAGAGGTGACAAACGAAATATGTCTACTACATAGGGGAGGAAAGCACTCGGACTCACTCGAAAAAAAATATTTCTGCTCATATATATATCTTGATGATTATCCATTTATAAACGAAATATGTCTGCTAGCCTTTCTTAGAATTAGGGCCAATCAAATTTGTTTATTTTCTCAATCAATTGCCCAAATCTGCATTCATAACTGTGAAAAGAAGTTCCAAAATATTGTCTTCAAACTATCATGTCATGAATATCATCTGATATCGAATACAATGTTGTTTGATTTCATGTAATCAAACATCTTCTTTGGAATCATTACTATGTAGTTCATATATCAAAATACTTCCTCATTCACCAATACTAAAGACGCATGGTTGAATCCAATCTAATGTATCATCTAGCTGTATTTTGTCATCGACAGTTGTGTTGAAATAGTAGGTTGTATTAAGACTAGCCTCACCTTCTAACATATCATCAGAAAAATAGAAATGTTCTCTCCTAGATATATGCTAAGGAGTGTTGTCTTTAAACAACTTACAACTCAAAAGGCCACAAGTTCTCAATCTCAAGATTGGGTCTGAACCAGAATGGTACTTTATCCTCATTCATCCATCTGAGGGTTATTAAAACTCTTGGATATGGCACTCCAGGGATGCAGTGTTTGGCCACATCAGCATTGTTTCCCTTCAATATCAACACAGAGCCCACAAGCAAAGGAATCTCTACGGAACCATGAAATTCCCCGTCACCAACGATCTGAATTTCAATTCCAAACATGATATTGCATTTATTTAAAAATGATATCGTGCAAAATGTCCTTGCAAAATCATGATGAGCGATGTGCGGAGGAATACAATCACCAGCTTCGTAGATATTAACTATACAATTGTTTGGGATACAATCTGCTGGAAGTATATGCCAGGTCACCAATCGTTTGATTATCCTCTTGATGAATGACGGTAACAGGTCAACCTCATCATGACAAATTATTCTAGAAGGATTTCCTTCCTTATCTTGGGCAAAATTGTAGTAGCAACCGTATTGGATCGTAACCCTTCCTTTACCTCATTTCCATTTTCTCAGCTCAGAATATGTCATTCTTAGCCGACCAGCACATCCTATTTCTTGCTCCAAAAGAACACGTTCTACAATGTCGTCCTGCTCACTGCTAGTGAACACATTGGTGTGCAATTCCATACTTTCCCTGAAACCTTTGAAAATGCTCAAAATTTTGTTTTCTCGCCTTTTCATACTTCTCCAATTCGTGCTCTGGAATGATCTGCAAATGATGTGACCTACTCAGGAACTGGGGAACATAAGGTTCAACTTCCATGATTCTTTCCTCAATCTTTTCTTCTTTGAAAATCACCCCTTCTCCAGTTTTCATGGGTTGAGGTGGCATTTCAACTGGCTGATCTGGGGTTTTCGCTTTTAATTTGATTGTCATATGAGCAATAATATCTTTATAGTCCCCTTGTTCTTTCAATTGTTCTAGCATCTTGTGGATACAGCGATTTTGATTTCTCTTCTGCGTACGAGTAAGTGTTGCCTTACCTTCCGGCTGATTGTCGGTAGGAGTAGCACCAACAAGCTCGCCCTTAGAGGTCATTATCATTGACTTCATATGATTAATTGCAGCATTCCTTGATTCAGTCTCATCAATTCTTTCTAATTTACTTTTCTTCTCAGTAACAAATTGATTCTTATTTTTGAATTTCAGCACAGGCTTCTGCTTACAAAACTCATCTTTGTTCACCACAGTTAAGGCCAAGCTTTCGTAATCCAGCTCGACTTGATCGAAGTTGAAATCAAATTCAACCACCACTCCTTCTTCAACTTTTGTCTTTTCAAGGGCAAAACAAATGCCATTCTTGAATGTGAAAATCAGTCCTCCTCCTGACATTCTCCTGCATTAAAACAGGAAAATAATCAATATGTCAAACTGGGCTTTTAATCAAGGACAATAGGAAAATTTCTTATATTTTAATTATTTATATAAACATATAAAGATTTATATACATGTATATTACAAAATGTGTGTGTGTGTGTGTGTGTGTGTGTGTCTATATACATATATATATTCATATATATATATATATATATATATATATATATATATATATATATATATATATATATATATTCATATATGTACTTATCTTAATTCATATTAATGTGTATATATATATACATACATGCATACACGTATTAAGTTTATTATTATTAATTATTTTTTTAAGATCAAACTAACATGAAAGGAGAAAGGAGAAAGAAACAAAACAAAACAAAAAGAAATTATATATCAAGCTATATATATAGAATATATTGCAAAATTAGTTTTTTTTTCAAATATTTTCTAGTACAAATTTATGTTCGGACCCATTTGCAATTAAAACATCGGTGCTTCTAAGAACAAAACTTTATTTCTAAAATTCGCTCTTTCGAAACATCAAGATGCATAGTATTTCTTCAAATATCTTCCATTAATAAGAAGCATAGGTTGTTCTCCTTGACAATTTATCAATTGGTGAACTCCTCCTAAGTAAACCCTTTCAACCACGAACGGTCCTTCCCAGGTTGGTTCAAATTTACCTCCTATCTTGTGATGTGTAAGAATAGGTCTTCTAAGGACAAGAACAAAATCACCAACTTTTAAAATCCTGGGGCGGACCAATTTGTCATGTGCTTGAATCATCTTGGCTTGATACAAGTCCAAATTTTATTGTGCTATCAATCATTTTCCTTCCAAATTTTCTAATTCTTCCAGTCGTAATTGGGCATTTTCTTCAGTAGTGATTTTGTTGGCAATGACAAATCTTAGATAATGAAGTTGAACTTCTAAAGGAATCATAGCTTCGGAGCCATACACAAGAGCGTAAGGTGTAGACTGGGTTGGAGTTCTGAACGTAGTTCTATAGGCCCATAAGACTTCTAATAACTGCTCGTGCCAATTCCTTTTTTTTTCGTCCAAGGTATCTTTTAGAATTTAGACGAGAGTCTCATTTAAAACCTCAACCAATCCATTAGCTCTCGGATAATAAATTGTAGAATAACGTCAATCAATTCCGTGTCTTCTGACAAAATTATTGATCTCCGTGCTTTTGAATGCAGACCCATTGTTTGAGATAATTCTGCATGGTATTCCGAAATGATAGACAATTTGGTTCTTGAAGAACTGTAAGACATGTTGTGCTTTTACTTCTCTCAACGGTATCACCTCTGCCCACTTTGAGAAGTAATCAGTAGCAGCTAGGATGAACTGATGTCCCTTTAAAGATGGAGGGTCTATAAGACCCATCACATCTGTGCCCCAATATTCAAATGGCCATGACGCAACTATCGGGTGTAACACATTTGGGGGGTGATGTAAGACCACTACATGTACTTGGCATTGGTGACAACTTTTGGCAATTTTCATACAGCCGGACATCAACCCGGGCCAGTAATACCCTAGTTTTTTAATTTTCATTTTCATCTTTAGACCTGACTGACGAGCGTCACAAAGTCCTGAGTGCACCTCTTTAACAATTTTTTGAGCTTCTTTAGCATTCAAGCTTCTCAACCACATTTGGTCAAAAGGCCTTTGATAGAGAACATTATCTATTAAAGCATACGATAGTGCTCTCTTTTTTATTTGATATGCTACTGACTTATCATCTGGCAGCTTTCCTATTTGTAAATATTCTGTGAAAGGTTGAAGCCAGTCTTCTGTAGTTTCGGTATTTGTCATTTTTGTTTCCTCTTTACCCAGTTTGTCCAAAGTATCTACATCAATCTGGGACAAAACCTGAAGTCCTTGAACAGTAATCTTAATTGAATCTTCTTATGGACATGCAAATTCCTTAACAAGTTTAGCCAAAACATCAGCGAGAGTATTTTCAACCCTTGGGATTCTGCATATTGTCACATCTGGAATCTGTTCTAATAACTTCATTGTATAATGATGATATTGTTCCAATTTAGGCTTCAAAATTATGTATTGCCCAACAACCAATTGAATGATTAATTGTGAATCTCCGTAAATATTAATGTCAGTTATACCCATTGATATTGCTAATTGTAACCCTGTTATCAATGCTTCATACTCTACCTCATTATTCATGCATGGTTCTGTTAAATGATAAGAATACCTTAACATCCCCTTTTCCGGTGTAATGAAGATTAATCCAATCTCTGCTTTACCAGGTGTTATTGTTTGCAATTTTTTATCTTTTTGTGCCGAAGAAGCCCAATCAAAATATAATTCCTAACGTCGAGCCTTGGAATTTTCCACATCCATTATCTGTTCATCTGGAAAATCATCATTAAGAGGGGAACTAGCCAGTAATGGGTGTGCCGCGAGCAAATATGCTAGAATCTGTCCTTTCACAGCTCGGAGTGAAACAAAAGTTAGATCAAATTGCAATAATACCATGGCCCATCTTGCTAACCAACTGAAAAGTGTTGGTCGGGTCATTAAATATTGAATGGATTAAACTTCGAGATAAGGTTGACTTTGTGAGAAAGCATGTAATGACAAAGTTTCTGAACTGCGAAGATTAAAGCCAAAAAATGTTTCTCGATCGGAGGATATTTTATTTCTGTTGGAATTAAACGACGACTTAAGTAATAAAGAGCATTCATTATTCCTTCATCGTTGACTTGGGCTAAGAGAACTCCGAGGGAATCATCTAAAGCTGCAGTATAAAGTATTAAAGGTCTGCCCGAAATGGACGCTGCCAAGACAAGAGGTGTCGTCAGATATTGCTTAATGCTCTCAAAAGCGTGGACATTTATCATCCCAAATAAACTTTGCATCCTTTTTAGTCAACACGGAAAAAGGTTGACACTTTCTTGACAAGTTAGAAATAAAGCGTCTTAAATACGCCAGCCTCCCTTGAAAAGATAATGATTGTTTTAAGCTTTTAGGGGGTGGCATTTCTAAGATGGCTTTAATCTTACCCGGATCAATCTCAATCCCACAGTGACAAATAACAAACCCTAAAAATTTCCCAGAGGTCACACCAAATACGTATTTTAGGGGATTCATTTTAAGGTTAAATTTTCGTAATCGTTCAAAGATAATTCTCAAATCATACAAATGATCTTCTTTTTGTTTGCGTTTGATGACCAAATCATCCACATAACATTCCACCTGATTGTGAATAAGGGCATCAAAGATCCTTGTCATCACTTGTTGATATGTTGCACACGCATTTTTCAATCCGAAAGGCATTATAGTGTAACAATAAACTCCAATTGGTGCTCGGAAAGTTGTAAATCTTTTATCTTCTGGAGCCATTTTTATTTTACTATACCCAGACGATGCATCCATAAAAGAGAAAATTTCATGAGACGATGCAATATCCACCATCTATTCTAGAATTGGAAGAGGAAACTCATCTTTTAAGCATGCTTTATTCAAATCTCTAAAGTCCACACAGATACAAATTTGTCCATTTTTCTTCTTAACTGGCACTATACTAGCCAACCACGTAAGATATTGTTCCTCCTGTATGAATTTAGAGTCTATTAACTTCTTAACTTCGTTTATAACTTGTTGTTCAATATCAAGACACATTCTTCTTGAAGCTTGGTTAACTGGAATAGTTGTAGGATCTAGGCCCAATTTATGTACTGCAACTTCGAGTGCCAATCAGGGTATTTTCTCATAACTCCAAGCGAAACAATCTTTGAACTCTGTCAACAGCTTAATCATATTCATAGATTCTTCTTCACCAAGTAGAGAGCTAATAAAAATTGGCCTCGGTTCCTTTTTGGTACCCAGGTTAATTTCTTGTAACTCATCTACTATTGATTTAATCTCTTCTTTAAATTCTGGTGGGGCATCCTCAATTGTAGACTCTTCATAGTTATTTAGAATTTCCAAACAATCTTTTTCATGTTCATTAGTAACAACTACGCAAAATTTTGTATCATCAACAGGCCCTACTGTGCCGAATCCAAGACCTTGCTTGGAATTAAAGGCTTGATTATCATTATTCTAAAGTTTCTCAAAGTATTGTGATTGATTTTTTGACCATTTCTTAGGTACCAGACTGCGATGAGCAAGATTTTGAACACAAGGCGAATACCAATCAACAGGTAATTCCATTAACTCAGAAGAAAACACATCTTCTAGTTCTACATTGATTTCAGAAATAGAGGATGAAGAACCACGATGAAACTTAATTGCTTTTATACTTGCACTATGTACCTCTTTGACCATCTGACCCTGAATTTTATGAGTAGAAATCGGAGTGAGGGCCATATTTTGTACATAGCGATTAATCTGGTCGTACATTGAACCATAATCATGTTTATCATCATCTTCTAAATCAATTTCAAAAAGATGTTTCTTCTGGTTAATCGTTGTTACGCTTTTCCTTCTTTTTTCATCCCTAGAACTGTCTTCCAAACCAATGTTGATGATTGGAGTCTTTTGTTTAACAATTTTATCGTTCCTTCCGCGACCTCGTCCCCGACCTCGACCTCGGATACGATTTCTAGAGGAACTCTCACCCTCTTATTGTAAAGTAGTAATAAAAGATTGTTGAATCAGTATCGGATGACCTTGTCTTTGTATATCTTCTAGACCCTTTATGTTTCTTGTAATATCGTCTTGAAGCGTAACATTCTTTTTCATAGGAGTATAGTAATTTGCATCTTCATGAATGCCTATTTCATGAATCGAAAATGGTTGTAGATCTCCCTTTATACAATATTCTTGTCCTTCCAAACAATACTTTATGCATTGGTGTAGTGATGAAGGAACTAAATTGTTCTCATGAATCCAGGGTTGGCCCAAGAGAGCATTGAACGAAGTCTCAGAATAATGATATGGAATTTCGAAGTTGTTATTAATTCTCCAATTTTCATCAGTAATGTAATTGATCCAAGTGCTCTTTCCCCATTGTGGTTAAAGCCTCTTAACATTATCTTATCAGCAGTCAATTGTTTTGTGTCTATGCCCAAATACACCAAAGTCCGTAAACTCATCATATTAATGGATGTCCCTGGATCCACTAATACTATAGAGAGCATGAAGTTGCAGATGTTGACAAAAATATACAACAGACGATTATGATCAGCGGTCCCAAGTAGCAAATCATCATTTGTGAACGTTATTTTTGCTTGTTCTCTTAATGAATAAACCTCATCTGAGGAAGTACTAGCAAGTTAAGCTAAATAAATTTCTGGATCTAGCAAAACTTTTATTAAAGCCTCTCTCATTTCCTTTGATAGGATTAAGGCATCATATATACTCAACTTAGCAGTTAATTTCCTAAGATGGGCTAGTACATTATAGTCCACTTTAATGCTTGTTTCCTCATCTCCATTTCGGGCAGGTGTTTCATCGATCAGTGGGATTGGATTATCCTGAATAATTGTTTGTTTCATTGCATCCTTTGGACCCATTCTCAGAGGTAATACTTTTTTTGCTTCTCAACTTTATTTCTGTCACCTCTTCTGAATTATGACTTGATCTTGGAACTGCCTCTACATGAGCTGGAGTAACTGATTCTTATAGGATTCCATCAGAATCTGAAGACTCCAACTCTATTGCAATCAGCGATCCATGAAACTCAAAGATGGGTGCATCTTCTTCTGAATCATAATTATTATCATCAATATTTTCTCCTGGTTCACTGTCACATGTGTCAGTACTCTGTATGATTTGAGAATCATCAAAAGGATTGAGATTAGTATCAGGGTTAGGTGAGACATTCCTAATTATACCATCAACAGAAACAGTCACAACATAGCCAAAGTCAAATTTTATAGTATTATGTGCCCCTCATGGAGCAAAGAAGAAATCATACAAAGTCAGTGGTTTGAGAGATTTCTCTCCCAAATTCGTAGTAACTAATCTTGGACGATCGAGTTTCATTTCACATTTTAGCTTTTCAATGGATTTTTCAGTCTTCTTCAAATCTTCTTATACCGTAATTGATAGTACTAGCTTAACAGGTTCTCGATCTTCAAATGTGGCTTATACTGAAGTATTCTGAATTTGATTCAATATTTTCTTTGAAGACTTTGTCGAAACTTTAATCCACCCATCTTTGACTGTGTAAGGATATATCAGAACAGTGGGATCAACCGAAACTGTATTGATTGAACCTTGTCCATGTTCTTTCATAGACTCTTTTGGGATCATTATGTTCTCATCCTCGAGATTATATTGCAACCAATTCTTGAAAGAAAAGTAATTCCCCAGAGTATGTCCAATCATTCTATGATATGGGCAATATAATGGGTGATCCTTCTTATCAACCTCATCGGGCTTCTTTGGTTCTGACAAGTTGAATCCCAGTTTCTTGATCAGATTGTGGAACATTTTACCAACTGCTTCATCTTTAAAAGGATATACTATGTTCAAACACTCTGTCAGGGTTGGAATTGATCTATTATTTGTCTGATAAGTCCTCTGTTGGGATGATTGTGTACGGTATTGCTGAGGAGATTGATGGTTTGGTTGTGATTGTTCAACTTTTATCTCCTATGGCTGCTTACCCTTATCAATAGTCACAATAGTCCCAGACGTTTTCTCAAAGACTTTTGCGAGTCTCTATTTTTCAAATTTCTCAATGAAACCAAGTTGTTTTGCTTCCTCTTGAAGACTTCCGGCTTTACTGAGTAATTTTTCAAAAAGTTTTTTAATCGTAAACCCCTTGAGGAAGAAAGCAATTGGTCCATGAATACTCTTTAACATGATTTCAATCAAATGTTGTTCTTGAAATTGTGGTTCGCATTTCATGCTTAGATTCCTCCAACGCAGAGCGTAATCCACTAGAGTTTCATCTGTTCTTTGTTTCTCGATTACTAAATCACCAACAGTGATATGGTGTCGAGCCCAAACAAATCGTTTAATGAAGAGATATTCTAATTCTGCAAACATTTTAACATAACCATTTGGTAATTCTGTAAATCAATCAAATGCCACTCCCGATAGGCTACTGACAAACTGTTGGAAGAGTAGAGCATCATTTTCCCCTGCATTGCGACAACTGGCACAAAAATGTGCCACATGCTGTCGAGGCTTTCCTGTTTCATCAAAAGTTTTAAACAGAGGTGGTACAAAACCCTTAGGATATTGTACGACATCAAATTCTTCAGGATAAGGTTTACCCCTTAAAATTGATGCACCGCCTTTGGATTGTATCAAGGTTTCTTTCACCTGCTGTTCTATCATACTTTTAAAGTCTTTCTCTGGTATTGAATTTTGGACACTATATTTCTTACCTTATTCTTATTTATTAACAGAAGTGGATTCCTTTTTACTATCGTCGATCTGTACCACGTCCGGTTGGTTTACCTCAACAGGCACCCTCTTTGGAGACTGTGGCTGGCTTTGTAAATTCATAATGGCAGCCATCATTTCTTCTATTTTTGCTTTCATGTACTCCATCTGCTCATCTTTTTTATGAATAATCTTTTGTGATATTTCTACAGCACTCTCCTCTCCTGATGCCTTCTGTAAGGATGAAGATGCTTGGGTTTCAAGCACATTTATCTCGGTGAAATCTTCATTCATATAATCAGTAAAATCCTCTTCATCATCCAATTCATCTTCCCTTTCTTTAGAAAACTGCTTAATGACTTTTTTGAGCTTTTCCAATTTTAATTCAATTGGGTCTTTTTTAGACACCTTAGGATCAGTCTGTGACAACTGACAAGCAACGTTTTCAACGGTGATTGCAGCGGTCAACACATCACATGTGGAATTTTCTCTGAAATTTTCCATCACGGGGTTCTCCATATGTGTTGGTTCAACGACCTTAGGTCACCACACCATCTTCTCAGATACAAGTATCTTGGGGTCGAGTGACTTATTGGCGACATCCATATGCTGAGAATCGGTGGGCCCCCTAGTGTCTGAACCATACACTTTACCAGATAATCTCTTACTATTCCATGATCTTTCTGACCATGGTAAGGGCTTATCCTGTACCCTGGTACACTTATTCTTGGACCAAGATGATATTTAATGGGTTTTGGTCCCCTAAAATATGGGAAAAGAATGGCGGTAGGAGTGATGACGACAGAAATGGGAGGAAGACAGGCTCCCAAAAGTTGTCTGATAGGAAGCCTGGGTGGTCGTGGAGTGGCAGAAGTAGAACCTAAATGACGATCATCTGAATGGACTTTCTGAGAGGTTTGCCGAAGCAAACCTTCTCTCCTTCTCTCAAATTTCTTTGCAGGTTGCAAAACAAACCTATCATTCTTCAGTATCTATCTCCTCATTTGGGGTGACATAGCGCATCCCATCCTGTTGAGGATTTCGTCAATAGAACACCTTTCTTTCTTTGCCAACTTCTCAAAGACCATACAAACTCGCATTAATGGTATGACCTCTTTGGACTTTACTTGATTATTATAATGATAGAATTGAGATGGTGCAACAGCAATCTTCTGGACATCCTCTTCATCAAGAGCAGCAGACAGTGGATGAAACATGCTCCCTCTTAAGAGAGGGGAGGTCTCGGGTAATCCAATTTCTTCATCTTCATCCAAGGAAATTGAGGCAACAACCTCGATAGCTTTCACTTTCTTGATCTTAACTATTCTCCGGTTCTTGTTCCTTCCCTAAGTCCTGGTTAGAGGTGCAGACCTCAAACTAGACCCTATTTCAAACACAGAAGGTGCCGTCAAGAACGTCAAACCCTCCACAGTGACAGGCTCATCATCTACCCAAATCTCTTTCCCTTTAAGTAGAGCGGGGAAAGTGACAGGTGCAGTGATTAGAGCGGTGGGGGTAGTAACAGTTGTTTCCACGGTATCCTTGACAATTTTAGCAATCTTTGTAA
>NEWO01000715.1:177484-202376 GCA_003013225.1 Phalaenopsis aphrodite
TATATATATATCTTAAGCTTTATTTATAGGTTTTAAATAATCAAATCAAAATGTCATAATTAAATGAAAGAGTAGGATGTAAAGGGCATGTGTTTGTGATTTGAAGAGAAAACTTCCCAAATCAAAATGAATCGTCTCCTAACATCTCACACTTATTAGGAATCCATTCTATTTAAAATTTAAAGATTCCAGAACCTTTCCTTTTATTGGTGATTAATCAGTGGCTCCAGAATCAAAGGAAGTTGACAGTACCTACTCAAGGAAGAAATGAGCAAAGTACGTCAACAGAAAAATGATAGTTTGACCCATTAGGGATATAGGTACACTATCGATGTTTGAAAACAAAACCTCTTGATCAGAATGGAAAAAGAACTAATCTCCAGCGGAGTCGCCATAAATTATCAGCTATTTTTCTTTAGAAAATAAGATTTTATAATTAAAATTTGGAATTTAATAAATATATAATGTAATTTTAATTTTGTGAAAATTGTATCCTTTATTTTTGAAAAATGATGAGACCAGATAGATCTCATATATCTAATAGTTTAAATAGCTAAGCGCAATACCATAAATGATATATCATCTCGGAGGATGAACATATCACTTATTAGTAGGCTTAATTATCTAAACTTAAAAGTTTATGACTCTATTTTGGCTTGCAAAATTTATAGCCAAAAAATTCCCCTATCCAATACATAGATTAGATAGGGTTTAGATTAATCTTGGTTGTTAAATTCCTTATAGGAGCAAGCTCTTATAGTTAATTACATCTTAGACAACTGAAATCACCTAAGAAAACTCTTGATAATGATCAGAGGTTTTGTCTTCAAGAATTCAACGTTCAAGTTTCCACGATTGTTCATAGGAAAAGTCAAATGAGATATGTTCAAATAGGAACAGTTATTTCTAGAATCCAAATAAGTGAAAAGTAGGAGATGTCGAAGATACTGAAGGAGATTCGGTGACATCTCAAACTAATCTACGGTTTGGCTTTACGCCTTTGAAAGAGAAATTATTTGATGTTTCAGTCCTGCGAGTTATTTAGATATTCATGACTTATATCTATATGACATATGCAAATAGCCCAAGAAAATGTTAGGATTTATGTCGTACCGAACGACCACCTCAAAATCCTATCAAGTTTAGGACTTATATCATACAATATAAAATCATAAAAAGTCTTAAAAGGTAATGTGAGGATTTATATCATGTGAGATGAATGACCTCGACATCCTATAGGTATGTTATTTAAATGTATCGAGGTTCTGCATAAGCTCATCCCTCCGTCTTTGGTAGTTGTCTTGACCGTTGTCTGGAGATGAATCGTCAACCGACCACGTCGTCATCTCATTATAAGAAGACAAGAGAGAGAAGAGAGATTAAAAGATAAAAGAATACCATGCCTCGAAAGGCTTATCCTAGGGGATTGCACAAACATACTAAAAACGTAGTAACTAAAGCATGAATACTAGTAAATGTATATAGTACAACAAAGAACAAACAAAGAGACTACGTTATAAGATGCAGTAAGAAAATGCATGAGATATGTAGTGAAGTACAGTACAGTACAAAATAAAAAGAAATATGCAAAAACAAAGTACAAAAATTAAATAGATAAAAGCGTACCTGATCAAATTCTGCTAAAGTTTCAAAACAGATTGCAATGATATAAATGGGTTACTTACACAGGAACTCTTTCTGGATATTGACAAGCCTTGAAGAGGGGGTAATCTTATGTATAAGCTGGATATCTCTAAAGCTTATGACACTATCAATTGGAATTTTATCTTGGAGGTTCTTAAAGCTAGGGGGTTTCAAAATTCCTTCCGCCAAATCATCCACAGGTGGCTTAACAATAGTTATTATACAATTCTTATTAATGGGAATTTTCAAGGGCAGTTCCAAGCTACTATGGAAATTAAACAAGGGGACCCCCTTTCTCCATACATTTTAATTTTAGTTATGGATTACTTATCTAGGCTTCTTAACCATTATATTTCTTAAAGGGAATATCTCAGATTTTCTAATAAAGCAAATTTTTCCATAAGTCATCTATGTTATGCTAATGACTTCATACTGTTTTCTAAGGCCTCAAAACCAGCAGTGAAGAAGGTGGTTAATTTGCTGAACTTGTTCCAACAGATCTATGGTCTCTTTCTGAACTTAAAGAAATGTCAACTTATATTTAGCAATAAGCTACATCACTGCTACCAATAACTGGATTAAGGACTTCACTAGTTTTAAATCTACTACGAGCCCCTTGGTTTATCTTGGGGTACAGTTAATTAAAGGAAGGATAAAGCAAACTCAATTTGATTAGGTGGTTTCTAAAATTTCCAAGCAAATCTCTTGTTGGACTAATTCCTTTTTGTCACAGGGGGGAAGG
The DNA here is from genome assembly GCA_003013225.1 of Phalaenopsis aphrodite. Lineage (NCBI taxonomy): Eukaryota > Viridiplantae > Streptophyta > Magnoliopsida > Asparagales > Orchidaceae > Phalaenopsis > Phalaenopsis aphrodite. The sequence goes on from NEWO01000715.1 coordinate 179,871, forward strand.
TTAACCTTAATTAAAAGTATCCTGGCTTCTTTCCCTATGTATATTTTGAAAATACTGAAAATGAAAAGAGGCACAAAGAGAACTCTAGAGGTGATGTTGAATAAATTCTTATGGGAAGGCAATCATAAACAAGCTCACTGGTTTAGTTGGGAGAAGCTTTGTCTGCCTTTAGCTGCAAGGGGCTTGGCATGCAGTCCTTCCAAAAGCTTCATGAAATTATCTATTGTAAACTTTGGATTAAAATTAGAGAACAGAAATCTTCATGGGCTAACTATATGAAGTTAAAATATTGCAAACACTCTCATCTATCAATTACCTGCAGAAAACTTGGGGATTCTAGAATTTGGACTGAGCTCCTGCATAATAGGTGTGTGGCTGAAGACCTTTTTATCTGGGATGTGGGAGAAGGAAAAGTTGATTTTTTGTTAGATAATTAGCTTATGGAAGGTAAATTGGAACCATCAACCTCTCTGGACTCAGCTATCAACACCCTTGTTCATCTTTGCTGGAATAATCATCTTTGGAATAGAGACATGTTGGCTTATATGGTGAATCTTGAACAAGTGTTTCAAATTCTTAAGGTCCCAATTACTCCACTGAAACCAGGTAGAATTGTGACTAAAATCCCTCCTCATACTTCTTTTACCAAATTTGCATACTCCCAATTAAACAATTGGCACCATAAGGATTGGGGTAATGTCATGTGGGTGAAATACCTAAGCCCTCTATGTTCTTCTTCACCTGGAGATGTTTTCATAATATTATTCCCACTGATGATATACTCAAACTCAAGGGTCTAAAAGGATCTTCAAGATGTACTTTCTATTGCCAACAAGAGGAATCCTTAAATCATATGTTTTTCTCTTGTCCTATTGCTCAAGGGGTTTGGACACAGGTAGCCACTAATCTTAGTTTCCCTTCCTATTTACTGAATTTTGGTAACTTCCTTGACTGCTGGAAAGTTTGGAAAGAGAACCATGCTGAATTGATCCCCTTTATTACTACATGGTTCATTTGGATGGCAAGGAATAACAGTAAATATGAGGGGAAAATCCAAAGTGCTACACAAATTGCTACCAACTGCTTGACATATACACTTAAGATAATCAATCTCATGGGGTATAAGATTAAAATTCCTGGATGTTCCCAAATCCTCAATACCCAAGTTTCTGCTGCCAGACCAAAATTTCAGTTGTTCCATTGCAGGAAACCTTCTTATCCTTGGATCAAAATCAACACTGATGAGAGTTATAGAAGTCACACTACTGGAATTGGAGGGTTTTTCAGAAATAATGTTGGGGATTGCCTACTGTGTTTCCAATCTCCCACTGTTGCTCTTAATGCTTTGCAAGCTGAAGCCTTAACTGTGGTATGGGCCCTTCAAACAGCTGTTGTTATGGGATGGAACCTAATAATTGTGGAAATGGACTCATTATGGCTATTCCAGCTTTTAAAAGATAACATCTCCCCACCTTGGTTTCTTCTACATGTTGTTAAGCAAATCACTCACATGAAGTTGACTCATAACCTTCATATTATCTGGAAACATATTTTCAGGAAAGGTAACAGATGTGCTAATTTTCTTGCACATCAAGGTGCTTTGTCTATGTTGCCAAAAGTATATATTACCCCTCTTGTGGAGTTGGCTTGGTTGGTTAGGGCAGATCTCTCTGATCTGGCTTATATTAGAAGGGGGATGTCCACTGATGTTTATTCTAACCATTCTGTCTAGAGATGGTTTTTGTTTCTTATGTCCTTACTGTTTTGTTATGGTTCATTTCCTTCTTCTTTTCATCCCTATTGTGTGGGGACAGGTTTTTTTGGATATGTTACATTAGTATTTTATTTTCTCTTGGGAGGCCTTGCCCCCTTTTGGGTGATCCTTGGTTTTTGTCTGTGAACCAAGCCCCATATAGCTTTGTAACCTTATTTCAGTTTAACATGTAGGGAGTCTCTGACACTCTTTTTTAATAATATATATATATATATATATATATAATGTAATTTTAATTTTGTGAAAGTGGTATCCTTTATTTTTGGAAAATGATGAGATCAGATTGACCTCTTATATCTAATAGTTTAAATAGCTGAGCGCAATAACATAAATGATATATCATCTNGACAGGTTTTTTTGGATAGGTTACATTAGTATTTTGTTCTCTTAGGAGGCCTTGCCCCCGTTTGGGTGATCCTTGGTTTTTGTCTGTGAACCAAGCCCCATATAGCTTTGTAACCTTATTTCAGTTTAACATGTAGGGAGTCTCTGTCACTCCTTTTTTTTTAATATATATATATATATAATGTAATTTTAATTTTGTGAAAATGGTATCCGTTATTTTTGGAAAATGATGAGATCAGATAGACTTCTTATATCTAATAATTTAAATAGTTGAGCGCAATACAATAAATGATATATCATCTCGGAGGATGAACATATCACTTATTAGTAGGCTTAACTATCTAAATTTAAAAGTTTATGATTCTATTTTGGCCTGCAAAATTTATAGCCGAAAAATTCCCCTATCCATCTCATAGATTAGATAGGGTTTAGATTAATCTTGGTTCTTAAATTCCCTATAAGAGCAAGCTCCTATAGTTAATTACATATTAGACAACCAAAGTCAACTAAGAAAACTCTCGATAATGATTAGAGGTTTTGTCTTCAAGAATTCAACGTTCAAGTTTCCACGATTGTTCATAGGAAAAGTCAAATGGGATAGGTTCAAATAGGAACAGTTATTTCTAGAATCCAAAGAAGTGAAAAATAGGAGATGTCAAAGATACTGAAGGAGATTCAGTGACATATCAAACTAATATATGGTTTCGTTTTACGTCTTTGAAAGAGAAATTATTTGATGTTTCAGTCCTGCAAGTTATTTAGATATTTGGGACTTATATCTGTATGTCATATGCAAATAGCCCGAGAAAATGTGAGGATTTATGTCGTACCGAACATCCACCTCAGAATCCTATCAAGTTTAAGACTTATATCATATGATATAAAATAGTAGAAAGTCCTAAAAGATAATGTGAGGATTTACGTCGTGTGAGACGAACGACCTCGACGACTAATAGGTATGTTATTTAAATCTATCGAGGTTCTTCATAAGCTCATTCCTCCGTCTTTGGTAGTTGTCTTGACCATTTTCCAGAGATGAATCGTCAACCGACCACGTCGTCATCTCATTTTGAGAAGAGAACAGAGAGAAGAGAGAATAAGAGATAAAAGAATACCATGCCTCGAACGGCCTATCCTAGGGGATTGCACAAACGTACTAAAAAGGTAGTTACTAAGGCATGTATACTAGTAAATGTGTATAGTACAACAAAGAACAGACAAAGAGACTACAATATAAGATGTGGTAAGAAAATGCACGAGGTACAGTAGAGTAAAAAATAAAAAGAAATATGCAAAAATAAAGTATGGAAATTAAATAGATAAAAGCGTACCTGATCAAATTCTGCTGAAGCTTCAAAACAGATTGCAATGATATAAATGGGTTAGGTAAACATTTGTAGATTATAAAAGAAAAGTTAAATGATGAGCAAATGAAAGTCTCAAAATGGATATTAGATTTCAATTTGGGGCTAGGCTCAGGCTAGACCCCCTTTTATCTTTATCTCAATCCCACAGGCAACTGATATATCGAGGTCAACCTATCAACATCAACTAGAGGCCACCAACGAATCACCCCTATAATCAGACAGTCTTAGACCCTATCATTTAGTGAATATGTGAATAGAGTAGTATCTGAGCTCTTCAAAGTGTGGTGCACCTACACATGAAATGTAGTATTTGAACTCATTGAAGTGTAGTATATGTGTATGTGGCATGTTGTATTTGTCGTGCAGGGCATAGTGTGTGGACTATATAGTGTGTATGAGTGTAGTATATGTTTCTTGTGCAAATATAATATCTGTGTAAAACCCATAGTATCTATACATGATATGTAATAACTGTCGTGCGGTGTGTAGTGAGTGGATATAGTGTCTGCAGTATAAGAAAAAGGTGATATGATAATACTTAGATTCATCAAATAAAGATATGTAGTGCATCTGTATATGGTGTGCGAGATGTACTATATGATGTATGAAATTTACGTGTAGTTGATATCCAATGTATGCATGTATTAGTTAGGATATGGTGTCTATGGTGTAGTGTCATATATGTTCTTTTGCGATTGTAGTATTTGTGGGGTGTTTGTGGTATCTGTTCTTTGTGAGTGTAGTATTTATGCAGTGTTTGTAGTATTCATTCCTTTGAGAGTGTAATCTATGCAGTGTTTGTAGTATCACTTCCTTTGTGGCTACCGATTCTTGAAACTTTGAAAAAGGGTTAGAGTTGTTGATAATCTAGAGGTGAAAGGGCAAAGCACTAATTGAATATTGATTTTATATTTCAACTATACACTAAGCTGTCAAATGGTTCTTTGCATCATCGTCTATTATCCCTCATCTCGTACTAATAGGCCACCTCAATATTTCATATGCTCATCCAAAAAATTTTTATATATTTCATATCAGGCAAATGGGAGAAGCAATCATTTAAGCCTTTCTATAACATCTATCTTCCACTTCTAAGTTTAAACTTTAAACCTATACATATGATCATTACATGCTCCATCAATTTCCCAAGGAGAAATACGTTGTTGTCAAGTTCAAACTTATAAAATTTATGTAAACAAAAAGTCAATTCCAACAAGAGATTAAAATCAGCTCCAAACATGTATTATGAAACATAAAAAAAATTCCAACGGGTATTCAAATAAGAAGCAGCAAAGAGGACCACAACCAAGCCAAAATCGAGCCACCAAACAACTACCTAAATCACCAAACATTTCTAATATTTAAGTTCAAATAAAGGGAACAGCAAGAAGCATAAAACCAAGCTCAGCATAAGGGTTAAGCTGAACCAGCAAGAAGAAGCAAAACCAAGCCATTAAAAGAGCTATTCAAAGAAAGAAACAATTCCAACATGTGGCCATAACCAAACCGTCCTCAAACAAAACCGAGCCCAGCAAGGGACAAAAACCAAGCAATTAAAAGAGCTAGAAATTGAACTATTAGAAAATGAAAACCGAGCCCAGCAAGGTAGGCCACAATTGAGGCATTATTCGAGACACTAAAGCAGCTATCCTGAATCAGATAATGATTTCCAATGTATATTTAAATAATGCGGCAAGGGAAGCAAAAACTACAGCTCCAAAACTGATAAAGCAGAAAAAGGAATAAAAATCATAGCTCCAAGCCGCCATCCCAGACCAAAACAATCTCCAAATATATTTCAGAATAAGGGGCAGCGAGAAACACAAAAATCATACCCAAAACGGGTATCCAAAACTCAAGATATAGACTCATATATATGTTAGAATAAGGTACATCAAAAATGAGCAAAAATTGAACATCAAAACAAATATTCAAAACCAAAGTATAATCTTCCATGTGTATTCGAATTAGGGGGCAGCAAGAAGCATAGAGAACTAGTCCCCAAATAATATTCAAAACTAGAAAATGCATCTCCAACACCTTTATTCATATAGGGACTACAAGAAGCACAGAGAACCGACCCCCAAATGATATTCAAAATTAGAAAATGCATCTCCAACATATATATTCATATAGGGACTACAAGAAGCACAGAGAACTGACCCCCAAATGATATTCAAAATCAGAAAAACACATCTCCAACATATATATACATATATGGACTACAAGAAGCATAGAGAACCTACCCCCAAATGATATTCAAAATCAGAAAATGCATCTCAAACATATATATTCGAATAAGGGACAACAAGGGTAGTAGGAACTGCAGCCTCAAACTAGTATCCAAAATCAAAGAAACATCTCCAATATATATTCGAATAAGGGACAGTGATGAGGACAAAAACTGAGCCCCAATATATAGTTATTTAGAACACCAACATATTCCAGAGGTTATACCTGAATTAAGGGGCAGCAAGAAGATCAAAACCGGTCTTGAATCTTCATTAGATCTAAAAGAAAGTTCTCTAGGTTATAATTTCATAGGTAGTATCACATGAATAACTAATTCAGAAATTGAATCAACACCCTAAACTGATTTGAAATAGATTCTATGGTGTTAAAGAAGGCAGCAAAGGAAGTAGAAAATTGTAGCCCCAAATAGTTATTCTAAAACCATAAGGAAATAATCCCTGTATATGCATTCAAGTTAGAATAGAAAGAAGAACAGGAACTATAGCATTTGACACCAAAAAGATCTCAACAAATGAATTTAAATAGAGCCAAAAAAGTTAACTGTGATGTTAATATATCAAAATCATGATCAAGAATAACTAATTCTCAAAATAACTAAAATCTGACCTCGATTTCTCACTAGCTCAAGAAATGAAAAGAGTAAGAAGAAGTCACGAGATGAAAGCTTCCGGCAAANTCTTCATTAGATCTAAAAGAAAGTTCTCTAGGTTATAATTTCATAGGTAGTATCACATGAATAACTAATTCAGAAATTGAATCAACACCCTAAACAGATTTGAAATAGATTTTATGGTGTTAAAGAAGGCAGCAAAGAAAGTAGAAAATTGTAGCCCCAAATAGTTATTCCAAAACCATAAGGAAATAATACATGTATATGCATTCAAGTTAGAATAGAAAGAAGAACAGGAACAATAGCATTTGATACCAAAAAGATCTCAACACATGAATTTAAATAGAGCCAAAAAATTTAACTGTGATGTTAATCTATCAAAATCATGATCAAGAATAACTAATTCTCAAAATAACTGAAATGTGACCTCGATTTCTCACTAGCTCAACAATTGAAAAGAGTAAGAAGAAGTCACGAGATGAAAGCTTCCGGCAAAATCCCTCCAAAATCTCAAGAAATAAAACACTATCCTCTTTCTCTCCCCTTTGGGGGTATTTATAGCCATCGAGAGGGCCAGGGCTCACCGGCGGTAAAAAAGGGGAGGTGACAAGAAACATCTCAAAGGGCAAAGACAACGTTCAAATTCAAGAACGAGAAGGTTACTGGACTCGTTTAGGCGGGAAAGTTTGTTACAACAAGCTACCGGTGAGGCTACTGGCGACGAGGGCTCAGAAACGAGAGGGATGACCGACAAACCGGCAAGGGGACTCCACGGTCTGGCTAGGGCAAAGAACAGAGGCATGAGGGAGAGTTTAGATTTTAGGATAATAAAACTTCTTTTTTTATTTAAAAGAAGATTTTTTTAATTATATTTTGAAAGAAAATATCAAATCATGCTAAATTCATATGTGCGCGGTGCCCTAACAAAATGGGTGTCCTCCCTAGCTAAAATTGACATCTCGGACGCAATAGCGCAGTCCGTTTCATCATTCGGAATCATCCGGAAAAATTCGTCGTCGATCGCGTTAAATTAACTTTGATTCACGTGTGGCACGACAAATGAAATTATTTTGACCCGATCGGAGCCATTTAACGAGTATGTTATTGACCTATCCTCACATAAGTGACGACTAAAGTCAAACATATCGCTCGTAGTGGCAAGTCAAACATTGCACGTGCCACGGTGTCCACCTATGTCTTTGAAATTTTTATAGGAGCTCAATTTGAGCTTCAATATGTCGGCTTTTCGATCAACTGAATTGAATATTGAGGATCTAAAACCATTCATATGAAACTACAAAGAGTGAAGAAATGGATTGAATTTCTAAAGGGGGGTGAGCCTTAGTCTAGTCCTCTAAGAGAGTCAAAATAGAGATCTTAAGGCTAGATCGTAGGGTATCTAGAGAAGGGAAAATAAGACCTCAAAAATGAGGTCAACAACTCTAAGGAAATGGTGGTGGTGGTTTTTCCATATCAACTTTAAGTGGAGAAATAGGTTTCTCTAAATTGTTTGGAGCGTCCTCTTTTGGTTCTTCAATCTCTTCTCTCTCTACTTTAGTTTCTTTTTAAATTTTTCCTTCCAATTCTCTTTCACTTTTGAATTGAACGGCTTTTACTTGCTCTTCATTTTGGTCTTTCAAATTTACTCTAGTATTACTAGGAAGTGTTCCTAAGGATCTTTTACTTAATGAATTTGTTATTTGTCCCAATTGATTGTTACTTTTTCTAATTATAGCTCCTTGACTTTGTAATTGATTTTCCATTTTTAACACCACGTCTTTTCCTTAAATTATGGATTACTATTAAAACCTAGAAGATACATAAGTCTATAATTACTATTCCCTTTGTTCTTCAAATTTTCAAATGGGTTTTTTATTGTTCCCCCCTTGCTGGTTACTAACACCCGACATATATTCCAATTAAAATTAGGATGGTTCTTCCAACCTTGGTTATAATAATTTAAATATGGGTTATTGTGCTTATTGTTCATGGCATTCAAAGTCTCTAATGATGCTTGAGAATCTACCATTTGTCCTAATAAATTCTCTTCAATCATGGAAATTGGTTGAGAAAAATTCATTCCAAATTGGTCTAACTTCCTTGAATTTGCAGCAACTTGATTTGCTAACATGGAAAAAGCATCAATTTCATTAATATTGGCTAATTTTTTAAGATTTGCCCTTTCATAAGGCCATTGAAAATTATTTGTAACTATCTCTTCAATTAAAGCATAAGCGTCATGAAATGGTTTTGACATTAATGAACCATCAGCAACGACATCGATAATAGATCTAAGAGATTTAGCTAATCCATTCAAAAATGTTTGAATTATTAACCAATATGGTATAGCATGATGTGGACATTTTTTAAGAGTTCTTTAAATCATTCCCCTGCTTCATAAATAGATTTCCCTTCAAACTGACAAAAAGATGTAATATCATTTCTAAGCTTTGTAGGTTTTTATGGTTGAAAATATTTAGCAAGGAATTTCTACCCTAAATCACTCCAAGTTCTGATAGATCCATATGATAAAAAATGTAACCATATCTTAGATTTATCCATTAGTGAGAAAGGAAATAATCTAAGTCTCATAGCATCATCTGATACACCATCATATTTAAATGTAGCACAAAATTCTAGAAAATTGGCAAGATGTAAATTTGGATCTTCTGTTGTTACTCCCCCAAACTGATTATTTGATATCATGTGTATAAGAGTAGGTTTAAGTTCAAATAAATTAGCCACCACACGTTTGAATACTACAATGGAGTTTATCCACTGTAGGGTTTGTATAATGTCTTAAAGGTCCAAATTCTTCAACATTTTGATTATTTTGATTTTCCATTTCTTAAAATTTTTCAAAACTTTTTAATTTTTTAATTTTTCTAATAGATTTTTTTAATTTAGAATCGTAAGGCACAAGTCTTGTGGAACTTGAACTACACCTACATTATTATAAAATACATAAAATAAAACAAAATAAAAACACACAAATAAAAACTTAATATATATAAACAACACTACAATATTCCTATAATAAATCTTAAAGTTTAAATAAGACTTTATAAAAATAGAAATTTTTTCTTTCTAAAAACTCTTCTAAGAGTTTTGCAAATTTCTGTTATTAAACTCGCGGGTACAATGCCGAAAACTTGGTTCTAACTTTCTATATAGATGTAAAATGTGATGTATGTGATTATATGTTTACTTTCCTTAATTGTTATTCTTAATTTGCAACAAAGTCAAAAACTTGATCCAAAGCAAAAGATAAGTTTTCCACTATGAAACAAATAAGAATACAATTATAGTATTAAAATATGGGATACTACGCAAGTATTCCTATCGTTATCAAGTAATATAAGACTTTTTGATTAAGTCCGAATATTAAACCCACAGAAAGATTAATAAAATGCACTTTAGGAATCTAGAAAGTTTAGATGACAAAAATCTACTTTGCAAAATATTTTTACTTAAACTTAAGAGGCTATAATAAGAATGAAATTTTGATTCTTTTTGTAATTTTTAAGTTATGTAAATAAAATAGCAACTAATTAACTTAACTAAATATTTGCAAGATGAAGGCTATATAAAAAAATATCTTTTTTCTTATCATGAATCAGTAATAAGTATTAAAATTCTGTTGTGGAAGTATGCTAAATGTGTTGTGCCAAATAGGAGTAATAATATTTTTAACCCTTACTAGAGATGCTATAAAGAACACTGACTAATCTATGATTTGAATAGTCTTAAAGACTGGTTAGGTATGGAAGATACTAGCTCTCACTCTAGAGTTCCCTCTTCTCCCTCTTCCTAGGGGCTAACACTCGTATCAAAACCTAAAACTATAAATCAAATTCGGTGCTTTAGCGTGTCACTCTAAAGTTCTCTAATTCTACACCCTTAAAAAGTTTATTTCCCTATTTATTTGCACTCAACCCCATGTACTACATTCTCATTCATGAAATAAATATGTGATCATAACCATTTTTTAACTGAGACAATATCATCTCGGATCTTACATGTTCTCACAATAGATATTAATATCTTAATTTGTCAAATCAAGAAGTAGATAAAGTGCAAAGTTTCAAATCATCACAAATTCTTCCAACATTGAAGTCTAATACTTCACACAACATCCTTTAAACCCTTAAAATTTATCATTTTAAGGAAAAAGATAAAGAAAACTACTTGAAATCCATGGAGAAAACACAACCACACATGAGTTTATAACTAGAAATCATGCACACAAACAAGAATTCTAGATTAAAACTAAGTGTAGTCACAAAGATAAACACTTATCTCAAATCCTCTCCACCAAATGTCTTGAATTTTTTTTGAATTTTGTTCCTTAACTCACAATACAAACTAACACTCAAATTAAAAAGAAAGTAGCCGGCGACGGCGGTTACTTGGATGGATGATGACTGTAAAATCTGATGAGTGGTTGGCCTCTTCGCTTGATGATCCAAGTCATATTTAAAAAAAATCCAAAAGGTGTCCCTTCAAAATGTGTCTCCATTCAAGGAATCTTCTAAAAGTTGCCTCCTTAAAATCTAATTGAATTAAGTTTCATGGCCATGGGATATTTCCTATGTTTTGTAAAGGTTTGATTCAAACACCTCTTCAAAACTTCATCTAAGTTCAATTAATCATCAAATAACTACTTCTGGTGCTTAAGCACAAGTTACCTGACGCTTAGACGTGACCCTCTAGCGCTTATGCATCAATCCTAGAGCTTAGGCACCCTAGTTCATTTTTGCACCTTTCTTCATTTTTGCTCCAAATTTGACCCTTTTTCACACCTTTTGGCATTTTTCATTTATTCGATTGTACCTACAAGAAAAACACACAAATACCTTTCATTAAAGTGTAAAATCTCAAAAATAGGTATAAAAATATGTATAAAAATACTATAGATTTTAGGTTTATCAATACTCAATTAATCAGTTGATATTTCACTTAAAACTTATGTGGGTGAATGCCCCTAAGGCATATTTATGTTATTAAAGATTATGTACCCACTGCTAAAATCGGGCTTGCAGTGCTTAAAGGTGTTTATCATCAATCATGTTTTTTTTTCTAAATCCCATCAAATGAATCATAGTATCAAGCTTAGATCACTACAAAGACCTTAACAATTTCAGTGGGATAAAGTGACATTCATTATGATTTTAAATTTAAGTGATACATACTCTTATTGAAAGCTCGTATCTTCAAATTATGGGCCTAAAATAAGTGAACTATCATCCTTTTAACTTAAGCCCATCACTTGATAATCATTTGATTTTGATCAACTTCCAAGTCTTGATAATCTAGAAAATTATAATTTTATTCTTATTATGGAATGGTGGTAAGTTGATTTCTACCTTTTAACACATTATGTTTTAATCATCCAAACATATTCATTGGGATCAAAGTTACCCATTTTACCCATTGGTTAATCCTAAATATTAATTAAGGCACAAGAATCTAAAATTACCACTTTTCCCTTGAGGCTCTCCACCTCATAACTCATTAAGCACAATTCAAGTGACTTTAAAAGTTTTAGAGACCCTATCCATAGAGTAATTAAAGCATTAGAGGAGAAAATGTGGTTTTTAAATTTTAGTTTTATTTAAATAATTATTTTAATTAAAAAAAATATTTTCCAAATTAAATTATTTAATCAATCAAAATAAATTTTTTGGTTCATGGAAAATAGTTAGAGGTTTCCTTAAGTCAAAGAAATACTTAAGCAAAATTCCATGATTTTTTGAATTAAAATTTTATTTTTATTTATATAATTATTTAATGATTTTTAGTGATTTAATTAAATGAAAAATATGTTTTATTTGTAAAAATTATTTTTAAAATTTTTATTAAACCTTCCTGAGCTCTGAGATCTCGGAGAAAAAAATTTTATATTTTTATGATTTTTAATTTATTTATTATAATTATTTTAATGAAAAAATAAGGGAAATACACTTTTAAGCCCTATAGAAATTTATTCTTAAATTAGAAAAATTAGAAAAAAAAGAATATTTTAATGAGTCTTAAGTGATTAAGGAACTATTAGGAATATTTTGAAATATTTTTGTAATTTTGGAATTTTTAATTATTTTTAATTTAAAATATAACTCAAAAATCAAGTATTTTATCAAAAATAACTTTTACTTTTTCTAAGTGCTCCTGATCATAAGGAACTCAGAAAACAAATTTTTATAATTTTTCTATGTATTTAATTTAATATATTTATTTTTATAACAAAAATATAATGTTTATTGCAAAATCAACTTTATTGCTTAAACTTAATCAAATAATTTTTAAATTTTTGCAATGAGTTAGTGTGATTTTTACACACAATGTGGAGTTGATTTTGTGAATTTTTTATTAGTATTCAATGAACATAAATTAATATAAGATATAAACACTTAATTAAATACAAAAATGTACAAAATTATTAAAATTGTCAAAATATTTTTTCTAAGCCACAAGAAACCTACTAAAATTTATCCCATAATTTTCCAAGTGATATTTCAAATTATTAAATTAAATTAAGCCAAAATAGCCATCTTAGCCGTAAAATTAGGATTAGAAGCACAAAGATGTCCTCTAAAATTAGAAAAATCAAAGAACATCCCCTCTATCATGAGAAACAAACCCTAACAATTTCAAGCAATGGTGACCAATGCTTAGTCATAATGAATTGAAATACTCTGGAGAGTATTTAATAATTTTTCTCCAAATAATTTTTATTTTTGGTCCACATTATTCTCCACTGTTCAATGAATAAAAGAATATCTTTAAATTTTTTTTATGATTTTTTTATGAAAAGATATGAATTTTTGAAGATGTGGCATTCAAATAAGTTAAGAAAATCCATATTTTTCTACTTATCCAGCTCAATATAAGGCGAGTCCAAATGGCCATACGGTGTTTCACTATTTGATGCTAATTTTTTACTCAGCTTCCATGTGTCTTGGCTTATCGTTCCATCAGCTAGTCCAACATGATCTCAACCATTCAAACAATACATGCACGATCAGACGACATCTGTTCATCATCCCCAACTTACTTAACCCGTAAGCCATCCACAATAAAATCTTAAGATCTTAAGCCTGACTCAACCAAATCACTTTGGGTTTGTTCCTACACCTTCATTTACTCAAGATAAACCTATCTATATGGTTGACCAAGCATGAAAAATAGTAAATACGTATGGAGAATCAATTTAAGCTCAACTTAGGGTGAGAGCTCAATACCTTTATCTGAGAGGAGAGACCTCCATTAGATGATTTTAAAAGCTATGATTAAGTCCAACAAACCATCAGATGAAGTCCAGGGATGCTGTGAAATATCTAAGTATGATTTTGATCAAAGTTAAATTTGGGTGTTGGTCTAGAGCTAGGTTAGAGGCTTTCTGTGATGGGGCTTTTATGGGGATTCAACTCCTCTTACTCAAGAGATGGAGTTTGCATATTTAATTGGAGTTTGGTTTAGTGTATAGCTGTGGAAAAATCTTTCCTAGTTTTGGGGCAAATTTCGGTGAGGAAATTGGCTCTATGAAGTGGCTGTGAGTGGCCGAGAGCAAGGGGATTGAACTTAGAAAGGTTTCGAGAGGCTCTGGTGAGATTTTGGCAAAGTTTCCCCAAGGTTTCAAGAACTCTCCCCTTTGACCATGGAGAGCTCAATTTATAGCCATGGCTACCCGCTAGAGCTCAACGCTTCGCATTGAGTGTTAAAGCTTACTGAGGTGGAGGGAAGAAATGATCAAATGGCCAATGGGACTTAGCCAACCTAAGGAAGTTTAATTTTGGGTTTTTTCTATTTGGGTCTCCCTTGGGCTAGCTATTTTGGGTGACTAAGGTGGTGGCTTTCCAGAGTCAGGTCACTTCTGGGCTCAGGGAGGCCATGGGGTGGAAAATGATGGCTAACTCCTAATGGCAAATGATGATGGCCAAGATATTTGATTTTAGGCCCAAAATGGGGTGAAATTCTCTAAATCAAGGGAACATTGGTCCATAGACCATTTAGGATAAGCTAGGTGAATCTAGCCTGGTCACTAGGGTCCAGAAGGTGGCTATAGAGGCTTTGGCTTAATCAATTTGTCATGGCTTAGTTAATTTTGGTGCATGTGTTCAATTTGGGTCAAATTGGCTTAAAGTTGGGTTTGGATTGGGCTAGCCATGACACTGGAATCAATTGATTGATCAAAATGGCTTAGATGATTGCACAAAGGTTTTATAAAATATTTGGAGTGATTTTCAATTTATTTGGAGGTTCAATTTAAAGGAATTTGGACATTTGGTCAGTTTTGGGGATGTTGGGTAAAATTTAGGTTTGAGTTGGGCTAGAGTTTGGCTAAGTCCCAATTAATGGTTCATTTTGATGTAGGTGATTATCATGAAGGATTTTAGATATCCATTTAATAGAAATTTTGGGGTTATGGAGTTCACTTTGGTGGGATTTAGCGACATGTCCAATATGGGGCAAAATTGGGGTTTTTAGTTCAAGTTGATTTTGAGTGAAATTGAGGCTTGAAAAAGGCCAATTAAAGGTTCAATTTGATGTGTGGAAATGTTTTTAATAGTTTATGATGCAAAATTGGGGCAAGTGGATAGATTTGGGGGTTCAATTGAGTGAGATTTTGGTTTTGGGTCAAATTGGGGCTTTTTTATTTGTGTTGAAATTGGATTCCAATGTGGGATAATTGGGCTTATATTTATTTTAAATCAAGTTTTTACATGATTAATTCTAGTTTAGAATTGAAATTGGGGAAAATTGGGATCAAATTGGTGGACATTGGGGGTTAATTGGGGTAATTGGGCCTTTAAAGGCAATTTGGGGCTTTTAGTCAAAATAGATCAAATTGATCAAAGTAGACTCAATGGAGTGGTTCAAATTGATTTTGGGGACATTTGAATTGATTTTAAATGTTTTGGGACAATTTGGGTCACCAAGAATATTTTGCTAATTTTTGCCAAAAGAAGGTTATTTTGGTAATTTTAGAAATTTTGGAGGTGTTTTGGGAAATTTGGGTAGTTTGAAATGATGGTAGTTTGAATTTTAAACAAATTTTGTTGTTTTGGATAATTTTGGGAACTTTGGCCAATTTTGTGGTCTCAAGGGCAATTTAGTAAATTGGGTAGAATTTGGGGCCAAAGACTAGGTTTGGTATTTTGATAAAATTGGGGCATCAATCACCCTACATGAGTCATGGACCAATAGATTTCCTTAATTTGGTTACTTCATGCACTGGTCTTAGCTAAACCCTAGCCTAGGGTTAGTTGATTTAGGGGACCATCTACATGAGTCTCCCAAAGGATCAAGGGATCAAAATCATGTAGGCTTAGGTTTAAGGTTGTGAGTGGAAGTGTAATGTGCAAGTGTGTTTGTGAGACTGACCAAGACCAAACCACTAGAGGATTGACCCTAAGGCCAAGCAGTCCTATGTGAACTCACCTTGAGCTCCCCCATATTAACCTCACCTACTAAGTGCTAGAGGTTAGGATCAATATGTGGAACTTTAAGTTGAGTAAAGAAGCGTTAAGAATTTCTAATGTTGAGGGTTCCTTTTGTAATCTTCTAAAAATAATCAACAGGAATTTCCTATGGCTAGACCCTAGGCTACTAAAGAGGAAAAACTAGACCTCAACCAAAAGTGAGGTCAACAAATGGACCCCTAATAGGTAGAGTGTGTAGGGCAAGCACATCACACGTATTTTCATTGACCGATGAGATCAACAAACCAACACAGCATTCTAAGTCAACAAACTTAGAATGAAGTGTAGAATTGAGTCACAGTTGTTTCTTCTAGGGAATTAGCAAGTGAATATTTGAGCGAAACCAAGGATTTAGAACTAAAGCTGGGGATTAAAAGGTGGATTTCAAATTATCAAGCTTCAGGTGCTTCAGAAGATGGGAATTAGTATTTAGATGTTAACCCTGAAATGGGAATTGAAATTAAGTTATCAATCCCAGAATGAGAATCAGTTGTCATACTCCATTTAAGGTGGCCTCATACCGACCTCGAGGAATTGGGGAGAGAATCGGATGTCATACTTGATGCACCAAAATAAGATGTAGTTTTAAATATATTTTTTATGCTGATTTTTTGTGATATTGCACTTTAAATATGGGTATGTTCATCTTATTGTGGCGGGTATATCAATTTTAGGTATTTAGAGCCAAGTACAAAAAAAGAAGAAATTTGGAGTCAAAACAGCAAATTTTGGGAAACTATCGCAAGATGTGCCAACCTACAGAGAACTGGCGCAAGATGCGTCAGATTGGCGTAAGATACGCCAAAACCCAGAATAACACGGTCTTCAGCAAACTGGTGTAAGATGCGCCAGATTGGCGCATGATGCGTCATTTGACAGATAGCTAGCGCAAGATGCGCCAAAAATGACTTTTTGGTTGATTAAGGCGGTTCTAGATGAATTTTGAAAGAATTTTCAAAGGGACACTTGTTCTAAACACCCCTTGGAGTGATTCAATGCATCAAGACACTTTGGAAGGTTCTTTTATGAGAGGATATGTCTCTTGGATCAATGGAAATGAAAGTCTTAGAGAGAACTTATAGGGATTCTCTTGAGAAGGATTGTGAGATAAGTTGTGTCTTTTATTTCGTTTGTTTTGTAAACTTGTTTTTATATATGAAATTCATGTTTTATCATATCTTCACATGAATTTTGAGTAGTTTTCTTTATCATTCTCCCTACTTTTGTGAAGAATTGATTTTGTTTTAATTGGTTTTTAATGTCAATAATTTGTGATTATTTGAACTCCGATCTTCATTTACTTTTCGATCTGAACAATTAAAATATTAAAATGTGTTGAGAAACACATGTTCCAAAAGGGCTATGATTTCTACAACATGGGGAGAATCACATTTGATTTCATGAGAGAGTATTTCATCCATGGATTTGGGTGCAAATAAATAGAAAAAAATACTTTATCGAATGCAGAATTGGAGATTTTAAGGTGACAGATTAAAATCCTCAATTTGGTTCAGTTGATTAGAAACTGATGCGAGATTGTTAGCCCTCAGGTGAGGGAGTAGTGGGAGCTCTAAAGTGGCAGTCGGTATCCTCCCAGCCTAACCTCGGAATTAGGGACCGAATTCTAGATTTGTCAATGTTCTTTATGCACTTGGAAGAGGCTAAAGAATAAGATTGCTCCTATTTAACACAAAACATTTTATATTTATATTTTCAAATGAATTTAATTTTTTTACAATCCATGTACTCATTGTAAAGGGGAAGGATGCTTTCTTAAATTTGAACTTTCCATCACAAAAACTTTGTTAGTTTTTGTAAGTTTACTTTTCAAAGTTTAGCATTTAGTTTAGTTAACTATTTTCTTTCAACCACATTTTAATTTGTCTTCACTTGTTACTTAATATTCAAATTTCACACATTATTTTTTGTAGTTTTAAAAATTGTACTTTAAATTATAATCTCAAGAATTACTTATATGCATTTCTAACTTCCCTATGGGATTGATATCTAGGACTTCATTTGAAAACATTTTTACTTGAACGATATGTATACTTGGGTTATTTTTAAATGGGATTTGACGGTTTATAGATTTTTAAAAGATAAAATTATTTCCACTAAAGTTATATTTATTTGGATTAATTTACATATTTTCTATTGTATTTGCCGTGTGTATTTTGTAATATTGAAATATATTTGCAAAACTAACACATTAAATCCACCCGCATCAAGTTTTCGGCATCGTTGCCTGGAAAGTAACGAAAAGTATTAGTATGTTATTTTATAATTTATAATATTTCTATTTTTAAAACTAAAAAAAGTGTAAGTAATTTAGTTTAAATATTTTCTTATTTAAGTGTGTTTGTTTATGCATAATGTAAGATCTGAAAATTTAGTACCTTACGATTATGAGTTAGAAAGAACTATTAGAAAAATTTGAAAACAACAAAAATAGATAGATCATATTAGCAAAATGACTTGCAATTTAAGTAATTTTAGAAATGAAGATGAACATCATCAGAGAACTTTAAGAGATTATGTTAACCCTACTACAGATAAAATTCATTTGAGTATACATAACCTTGTTAAAGTTGTCAATTCATCTGAGCTTAAGCCTGCTATTATCCAGATGGTACAAAACAATCATTTTAGGGGAACACCAACTGAAGCTCCTAATTTATAACTTTCTAGTTTTCTAGAGTTGTGTGCTACGTTTAAATATGATGGAGTATTGAATGATGTCTCCAGACTTAGATTTTTTCCTTTTTTCATTAAGGGATATAGCTAAGATGTGGTTAAACTCATTAACATCTGGTTATATCAGAACTTGGCAAGATTTATCACAAAAATTTTTATCTAAATATTTCCCACCTTCATAAACTGCTAAGCTTAAAAATGATATTAAATCTTTTTGTCAGATTAAAGGGGAATAAATTTATGAAGCCTGAGAAAGATTTAAAGGTCTCCTTCGAAAGTGTCCACACCATGTGTTGCCAGATTGTTTAATAATTCAAATTTTTTATAATGGATTGATTGGATCTCTAAGATCGATAATTGATGTTGTTGCTAGTGGATCATTAATGTCAAAACCATTTGACGAAGCATATTCTTTAATTGAAGAGATGACAACTAATAATTTTCAATAGCCCTCTGAAAGGGTAAATCCAAAAAAAATAACCATTATTCATTATTATAATGCAACATCTATATTAGCAGCACAAATAACTGCTATATCGAAAAAGATAGATTAATATGGAATCAATTATTCTCATACATCTCCTGTGCTTGAGGAAAACTCATTAGGACAAATGATAAAATCTCAATATTCTGATGAGATCTTATATGCCCTAAACAATCATTACAATAATCCTTATGTCAATTATTATAATCTTGGTTGGAAGAATCATCCAAATTTTAAATGGAGTAACAATAAATCTAATGTTGTAATTCCGCAATGGGGAAACAACACTGCGAACCCTTTGAGAAACTCCAACAAGCAAGGAAATCCAACTTATAAACCTTATTACCCTCCAGGTTTGATTAATTTATAGAGTAAGGAGAAAAAGTTGTCAATGAAGAATTGATATTGCAAATGGGGAGTCAATTACAAAGTCATGGAGCTGCAATTAGAAACATGGAAAATCAATTGGGATGTATTGCTACCTCACTTAGCAATAGACCTCCAGGAACGTTGACTAGTAATGTTGAAGTAAATCCTAAAGATCAGAACAAAGAGAAAATTAAGACTATTCAACTGAGAAGTGGAAAAGAATAAAATAAATAGAGTTCAAAAAGAAGTGGAAGTAGAAGTTGAAAAAGATGAGGTGGAAAATGAACAATCTGTTGAAGATTTTCATTTTGATTCAGAATGTCCTATTAAACCAATGAAAATCACTGTAGAAAGACCACCACCACCATTTCCTCAAAGATTGAAGCAGAAAAATACAGATATCCAATTTTTAAAATTTTTAGAAATATCGAGGAAATTAACGATAAACATTCCATTTTTTGAAGCTTTTAAACAAATGTCAAGCTATGTGAAGTTCATGAAAGAAATTTTTAGATAATGAGACTGTTGCACTTAGTGAAGAATGTAACGCTATAATTCAGAAAAAGCTTCCTGAAAAAATTAAAGATCCTGGAAGTCTTACAATTCTTTGTGCTATTGGCGAAATATTTTTTGGAAAGCTTTATGTGATTTAGGAGCCAATATTAATCTTAAGTCGTTATCAATTTTCAGAATATTGGTTTTAAGAGATGTTTTACCTACAACTGTAACTATTCAGTTAGTTGATCATTCGATTACCTATCCTAAAGGAGTTATAAAAGATGTTTTGGTAAAAGTTGATAAATTTATCTTTCCAGTTGACTTTATTGTATTAGATATTGAGGAAGATAAAGAAATTCCTATCATTTTTTGAAGACCATTCCTTGCCACTAGAAGAGCTTTGATAGATGTGAAAAAAGGAGAATTAACTATAAGAATTAGTGATAAACAAGTTACATTTAATAGTGCAAAATCAATGAGATACCTTGCAAAAGAGCAAGAGATTGAATGCTTGAGAATGGATATTAATGAATATTTAAGTCATGAATATTTCAAAAAGAAATCTGAAAGGGGATTTGAAAAGGCATATGTGAAATATGAAGATGAGGATAAGATTCAAGACGAATCTATGAAAGTGAGTAAAGAAGATTTGGATTATGTTCAGGAAAAATTTAAAATGTTAGATTCTATAGAAAGTAATAAGAATTTAATTTCATATATGGAGAAACCTACTGAGCAAGAACTGAAAACACTTCATACACATTTAAACTATGCATTCTTAGGAGATTTATCTACATTACTTGTTATAGTATCCTCAGAATTAGCTAATAAGCAAGAACAACAGTTATTGGAGGCTTTGAAAATATATAAGAAAGCCTTTAGATGGACATTAGTTGATATTAAAGGAATCAATCCTTTGACTTGTATGCATAGAATTTTATTGGAAGATCAACATGAACCAAAAGTCAATCCTCAAAGGAGCTTAAATCCTATGATTAAGGAAGTTGTTAAGAAAGAAATTTTAAAATGGCTAGATGCTGGAATAATATATTTTATTTTAGACATTGCTTGGGTGAGTTCAATTCATTGTGTTCCAAAGAAAGGAGGAGTGACTGTAGTGACAAATTAGAATAATGAATTAATACCAATAAGACAAGTCACTGGATGGAGAATCTGCATAGATTATAGAAAATTAATTTTGACCACAAGGAATGATCATTTTCTTTTACCTTTTTTGAACCAGACGTTGGATAGGCTGGCTGGGCACAGATATTTTTGTATTCTAGATGGATATATCAGTTATCATTAAATATCTATTGCTCCAGAGGACCAAGACAAAAAAACATTTATTAGTCCTTGTAGAACTTTTGCTTTTCGGTGAATGCCCATTGGATTATGTAATGCACTTGCAACATTTCAAAGATGTATGATGTCAATTTTCAGTGATTTAATTGAGAAGGGAATGAAGTTTTTATGGACGATTTTTCTATATTTGGAAGTTCTTTTAAAATATGTCTAAATCATATAGAAAAAGTTATTGAACGATGTGAAAAGACTAATCACGTATTGAACTGGGAAAAATGTCAATTTATGGTTGAAGGAGGAATTTTGCTTTGGTATAAAATTTCATAAAATGGCATGGAAGTTGTTCCTGCAAAAATTTAGGTTATATCAAACTTACCTCCACCTACTAATGTAAGAGGAGTTAGAAGCTTTCTAGGGCATGCTGGATTTTACAAAAAATATATTTTCAAAAACTACTAAGCCTTTATGCAAGCTTTTGGAAAAAGATAAAAAATTTGATTTTAACCAAGATTGCCTTAAATCCTTTGAAACTTTAAAGGAAAAATTTATCACTGCTCCTATAATTGTTTCACCTGATTGGGAGAAACATTTTGAATTAATGTGTGATGCTAGTGAATATGCAATTGGAGCTGTTTAAGGGTAGAAATATGATAAGATTTTTAAAGTGATATATTATGCTATTAAGGCTCTCAATGATGCTCAAATTAATTATACCTCCACTGAAAGAGAGTTATTCGCCATCGTGTATGTTTTATATAAGTTTAATTCATATCTGATTGAAGCTAAATGTGTTGTGCATACTGACCATTCGTCTATTAAAAATTTGATGCAAAAGGATGATGCAAAACTAAGATTAATTAGATGGGTACTTCTGATGCAAGAAATTGATTTTGTAGTAGTCCATGAGAAATCGACTGATAATTAAATTTTTGATCATCTAACTATGTTAGTACATGAAGAAATACTTGATATGGAAAAAAGAATTAATGAAACTTTTTCTGATGAACAACTTTATGGTAAAAGGATGAGAAATACTTTGGTAAGATGGTATTGTAAATTATATTGTTAGTGCTATTTTACCATATGGACTAACAAAATGACAAGAAAAGAAATTCATTCATGATATAAAATCTTATTTTTGGGATGACCCCTATTTATATAAATAATGCAAAGATTTAGTAATGAGATGATGTGTGCCTTATAAAGAAATCCAGGAAATTATCCAACAATGTCATGATTCTGAATTGGTGGTCATTTTGGGAATGATAGAACTATTCATAAAATTTTACAATCTGGATTTTATTGGCCTACTCTTTTTAGAGATG
>NEWO01000715.1:203388-225347 GCA_003013225.1 Phalaenopsis aphrodite
AGGTTCTTCTCCTTATAACTCTCAAAAACTGATTCCAAAGTCCATTTTTAGGGGGGAAATGATGGAAGAGTCACTAGATTTCAACTCCAATGGCATCCCACTATAAAATTTTTTTCTACATTCAGAATTTTTCAATTGGAGAAAGTTTGCCAATTTCAATGCACACAAGTTGCATGATCGAGTTCTAGTGAAGTGGATGCTAATCAAAGAAAGAGGGTTTGTGAATTGAGGATTCAACACACTGAATACTCGAGTGGAAGAGATTATTGCACAGAAACGCTGGAAAGTGCTTTGTTACACTAACGCCACCATAGTTGTCCCTGTGGTGAAAGAGTTTTATGCAAATCTACATGGAGTCAACCAATAAATTGTCTACGTGTGAGGCAGGTTTCTGTAATTCACTCCTTCAAGATTAAACGAGTAAAGAGAGGAAGGCCATCAGATGATTTTGATACAAGAATATTTGTCAATTTTATTGCCCAACATAGTTATTGCATCAAATAGAATCAAGGACATTGATCTAGGAATGGGCATTTGCTAAGCTGGGTAGTGAGATCGAGAGATTGATCATTGTCAGAAATTTGGAAAGGTTTTGCTACTTCACTATAGTAGCGATTGTACCATTGATTCGAGAATTTTATACCAACTTGAGGTTCACTGATGAGGATCACATCCTTGCAATATGTAAGCAAGTTGAATTTTCTGGAAAAAGGATTCATGATTTTTATGGGCTGAGGAATGTATTTCATGATGAATACACTGCATTTGTGATGACTGATTCATCACTGGATGAAGTGATTGCCTATCTGACTGATGGAAGAGGAGAACGGAGAATTAAAAATAATAAGAAAGTTAACTTCTCTGCTTCCATGTTGAATACTCAGTCAAAGCTTTTACACCACTTCATCTCTACTAAATTACTGTCCATGAATCATGTGACCGATGTAACAAAGGATAGAGATGTATTAAACTATTACATTTAGAGCATGAAAGCAATAGATGTTGTTGCTCCCATAGTTCATCATGCACGAAGCATAGCTAAGAGCTCTACAGCTAGTGTTTTGGGTTACCCTACCCTGATTTTAACTTTATGTTAGCAATCAGGCATAGAGTCCTATAGAAATGAGGAAATATTATAGCCACAAAATCTTATTGGAAAGAATATGATTCAGAGGGTTGAATCATTTGTTAAGAACAGGAGTGGAGGTAGTGATAAACCCTCTACATCAGCTGCAGGGGCTTCTACTTCTCACTCTGCATCACTTGAGAACATTATGGACCAACTCATGATTCAACAATAGGATTTAGTTAATATTCAGAACCAGATTGGAGAAATTCGAGTAAGAAGTGCTTATAATGATGAGTATAAGTAGAGGAAAGTTCAACATGATATAGCATTTGAGGAAGCTATAGTTAGATATCTTAGGGGTGAATCCATTGTGGAAATTTCTACTTGCCCCAGCTTCACTCCTTATGCTCCTATTCATGATGAAGATGAACAAGAACAACAACAAGAAGATGATGATGATTAGGAAGGCGATGAAGATTGATATTTTTAGGAGTTTAGTTTATCTATTTGGTTCTTTGTTTGTCTATTATTGTGATTGGATGTTGTTTTGTTAACATTTAAAACTGATGTCGTAAAAACTTTCATTATGTGTTTTGAACTTAAAATTGTAATAGTAACTGTAGATTTTTACTTTTTTGCATTTTTAGTCTTTTCAATTTTTATTTCTATTTTTAATTCTCAACAAATTCTTTAGAATATTTTATGTTTTATTTAATGCTTTAAAGCCTGCGTGTATTTTTAAATTTATTACGTGCATTATACCAGAGCCCAGTTTCATAGTCATAAATCCTCTACATGTTAGTTTTTATTTTCATGCATTTACTATTTTCTTTTACCAATTGAATTTTGTGCTAAGACATTTTTAAATTACTTGAAAACATAAGTTTAGGGAAGAAAATTTCTTTTAAAAAGAAGTAAACTAAATTCTATTTGTCTTCAATTAACAATATTCTTAAAAAATTAATTTAACATGTCCTGGTATATTAAGATTTAATTTTAAATGAATATACATATTTTTTTAAAGAGCGCTAAAAGGCTCCATTTTATTAATAAACAAAAAAAACTACAACTCACTCAAAGGAAAAGGAACCCAACCTGAACCCTATACCACCCACACAAAAAAGAAAAAAGGGTGTTCCAATTCCAAAAAAAGATAAAAAGTACAACTCACACCACACCCAAACCCATCCAAAAAATACAATCAAGAAGAAGTATGAATATGTAGAGAATCCATCAAATCACCCCTAATAAAATAATTTAGAATTTCATGGAACTTATTTGTAAAAATAGCTTTTTGAATCTTTATTCCTACTTATTAGCCCAATCCACGCACTTATTCCCTTCCCGAGAATGAAAAGCCAACAAACCTGAATACTAATAGTCCGAGCAAAGATTCTTTTTAAATGAATCATAAGATTCCAAGGATAATCTCTATTCCTGCAACAGAAAGACCATAAATCAAAAGAATCCATTTCAACTTCTAAATAATTCCAACCACATTTTAGAGCCACTTCCAGCCCTATAATCATAGCCTCTGCTTCAGCTTCAATAACACTTGAAGTTAGAAGATGAGAAGAAAACTACATACTAGCCTTACCAGAAGAATCTATACAAATACCACCAATACCTGCAGCAGAAGGAGTCCAACTACCATCTGTATTGATCTTAATATACCCACCAACAGGAACATTCCAATGAACTAAAAAAATATTATCTTTAGAATTTCTAGGTAATTCAATATTTAACTTAAATAACATTCGCTTAACATTTGAATTAAAGGAAGGCTTAAACTTCCCATATTTTAACATCTTATAAAAAAACCTTTAATAAAATAAAAACAGCTAAAATTAGAAAAAATCTTGCCTTCATGTTTACAAGTAATTTGAGCACACAAAAAAACCAAAAAACAATAATAGGAACAGACCTATAAAGCTTCAACCCATCCCGCTGCCAAACTACAAGCATGCCAGTAAAGGAAGTGCTAGGAATGGGATTTCTATCATACTCAAAAAGAGTAAAAACACGCTCCCATAAATCACTATTACATGAATAATTACAAAAAGTAAGATTTAACATTTCAACATGCTTTTTACAGAAATAACAAATAGAAATAATTCTTAAACCTCTAAGCCTTAAAATATCATATGTAGGCAGAATTTTATGTAAAAGATGCCACATAAAGGAGTGATTATGCTTAATCAATTCATTTCAAGTCCACCATAAATCCTTACCATTTGAGGTATACAAAGATTTAGAGAAAATCTTAGTAGCAGAACAATTCAAATTACCTTTAACCTTGATCTTATCAGGATCCCGACTAATAGGAATTTTAGCAATACCAGCCAAATCCTCCCTATTAACCAAGTTAACAAGCATATTAGTATTCCAATCTCTACCATTCCACACCTCATGCACCTGTAAGTTAATATCAAAAGGCATACAGTAGCTTTCAGCTAAAGGTCCCAAACCATTCCAGTTATCATACCAAAAACTACACCTGCCTTCACCACGGTCCCAACAAAGATAAGATTTAGTACAATTAGCCACCTGAAGCATATTTCTCCAGATAAAAGATCACTATGCTTTTCTAGTCAAAGATAAAGGGTGCACATCTTTACAATATTTTAGATGCATCATTTTAGCCCAGAGAGACTTACCAGTACAAAAATTCAACCATAATTTCATATAACTGAGATGCATAGTATCCATCAGAGAATGAAAACCAAGTCCACCCTTTCTAATAGGCTTGCACATTTTTTTCCATCTCATCCAATGAATTTTAATATCTTTACTAGCCCAGAAAAATTAATTGAAAATACCTTACAGTTTCATACAAACATGACTAGGCATCTTCATAAAACATAAAGTAAATAAAGGAATAGAAGTAAGAACACTTTTAAGTAACATCACTTTACCCCCATAAGACAATAGAAGTTTTTCCCAAGACATAATACTCTTCCTAATCTTATCAATAATATTCTCAAACAAATGCACTTTATGATGACCTTTATCAAGATTAGAACCATGATATGACATAGGAAAATCTCCCTTAGCATATCAAGTGAAATCATGAATCCAATTCTTTTTAGCAACAGTAATCTTATTAGAACAGTAAAAGTTACTCTTATTAGGATTGAAGATAAGCCTAGAAGCCTCTTGAAAATTTTCCAAAATCTACCAAAGACCCTTGATGGTACTTTCATTAGCATTAGTAAAAATGATAAGATCATCAACATAAGCTAAATGATTAATACCAAAACCACCTTTATATTTATACTTCATATTAGGAAATTAATAAAATAGGTGATTAAGATACCTGGAAAGAAAATCAAAAGAAAGAATAAAACTAAAAGGGGAAAGAGGATCGCTTTGTTTAATATCTCTATTGGATTTGAAAAACCACATTTATTTCTATTAAAAAGAACAGAGTAAAAATTATTGTTCATAATTCTTTTAATAATAATGTAAGAGGATAAATCAAAACCCTTAGCCTTTAAAACATCCATAATGTACTCCCATCTAATAGTATCAAATGCTTTCCTAATATCCAATTTATAAATAACATTTCCACCTCTTCCATTTTTATCAATATCAAGACCAAGTTCTTGGGAAATAAAAGCATTATCACTAATAAATCTACCTTTAACAAAGACCTATTGATTGTCAGAGATCAAGTTATCAAGAAAAGGTTGCAACTTATTCAGCACCACTTTAGAAAATATTTTAGAAACCAGAGTGGTTAGGCTAATAGACCGATAAGCATCCACATTGATCCCCTTATTATCTTTATGAACAAGAATATATTAGAAGCTTTAAAATATTGGGAAGATCCTTCTCTTTGAAAAAATCTTGCACAACACAAATAAGATTATATTTAATAATTTCCCAACAAAATTTACAAACTTCTGCCAAAAAACCATCAGGATGAGCTTATTTATTGCCATCAATGCCATCTAAAGCCTCTTTAATCTCTTTATTAGGAGGAACCATATATAGGGAAAAATTATGAGCAGAAAACTCATTAATATCAAACAAAGAATTATCAATAGGATCAAGAACAACACTTTCACTATTAAAAAGATTAGTAAAATAAGAAATACCATAAGCTTCAATAGAATTTCTAGCAGTAAGAACCAAACCTCTAACATTCTCAATTTTACTAATATAATTAATTAACTTGTGTTGCTTGAGAAAAGCAAGACAAAAAGTAGTATTACGATCACCATAAACAAAAAAAAAATGCATAGCCTTGCTTCAAAAAAGCTTCCTCTATATTAATAGCCATAACTAATCGTTGCTGAGCATCTAAGAAACTGGAATGAACAATCCCATCCTCTTGATAATCTTTCTCAATACTTTTGATATTTTTTTCAGCAATTAAAACCAAAGAATGAACATTTACAAAACAATCTCAATTCTACTCTCTTAATTTGGTAGCCAATTTTTTTTGTAATAACCATAATCGTTTATCAGAAACAATAACCTCATTACAAAACCATTTAGCTTTAACAAAATCTAAAAAGGTAGTATGTAAAGTCCACATATTCAAAAATTTTAACTCGTACTGTCGAACTCTATTATGCAAAGTAACAGATAGTAAAAGGGGGGCATGATCCGAACAACATATAGGCAAATGTGTAACTAAAAAAAATGTATAAAATAATATCCAGAGCTCGTTACCCAAAAATCTATCCAACCGTTCAAACACTTTACCCCTGTGCCAAATTAATTGATGACCTTTAAAACCAAGATCAGACACACCAGCATTAAGTAAAGCATCATTGAAATCACTAATAAGTCTAAGATTAGGAGGCTTATGGTAAATTTAAGTAAACAGTTTTTAAAAATAAAGGTCAATTTTAAAGTTAAAGATATTTGGTATGATAGGATAAGACTATGTTTTTTATTTAAAGTAAAGAAAATGGTATTTTTGAAGTGTTAAGAATTTTAGAGTTTCATGTATGAAGAAAAGAATGAGACTTTATGAAAATCATAAACTAATAGAAATTTATAAAGTGAAGAAAGGTAAGGGTTTTGACTTTAAGAAGAGTATAGTGAAGTTCAAAACTATTAAAGGCTATCCAGATATAGAAATCATCACTTGAAAAAGAGAAAAGAAAAGAAAGGATTGAAAAGATCCTAAAAGTAAAAAATAAATAAAAAGAAAAGAAAAATGAGTGAGGAGAAGCTTGAGGAGATGTCTAATAAAAAATTGGCTTCACTTGAATTAACTTAAGGAAAAAGCTTTATTACATTTTCTAAACTTATATTGGAGTATTAGTAGCATTATTAGAAAAGTTTTCATGAAGTTCTTTTTCATATGAATATTCTAAATATCCTTGAAATGGAAAAATTGCAATTTTTTTGAAATGAATAGAGATTCAGAAATCTTAAATTTGATTACTAAATACTCTTAGACTTAGTGTTTGAATCTAAGTTATTAAATATTTTTCTTAAATTTTACTAGTTTATTTATTAAACTAAAATATATAGGTTATAACTTAATCTCTATCCTAAGTCATACGCTTTTATGTAGTAAATGTGTCACTTAAGAACAAGTAACATTTAAGTTTTGGGGATTTTGATGCACCAAAAGAAATATGTAGTTTTAAGTATATATTTTATGCTTATTTTTGGTGATATTGCACTTTAAAGAATGGTATTTTCATGTTTTTTTGCAGGTATATGAATTTTAGGTATTTGGAGTAAGGTAGTAAAAAGGAGGATATTTGGAGCCAAAATAGTGGATTTTGGGAAGCTGGCACAAGATGCATCAGATTGGCATAAGATGCACCAACCTACAGAGAACTGGTGCAAGAAGCATCAGATTGGTGCAAGATGCGTCAAAACCCATAACTATGTTGTCTTCAGCAAACTGATGCAAGATGCACCAGATTAGTGCATGATACGTCATTTGACAGAAAGCTGGTGCAAGATGTCCAGATTTAGCACAAGACGCGGTGAAGACAACTTTTTATGGATTAAGGCGGTTTGAGACATAAATCTGCACAAATTTTCAGAAGGACACTTGTTCTAAACACCCCTCAGACTGATTGAATGCATCTAGACACTTTGAAAGGTTATTTTATGAAAGGATATTTCTCTTGGATCAATGGACATGTCTTTTGAACTCAAATGAGTTGACTTTTGGATAAAGCTTTGGAGGGATTTTTGAATTCTTTTGGAGGGAGGCAACTTTTGATAAAAGAGAGGGAAGTCTAAGGCTTGAAGAAGAGTTTAGAGTGGCATGTAAAGGGGTGCAGTAAGAAGTGATAGGGAGGGAGAAAGAATGTCGAGGTCTTGGAGATTTTCTTCAAGGATTGTAAGGGGAGAGGGAAAGTGAGAGATTTCTTCTTCATTACACTTCTAAGAGAAAATTGAGATTGCTTGTAAAGAGAGAAAGGCTTGGAGAGAACTCTAGGGATTTGCTTTGGAAGGATTGTGAGATAAGTTTTGTCTTTTATTACGGTAAACATGCCATTAAACCAACCATAATCAAATAGAGAATCAAATAGGCTCGGGAAGAGGGTAAGTTCAATACATTTGCTCTGAGGAGAGAATCTTCAATCAGAGGTTCTTGGCACATTCATAGAAGTTCAAGGAGGCTAAGGATTGAGTCTTTGGTCGTGGTGAAAGGTCTAGAACCAAATTAGATCAAGTTTGGATTTGGGTGTTGGTCTTGAACTATCTTAGAGGCTCTTATGAGGGGTATTTGATAGGGCTTTATCTTAGTTCAGTGTGGTGACGGTGTGGGTGAGTTCAATTTGGATTTGCTGCACTGTGGAGTTTTGGTGGAGAATGTCCGGTCTCCAGCAAGGATTTAAGCTCAAAAATTGAACTCCATCAAGGATAATTAGGGAAATGGAGTGGTTGGGTTGCACTGTGGATGTCTCAAGGAAGCTTAGGGAGTGATTTCAGAGGGTATCCTTAAGAAACTTTAAGCACCACTTTCATGGTCATGAAGGTGGAACTTTTATAAAAATGGCTTAGGGTGGCTCAGTGGTCCAATGTATGGTTGCAAAGTGTTGCCTATCTGGAGGGCAGAGAGGCTCTAAACTTCAAATGGGATGAGTTGGGGTTTGAATTGGGTTTGAATTTTTTGAGGGTGGCTCACAGTTTTGGGTCCTCCAATAACTAGGCTGACCAGCAATGCTAGGGGAGGTGGTCAGAAGGTCAGGTGAGCCAGGGGAATATATCCCAACAATTTATTTGGGCAGGTGTTTTGTTTTGACAAAAATCCCTTAGGCTTAAGCAATTTTGGAAATAAATCTGTTGACTTGGGGTCCTTTAGTCCATGGCTCATTTGGGTCATTCCATGGGGTTTAGCCTGGTCAATAAGGTCCAAAATTTGGCTGTGGTGGTTTTTCCTTGACCAATTTGACTAGATTGGTCAACTTTTGGTGAGAAGTCCATGTAAGTCAATTTGGCTAAAGCTTGGGTTTGGGCTAGGCAATCCATGACCTTGAGCCCAATTGATTGATCAACATTGTGTAGATGATTGTAATAAAAATTTTTGGTGAAGGATTGAAGTAATTTTGAGTTCAATTGGAAGCTCAAATTGTAGGATTTTGAGATTTGGGTCAATTTGGGCATGTTGGACTAGACTTGGGCATAGGTTGGCCTAGGCTTGGAATTTAGCTCAATTGAATGGTCCAAATGATCAAGTGAGATATTATGAATATTTTTCATGAAAGAATGGAGTGAAAATTTTGGGTCTAAGGCAATCAATTTGGTGGAACTTGAAAACATAACTAATTTGGGGAAATTTTAGGGATTTTTAGTTTTGAGTTGAAGTTAAATGAAATTGAGGCCTCAACAAGGCTAATTGAAGGTCACGTTTGATGTATAAGAATGTTATGAAGAGTTTTGGATTCAAATTAAGGCCAATTAAGTAGGTCATAGAGTTCAATTTGGTGAGATTAAGTCATATGGCCAAATTTGGGGGTTTGATTTTGATCAAAATTGGGCTCAAAGCATGGGTTATTTGAGCTTGGGTTTAGTTTAGATTGGTCATATGAAAGGTGAATTTGAGTTTAGAATTGCAATTGGGGGAAATTGGGACCAAATTGATGGACATTTGAGGTGAATTTACGGAAATTGGGCTTTTAAAGGTAATTTGGGGGTTCTAGTCAAAATGATCAAATTAGTTCATGTGATAGTTGAGAAAAATGAAATTGGGAATATTTGGAAGGTTTTGGGAATTTTTGGGATCGTTTGGAATTTTTAAAATTTTGGGCTAAGGAGTGGCATTTTGGTAATTTGGTAATTTTTTTGGTGATTTTGGGTCATTTGGATGTTTTCAAAAGGTTTGAAATGATTTTTAAACAAATTTGGGCATTTTTGGTAAATTTGGGAATTTTGGCCATATTTAGGGTTTCAAGGGTACTTAGGTAATTTGGGGGAGTTCGGGGGACAAAAGGCTAAGTTGGGTATTTTTCGTAGAATTGGTGTGTCAACCACCTTAAATGAGATATGGACCAATGGAAACCCCATTTAGGTCCTCTATGTACTGGTCTTAGCTAAACCCTAGCTTAGGGCGAGTAGGTTTATGGGACCATGTACATGAGTCTACTAAAGGAGTAAGGGATCAAAGTCAAGAAATTATGGGTTTGTATTTGCAAGTGATTATGAGTGAGGTGAGTACCTTAGCTTTAGAACAACACCAAGGGTCAACCTTAAGGTCAAGCAGTCCTATGGGAATTCTTCTTGGGCTCCCCCATAATGACCCCACCTATTAAGTGCTAGAGGTTAGGACCACTATGTGGAACTTCAAGTTGAGTAAAGGGGAGTTTTGAATTTATAATTGTGAGGGTTACTTTTCTAGTTTTCTACGAATTGTCAATAGGAAAGTCCAATGGCTAGACCCTAGGCAACTTAAGTGGAAAATCTAAACCTCAACCAAAATTGAGGTTAACAAATGGACCCCCCAATGTGTGTGGTGTGTTGGGCAAGCACACCACGCATATTTGCATTGACCGATGTGATCATTAAGACCAATACAAACTCCTAAGTCAATAAACCTAGAAGTATGTGTAGAATTGTGTGTGTTATTTGTTTCTGCTGGGGAATTAGCAGATGAATATTTAATCAAAGTCAAGAAGTAGGAACTCTCACTGGTGATTGGAGAGTGTGTTTGAGTTATCAAGTTTTAGGTGTTCATAGAGGATGGGAATCAGTATGTAAGTGCTAACCCCAGCGTGGGAATTTGAAGTTTAGGTATTAATTTTAGAAGAGGGTCGGAAGTTAAGGACCAACCACGAAAAGAAAGAAATCAGAAGTTAAGGACTGATTCCAAAATGAGAATCGAAAGTTACAGATCAATTTCAAGAGAGAGTCTGAAGTTAAGGACCGACCTTGAAGGAAGTGAATAAGAAGTTAGGGTCTAATTCTAAAATAATAATTGAAAGTTAATGATCAATCTTGAAAGAGAGTCGAAAGTTAAGGACCGACCTCGAAAAGATTGAATCAAAAGTTAAGGACTGATTCTAAAATGAGAATTGAAAGTTAATGATCAATCTCAAAAAAGAGTCGAAAGTTAAGGACTGACCTCGAAATGAGTGAATTAGAAGTTAAGGCTGATTCTAAAATGAGAATTGAAAGTTAATGATTAATCTCAAAAGAGAGAGTCGGAAGTTAAGGACCGTCCTTGAAAAGAGTGAATCAGAAGTTAAGGACTGATTCTAAAATGAGAAATGAAAGTTAATGATCAATCTCAAGAGAGAGTCGAAAGTTAAGGACCGACCTCGAAGGAAGTGAATCAGAAGTTAGGGGCTGATACTAAAATGAGAATTGAAATTTAATGATCAATCTCAAAAGAGAGTTATAAGTTAAGGCCTGACCTCGAAAAGAGCAAAACTAAAGCTAAGGACTTATTCTAAAATGAGAATTGAAAGTTAATGATCAATCTCAAGAGAGAGAGCCGGAAGTTTAGGAGCGCCCTCGAAGGAAGTGAATCAGAAGTTAGGGACTGATTCTATAATGAGAATTTAAAGTTAATGATCAATCTCAAAAAAGAATTGAAAGTTAAGGACGAACCTTAAAGGAAGTGAATCAGAAGTTATGGACTGATTCTAAAATGAGAATTGAAAGTTAATAATCAATCTCAAAAGAGAGTCGGAAGTTAAGAACCGACCTGAAAAGAGTGAATCAGAAGTTAAGGACTGATTTTAAAATGAGAATTGAAACTTAATGGTCAATCTCAAAAGAGAGTCAGAAGTTAAGGATCGACCTCGAAAAGAGTGAATCAGAAGTTAAGGACTGGTTCTAAAATGAGAATTGAAAGTTAATGAACAATCTCAAAAGAGAGAATTGGTAGTTAAGGACCACCCTCAAAAGGAAAGGAAATAGAAGTTAAGGATTGATTCCAAAAGGAGAATTGAAAGTTAAGGATCAATCTCAAGAGAGAGTCGGAAGTTAAGGACCGACTTTGAAAGAAGTGAATCAGAAGTTAAGGATTGATTCTAAAATGAGAATTGAAATTTAGGGATCAATTTGTGGTGTCTAATTCATAGATACATGTCATGTGAAAAGGTTGACATTGTTGAAGAAGATTTGTGAAATCTTTGTGAGGTTTTGCGTAGAACTTGAAATTCTGCAGGGATGTTAAGAGAATTAGTGCAGACCAAGATAGATGTGTTGTGTGAGCAAAGAGCAAGAGACCTCAAAAATCGAGAGAATTAACTCAACAGATTTATTTTCTTTTCTGGTTGTTTTTATCATATTTAATTTTCAAAATATTTTCTCAAAAATTTAATTTTAGTTGGTTGATTTTTCAAAAGAGTTTTGTTTTGTTGTTTTCATGTTTGTTATTTATTTAAATTTTATTATCGTCAACTCTTTTTTTTTATTTCATTATTTTGTTCTTTGTTCTTTATAATCTTGAACCAACGCATAGTCCGTGACTTTTATCCATCGCATAAAGAGGAAATTGACAAAAAGACAAATTTTTGAAAGAAACTTCATTAATTTGTTCCAATAAATGTTACAGATTGAAATAGGCCAAAGCCTCAAAGAGTACAATATGCTAACTGCATCAAAGTACATCCACAAATGTTCAATGCCAAGTATATATCATAGGCTGAGCATGTCTGATACATATCATATCTGATGTAATGAAATGCAGTAAAATAGAAAGGAATCCTCTGAATGTCTGTCTCTAGTGAGGCAAGCTCATGATTGAGCAGACCTTCTAGGCCACGCTCCAGGACAAGAGTTCCCTTTGCATGTATTTTGAGGTGCAACCCTCTCATAGCTCATACGATAGTAATTCTTCCAATTCTAGATTTGGTTGAAACCCATATGGCATTTTACTGTTGTCCATTCGTCAAAAGGTCACGGACACCCTACGGTGTCGCACCCCTAGAATGCAGTGTTTGGCGACGTCTGCCCCATTTCCTATAAGGACTAGCACTGAACCAACAAATAGTGGAATTTCTACAGCTCCTCTGAATTTGTCAGGACCAATGATATCAATTTATTTTCCAAATAGGATGTTGCTTTTGCTCATGAATGAGATCGTGCAGAAAGGTCCCACAAAGTCATGATGATCAATGTGCGGAGGTATGCAGTTTCCTTCATCGTATATGTTGATAAAGCAACTGTTAAGGATGCAATTAGCTGATAGTATGCTCCATCTGACCATTCTTTTAATCATCCATTTTATCATTGGAGGTAGTGGATCCACCTAATCATGTCTAAGAATCCCAGGAGGATTTCCTTGCCTGTCGTTGGTAAAGTTGTAGCAGCAGCCGCACTTCATAGTAATCCTCACATTTCCTCGCATCCACTTTCTTAGCTTAGAATAGGTTCTTTCCATAAGTAAGCCTGCTCGACCTCTATCTCTCAGGTCAAAAATGCAGTCAAGAATGTTTCGTTCATCACTTTCTGAGAAGACCCTGGTGTATGATTCCAATCCCTCTAATATGTTGATGAACCTCCCTGACACTTCTTCATAGAATTTAAAGTCCCTTTTTCTTACTTTGCTTATTCTATATTATTCTGTCGTACTTATGATCGGAGACTATCGACAATGTTCCCTCATTTCAACGGCAAAAACCCAAGCTGGTGCTGATTCTAGCACTAACGGATTGTGTGACTCGGCACCAAAAGGGATATATGGCTCTGGACTCCACAGGACATATTGATTTGTTCCTAGTGGGACATACGACATCACCATCAGGAAATCAACAGTTTCAAACCCATCATCGGTAGATGTGTACTCCTCTAAGGTGTTATAATGTTGTATGTGTAGGACGTTACAGTCTGGGCATTCCACGAATGCCCCTATAGCTGCGGTCATGCGGATATTTCGGCGTTGCAAGTCGGGTAACTGTGCAAAGAACATCTAAAGCTGGTGGTATTTTTGGCTCTGTAACAAACCTGGACTCCTCATCTGAAGCGAGTAGGCTGGAAGAGGTTTCTCTCATGCCTAGATCATAAATGTTCCCTTCAGAAATAGGGGTAAGTAAATTCTCTACCTCTTTCTGGTATCTTCTTTCTTCTTGTAAGAAAGCCCTCTGCTTTCAGTGGCTAGCATTTCTGAGCTAAGTTCTTCATAGTAGAGCATCCGGTAGTCTTTCATTATCGGTAGTGACTAGGCCCCCCATCGGCGTAGCTATCATGGACGGTAGGCAGCTGGGCCCCTCCATAAAGTCTTGTTGTACCATCACATTCTTTCCCTTCAGTGATGAATTGTCTTTAGTGGTCAACCTTAGCAGTGAGAGCAGCCCTTCCTTTTCCTTTAAGCTGAAGACATCCATTAGAGGCCCCTCATAATCCATGTTGACTTGACTAAATTCCATGTCAAAGTCTATGGTGTCGCCTTGTGGCGCCATTTCCTTGTTGAGTGCGAGGTTCCAACCATCTTTGAAAGCAAAGGCCAACCTCTAGCTTGACATTTCTCTGCATACGACAATTAAAATGTTAGTGAGATGAAACTTAGCATGAAAAAGAATAAAATAAAGTATTTATTAAAGGAAATTTTAGTTTATTTTGGTGAAAATTTCATTTATTTGTGTATGCATTTTGTTTAATTTTAGTAGGATATTAAGTTTAAAAAGAGAAAATTGAAGTGTGTAATTTTCAAAAATTTTCATTATGTTGAGGTTAATCTTATTACAAAATTTTTGGACCCGGTCACAGACATTTTGCCACATAAATACCCCAAAACAATCTAAATTTTAAAATTTCAAATTAAGCGATGACAAGCAATGTCAGATTGAGTAGTATGTCTTTAGGTATCATTCGTTGATTGGTAGCATGGGTCTTTCACCCTTGAAATCTATCAACTGGTAGGCTCCTCCTGCATAAACCTTTTCAATGACAAATGGACCCTCCCAAGTTGGCTCGAATTTTTCACCTATCTTGCGGCATGCAAGAATAAGCCTTTTGAGCATGAGTATGAGGCCACCAACTCTGAATGTCCTTAGGAGGACCAATTTATCATGAGCTTGTACCATCTTTGCCTGGTAAAGTTCTAAGTGTTGTTGTGCTTCAAGTCATTTTCCCTCAAGACTCTCCAGTTCTTCAAGTCAGAGTTTTGCACTTTCTTCTGTTATAAGCTGGTTGGCAACAACGACTCTGGGAGACGTCGTCGGAGTTTCTAACGGTAGCATGGCCTCGGACCCGTACACGAGCATGAGTCCTGAACGTTGTCTGGAAGTCCCACAAAGCTTCTAGCAATTTGTTATGCCAATCTCCTTTATTTTCGTCCAGTGTTTTCTTTAAAATATGTACCAATGTCTTGTTGAAGGCCTCAGTTAGGCCATTTGCTCTAGGATAATAAATTATAGAGTATCTCCAATCTATCCCATTCTTTTGACAAAATTGTTGATTTTTGTGCTTTTAAAAGTTGTCCCATTGTCGGAAATTATTCTTCGTGGTACTCCAAAATGATAGATGATTTGGCTTTTGAAGAATTGAAGGATGTGTTGTGTCGTAACCTCTCATAACGGCACTGCCTCTGCCCATTTAGAGAAGTAATCCGTAGCAGCAAGTATAAACATGTGTCCTTTGGAATATGGAGGGTGTATCGGAATTATTATGTACGTGGCCAAACACTCAAATGGCCACGAGGCGATGGTTAGGTGTAGCACATTCAGAGGCTGCTGCAGGACCACCCCATGCACTTGGCACTAGTGACATCTTTTGGATGTATCCATGTAGTCGGACATCATTGTTGGCCAATAATATTTGAGCCTTTTGATTTTTTTATTTCATCTTCAGCTCTGACTGGTGAGCACCACACAATCCAGCATGTACTTCTTTAACAATATTTTCTGCTTAGACTTTGCTCAAACATCGTAGCCACATCTAGTCGAACGATCTCATGTAGAATACGTCACCTACTAGAGCGTAAGACACAGCCCTTTTTGTAATGTGATGAGCCTCAGACTTATCCTCTGGCAGCTTTCTAGTATGCAAGTATTCTATTAATGGCTTGCGTCAATCTTCGTTGATATCTGCAACAGTAATTATTGTTTCTTCTTCTTTCTCGAGCTTGTGTAGGGTTTCAAGGTTGATCCAAGACAGAACTTGTCTTCCTTGTACTGTGATATCAATGGAATCCTCTAGGGGAGATACCAATTGTTTTGCATGTTTTGCTAAAGCGTCCGCATGGGCATCATCTCCCCTAGGAATCTGGAAGAAAGTTACATTGGGGATCTGTTCCAGCAACTTCATCTTGTATTGATGGTATTCTGCTAATCTCGGTTTTAAAATCTTATATTATCCGGTGACTTACTAGATTACGAGTTGAGAGTCGCCATAGATGGCAATATCTGTTATATCCATTGAGATTGACAACTCTAACCCAGTAATTAGGGCATCATATTCTGCTTTGTTGTTGGTGCATGGCTTTGTCAGGTGGTATGAGAACCTTAGCATACCCTTATTTGGCATGATAAAGATCAAACCAATCCCTGCTTTGCCTAGCATAACGGTGCCTGGTCCTTTATCTTTTATGGATGATGAAGCACCGTCGCATTTCCTAGCATTGCGCATTAGAGAATTTCATTTGTAGTACTTGTTCATCTGGTAGTTCATCATTAAGAGGGGACCTAGTTGGAAGTAAGTGTGCAGGGAGAGAGTGTGCTAAAATCTATCCCTTGATAGCACGGAGGGGAACAAAAGTTATATCAAATTGCAATAAGATCATCGAACATCTTGATAACACGCTCAGAGAGTGTTGGTCGGGCTATCAAATATGGCAATGGGTTAACCTTTGAAATTAGGATAATTTTATGAGAAAGCATGTAATGTCTAAGTTTTTTTGCGGAAAAAATTAACGCTAGACAATGCTTCTCAATAGGTGGATACCTTATCTCCATCAGTATTAGATGGTGACTCAAATAGTAGAGTGTGTTTTCTTTACCCTCATCATTGACTTGGGTTAAGAGGGCTCCAAGAGAGTCGTCTAAGGCTGCGGTATAAAGTATCAACAGTTTCCCTGGGATAGCGGCTGCCAAAATAAGAGGTGTCATTAAGTATTATTTAACGTCCTCAAAGGCCCGCTGGCATTTCTCTTCCCAAATAAATTTAGCATCCTTTTTAATTAATGTCGAGAAGGATTAACACCTACCTGAGAGATTATAAATAAAGTGTCTCAGATATGCCAACTTCCCTTGGAAGGAATGTAGTTTTTTCATGATTTTAAGAGGAGTCATTTCCAAGATAGCTTTAATCTTATCTGGGTCGATCTCGATTCCCCGATGATGGACAACAAATCCTAGAAACTTCCTAGAGGTAACGCCAAAGGCGCACTTTAAGTGATTCATTTTAAGGTCATATCGTCGTAACCGTTTGAACACAATCCTCAAATCGTACAAATGGTCTTTTTTTTGCTTGCTCTTGATGACCAAATCATCCACTTAGCATTCCAATTGCTTGTGAATTAGGTCATCATAAATTATTATCATTGCACGTTGATATGTTGCTCCAGCGTTCTTTAGCCCGAACGGCATCACTGTGCAACAGAAAATTCCAATCAGTGTTTTGAAGGTTGTAAGTGTTGCATCCTCGAAAGCCATCTTGATTTGGTTGTATCTCGATGATCCGTCCATGAAGGAGAAAATTTCATGTGTTGAAGCGTTATTCACCATCATTTCTGGTATTGGTAGTGGAAACTTGTCTTTTGGACATGCTTTCTTTAAATCTCTGAAGTCAACACAAACACATATTTATCCATTTTTCTTCTTAATAGGTACAATGTTAGCCAACCATATGTGGTATTGCTCTTCTTTTATAAAGTTAGTGTTTATTAGTTTCTTCACCTTGGCAATTACTTGTTACTCTATTTTGAGGCGCATTCTTTTGGGATCTTGTTTCATCGGTCATATCTTTGTCTACCCCGAGTTTATGAACAACAACCTCTCTTGATAGTCCTGGCATTTCATCATTGCTCCATGTGAAGTAATCTTTAAATTCTGATATCAGTTTGGTCAATTGAAAAGATTTTTCATTGTTGAGTAAAGAACTTATAAATGTAGGTCAGGGTTGCTCTTCTGTCTCAAGGTTGATTTCCTTTAACTCATCAACAATAGACTTGATTTCTTCTTCAAATTCTAGTGGAGCATCTTCTATCAGTTAATCAGTAGAGTCATCATCTATGTTGAGGCAATCCTCTTATGATTCACTAGTAACAGCCATGCAAAATTCTAAATCATCGACTGGCCCGACTGTACCAAATCCGAGACCCTCTTTTGAGTTTGGAGTTCGACTTTTAGTATTTCATAATTTCTCAAAAATTTGGAATTTATCTTTTGGAATTTATTTGGCAAGTGTCTCTGTTGAATTAACTTTTGTACACAAGGCAAAAAGTAACCAAAGAGCAATTACATTAACTCATTAGGATCCTCATCCAAGTTTACATGATTTTCAAGATCAGTAGAGGTAGAAGCACGATAAAATTTGATCAGCTTTGAACCAACACTATGGACTTCCTTAACCTCTCAACTCTCGACCTTTTGAGGGAGAATCGGAGTAAGGGTCATAGCATTCACATAATAGTTTATCCGATCATACATTGTTCATATTCACTTTTCTCTACATCTTCTAAGGATATCTTGTACTGAGGTTTCTTCTATTTTATCATCATTATTTCATCTTCGAAATTGTCTTTGATCACCAATGTTGATGGTTGGCCTAGTCCATTCAACAAATAAGTTGATTTTTCCTCGTCCACATCCCCAACCTTGACCTCGGGTGCGCGAACTATAAGAAATCCCTCCAATTTGTTGTAAAAGAGTGGTGGAAGATCGTTGAAGCGGAGTTGAATAGCTTCCTCTTTGTGATTCTTCTAAATTTTCATTTTTATTTTTCATAGTTTTACGAGAGAAGACAATTTTCTTTGGAAGTGCGTAGTAGGCAGCATATTCATGAATACCAACTTCATGCACTAAAAATGGTTTTAAATCTCCCTTAATGCAATGCTCTTATCCCTCTCTGTAATACTTGATGCACTAATGCAGAGACGATGGAACCATGTTGTGTTTTTGAATCTACGGTCGACCCAGTAGAGCATTGAAAGAGGTCTCAGTGTCGATGAAATGGAATTTAACGGTTGTTGCTAATTCTCCGACCTTCATAAGCAATGTAATCAATCCAAGGGCTCTCTCTCCCTTTTGGTTGAATCCTCTTAGCATCATTTTATCGGTCATAAGCTCTTGAGCTTCAATTTTAAAATAGGTAAATTTCTGTAGACTCATCAAGTTTAAGGATGCTCCCGGATCTACTAAAACTCTGGACAACACAAATCTGCCAATGTTAACGAAGATGTAGAGTGCTCGGTTGTGGTCAACGGTACTAAGCAGCAAATCTTCATCTGTAAAGGTTACTCCAGGTTGTTCTTTCAACTAGCAAACTTCATCCAAGGATGTGATGGCCAATTGGGCTAAACAAATCTCTGAGTCAAACAAGGCTATAACCAGAGACTCTCTCATCTCCTTTGATAGGATCAGAGCATAGTAGATGCTTAATCTGGTCGGTAACTTCCTAAGATGAGCTATCACATTGTAATCCACTTTGTATGATCCTTCAATTTTCTCTTGGTTGTGTGGTTCTTCCACTGGTGAAGGTGGAGGTAGCTCTTCTCAAGTTAATATATGTTTTCATTTATCTGTTGGAGTTGTTCTTGAGGGTAATACTCTCCTGCTCCTTAAGTTCAATTATGTAATTTATTCTTCTTGAGGTACCATTGTTGAATCTTCTGGTGTCATTTCTTTGTCGGAAATATCTAAGTTGATGGCAAGCGGTGCGCTGTGGTACTCAAGAATTGGTTCCTCACTTTTGATGTTGTTGTAAGCGGTATCATCAATGTCTTCTTCGGTCTTGCCAATAGGTTCACTGGACTCAAGTACGATTTGAGGATCATTTTGGGAATCGAGATCAAAGCTAGATTGGTTAAACTTGATTATGTCATCACTAGAAATAGTTAAAACATAGCCAAAATCACAATCACTATATTCACAAGAAAATCATACAAAGTCAGGGGTTCGAGGTTTTTCTTCCTCAAATCCGAGAAAACTAATCTAATAGAGGCAACCCCTATCCTACCCTCTGTGTTATCAATCTTTGTAGTGGTGTTCTTTTTCTTCTTTATCTTTGATGATGATGAATCTTCTAGCAAAATCTTCATCTCGGTTTGGCAGGCTGAAGACTCTAAATGGAGGTTTGTTTTGATGCATTTTGGATTTGATTAATATTTTCTTGGATGATTTGCTCCAAACCACACTCCATCCATTTTTTCTATTATACGCAGAAGATTATTTTGATGAATCTTGTATTTGGTTTAGGACCCTCTTAAGCTCGTCTCAAGTTGTAATCCATCCATCTTTTCCAGATTATAGATCAATCAGGGAGATTGGTTTGCTCGAAATCATATGTATGGAACCTTTTTCAGGTTCTTTTAAATATTCTTTTGGGATTATTATATTCCCTTCTTTAAGGTTCTTCTCGAGCCAATCCTTAAAGATGAACATTCTTCTATAGTGTGCCCAAGCAACTGGTGGTATAGGCAATAATTTGGTTGATATTTCTTATCGACCACTTTGGATTTCTTTGGATCTGGTAGTCTGAACTCAGGCTTCTTCATCAGACTTGAACATTTTGGATACATCTTCATCTTTGAAAGAATACATCATTTTCTGTCATTCTACTAGAGATATTCTCTTATTCTCTGTTTGAGGTGATCCTTCTTGAGGCGGTCACTGTTTGGACTGGCTACTCTGTTTCTGAGCATGTGTGATGAAGATTGGCGAGGATATTCTGGATATATCTTCATTAGTTGTTTCCCTTTATCAACAGTTGTTATTGTTCTTAACTTCTTTTTAAATACTCTAGTTGCCTCTGGATATATCTTCATTGGTTGTTTCCCTTTACCAACAGAATCCATATGTTTGATTTCCTCTTGAAGACTGTTGGCTTTACTAAGTAGCTTCTCAAAGAATTTGATGGTGAGTCCCTTAAGCATGAAAGCTACTGGCCCATGAATGCTTTTGAGTAAGATCTTAATTGTGTGATGTTTTTGTAGCTAAAGTTCACACTTCATGCTAAGGTTTCTCCACCTCAAAATGTAATCCACCAAAGTCTCGTTGGGTTTTTGCTTTTCCATCATGAGCTCCTCCTCTTGCTCCTCCATCTCGCTGGCAATTACTGTGACAATGTCAGATACTTAGGACCCTGGCTTCATTCCATGCTCTTGCCCTGCAGGCTTACTGGACTGTATCGATACAACGACCTTGGGTACCCACATTTTCTTCTTTGACAATGATGTCTCAGGATGGAGTGTCTTAGCAGAAACATCGGTATGTCGAAGGAAAGTATGCCCCTCAAGGTGCAGACCGACTACAGTACCGAACAATTTCTTCATCTTTTCCTTCAGATTTTTAGGAATGTCTTTGAAGTGGGTGATCGGTAGGATTCTCGAACCCAGTCTTAACTTAACCGATCGACGGTCTGTGGTTCTGGTAGAGGTAGAATCTATGGTGACAATAAAAGTGTTGACTCTGCATCCAAAGCGGAACTAAATGAGAATATGAGTAGGTGAACTTTCAATTGACCTCTGAGATTGTCTGGCATATTTGATGTCCCTTAAAATTTCTCTCTTCATACAAAAAAAAGTTGTGTGTCCCACTCATTTAAGTAATTCATTAACTGAGCAGCTGACAACGACTTTATATATGCAATAAAATATAAGATAAATATGGACGTATTAAATATTCAATAATTG
The DNA here is from genome assembly GCA_003013225.1 of Phalaenopsis aphrodite. Lineage (NCBI taxonomy): Eukaryota > Viridiplantae > Streptophyta > Magnoliopsida > Asparagales > Orchidaceae > Phalaenopsis > Phalaenopsis aphrodite. The sequence goes on from NEWO01000715.1 coordinate 224,682, forward strand.
TAAAGTCACACTTATCAACGCAAGTATATGTATCGCTCAAGTAATATAGGGCTCTAATGGAGTCCTAGATATCGATCCCACAGGGAGTAGTTTAGAACTACGGACTAAGACTTTAGAAAAACAATACTTTAATGACAACAATGACGTTCAATTTGCTTATCTGTCACTAATAGGCAATTGAAATAAATAGATAATTTTAATAACTAATAAATAACTAGTGATATTAAGTAGGGTTTAATTGTGATATTCAATATATGAGAAAGCATCCTTCTCCTTGTCAATAAATTATGGTGAATGGACAAAATGAATTAGTTCAATTTATATTGTGTCAAATAGGAGCATACATATTCTTTACCCTTTTGTCTAGCCATAAAGAACATTGACAAATCTTATGCTTGTTTGCTGAATTTGCAGCTAGGCTAGGAGGATATCGGCTCTCACTTCGGAGCTCCCACATTCCCCTCACCTGAGGGCTAACATCTACACTTCAGCACCCAAACGATATGACCGAATTGGGGATTTTAGTCTGTCACTCTAAAATCTCTGATTCTACACCTGATAATATTGTTTCCCTATTTATTTGCACCCAACTTCCAAGGGCTTTGACCTCCTTTAATCTTGGATGTAATTTTCACTTTAGTTGTAAAACTCAACATATTTTAACAA
>NEWO01000715.1:237065-263047 GCA_003013225.1 Phalaenopsis aphrodite
GAGCATACATATTCTTTACCCTTTGGTCCAGGCATAAAGAACATTGACAAATCATATGCTTGTTTACTGAATCTGCGGCTAGGCTGGGAGGATATCGGCTCTCACTTCAGAGCTCCCACGTTCCCCTCACCTGAGGGCTAACATCTGCACTTTAGCACACAAACGATATGACCGAATTGGGGATTTTAGTCTGTCACTCTAAATCTCCAATTCTACGCCCGATAATATTATTTCCCTATTTATTTGCACCCAACTTCCAAGAGATTTGACCTCCCTGAATCTTGGAAGTAATCTTCACTTTAGTTGTAAAACTCAACATATTTTAACAAGTCAATTAGCCAGATTGAAAGTAAATTAAGATTGAAGTGAAAAGATCATCACAATTTCTTAAACATTTTCATGGCTTCACCAATTCAATTCACCATTTCACAAATCTTGAGACAAGGAGAAAGACAGAGAAAACTACTCAGAACTCATGGAGAAAACACAACAAACTCGGAATTCATATATAAAATCAAAGTCGTACAAACTACAACAAGTAAATAACTTATCTTTAATTTCTCCCCAAGAACACTCCTTGAAGTTCCTCTGAATCTCTTCCTTTCTTTACAACACAAAGAATTCCTTTTCGAAGTAGCAAGGAGGAAGAAATCTCTCACTTTCCCTCCACTCTTACAATCTCTCGAAGAAATCCTCACAATATTGGAACACTAGTAAATACACTAATGGAACCTCTCTAACATTCAGGACCTCTAGACTCTCCAATTTTCAGCCAAAAATGTTCTTTTAAAGTTATGGATGGGCTTTCCCAAGAGTTGCCTAAGCATCCCTTCAAAATTTGGCCTTATTCAAAGCTTGAGTAAGCATAACCGTCAATCTCGCCGTGCGGGGTCGATGGTGCCGTCAGCGGGCTTCTAAAGAATTTTGTCCTATAGTCTCAGGAAAAACTCGTCATCGGCGGGGTCGAGGGCGTCGTCCGCGGCCTAGTTCAAATCTCTACATTTTGTTTCTTTCGCTCCAAAATTTGCTCCTTTTTGTATCTTTTTGCTCCAATGAACCTAATTCATCATTCCTGCAACAAAACATCAAAATAATCTTTCTTTAAAGTGCAATATCATTAAAAATAGTATAAATTATGTATGAAAATCTCAACATATTTTCCTTTGGTTAGCAACCCTCTTTGGCATCTAGTCTCTGAAAAACTGAACTGAGTTGGGTGACAGGAATAGATTTTTTTTTCTCCACGCCCTATCCATGAAGTGTCGGTAATGCGGCAGAAATTTTGTAGATACTCTCGTATCCATCGGTATTCATTAAAGGATTGGAATCAACTTCCTCACAGAAGTGGATATGTTTCCAGTAACCTTGATTGATCCTCGCGAGGATCTTCCTTAATGGGTATCTCCTCAGAAGCTTGGGCTTTAGTGGCCCTCCGAACTCTTCTGTTACGGTTTCTCCTTTGAGTTTAGGTTATTGGTATAGCTCTTAAACTCGATCAGATTTTGAATACTGATGGTGGGACAGCTAATCCCTCAGTCAGATCTTCAATGATCATTACTTCTTTCCCCTTAGCAGCAGCGGGGACAGCCGGCTTGGTCGGTGCCAAAGTGGCAACAGTAGTATTGGCCTTCTTATAAGAAGGGAAGTCCTGAAGGCAATTCAGGTTAAACTCAGCGGACGGCTTCTAAATTTCTGGAGCGGTGACTTTCATTATGACGAACGGGGACTTCCCGAGGATAGCCTCGAGGTCTTCAAATTAGACTCCAATCCTAATGGTAGGAGCGACATTGTGGGCTTCATGGCTTGTCGACAAGTTGAAAGAAAAAGTCAGCTTTGGGTATGCCATTGCAGCAACTTTAAAACAGAAAGATCTAGCGTTAGCTATATGGTCAAAACCTTGTAATCTTAGTGCAAGCACTGAAATTTAACAGAGGTTGATCTTTAAACAAGGTAAGTCTTAGTTTGTGGGGATTTAAAAAATTTAAGTAGAAAGGTAATTTAAAAGCATAAAAAATTTAATTAATTTTGAAGCACACATGGCACAACACAATTTGATTTAATTTGAAAAATAGCAAATCAAACTCGAAAGAGAGAAGTGAAGTGTTTAGGACCCAGTGCGGGACCCATTTAGCAACACACAATGCTCAGGTCAAACTAGTCCACCAACACACCTATTGGGGGTCTGACCCCACTTGAAGATTAAAAAATCTTTAATGGCCTCCTGAACCCCTCTGTTCAAATGTGATTGAACAGACAGTCCTGAAGTCCAAAGAGTTGGTCGTACTTTTCCAAGACAGAAATGGGTAAAGTATGTCAACGAAAGAAGAGTAATTTGGTCCTAGAAGGACATGGACACATTAGTGATGTGTGAAGATAATATTTTCATGTTAAAATGAAGAGAAAATCTTGTCCCCAACGGAGTCTCCAGAAGTTGTCAGCATCTTTTTTGGTTGAGGGAGTTGCCCATAAGAAGTTGTTGGTCGTCAGAATCAAAATTCTGTCTCCCTCTTTAGAAAGACATTTAATTTACATATATATTGTTTAAAAAAATATGAAATCAAACTAACCCCATATTTTTCATATTTTAAATGAAAGAGCATTGTACCTCAAACCTTGTATTTATCCAGAAGGATAAACATAAGACTTGAGGATGAGGCTCGATCAAATAAACTAAGAAGTATATGACATCCGTTTGGTCGGTGAAACCGTTTTATTTTCCGACAAATTCCCTTATTTAATATGAAAAATTAAATAGGGTTTATATTAAGTTGGGTTCAGACAAGCTTTCTATAAGGGCAAGCCTCTATAGTTAATTACATCTTAGATAACCAAAGTCACCTAAGAAAACTCTCGATAAAAATCAGGAAATATTATCTTTAACTACGTAAAAGGATAGGACTTTTCAATAAAATCGGATAAAGAGGTGTGAAAATGGATTGGTTTGAATTTGAAACATTTATTGCAGAATCCAAGGGTGGAAGAACTACGGGATGTCATAGATCTAGAGGAGAACATCGGTGACTTCCTAGTCTACCATATTATCTGGCTTCAATTTTGAGGAGAAATTTATTTGAGTGTTTCATCCTGCCAATTTTATTTATTAAGGCTTACATTCGTGTGAAATGATCACATAAATATCCTAGAAGATGTGAGGATATAAGTCGTGACAAACGACAACCTCAGAATCCTAAAAGGAGTAAGGGATTATCTTGTACAGCAGAGCTATACAAAGGCCTAAAGATAAGGTGAGGATCTATGTTGCATAAGCAAGCAACCTCAAAATCTTATGGCTTGGTTGTTTAACTCTAAGGAAGTAAATTGGCTTAGCTAGGGAAGACATGTTTTGCTATTGAAGATGGTCGTGCTGCCCACCATGCTAGCTCCAAGCTCCTTGTCATTGCGAGTTTAAGTTTTCTAGGGTGTCAAGTTATGATGTCAAATCAGAATGCTCTATGGTTGTAGTTCCTTAAAAAATTTTATGGGGGCATATTAAAGTTGTTTAGAGTGACATCAGTTAGGATCCTACGGTTCCCTCGTTCCAGTACCATTATTTTCTATTAGATTTACTTAGTCCAAATGAATTTACTAAACTCAACTTAATGATTTCCATACTTTCATTTGTACCATGGGAAGCCTCATTAGCAACCGTAGGTTACATCCTCTGAGGGATTCCTGATCATCCGATAGAGACGTCTTAATTTAGTTGTAGTTGTTGTTTTGTGTGATGTTTGTGATTAAATTTTGAGTTGTCTTATATTTTGAATGTTGTGGCGGTGAATTTCATCTTGATTGATTTTAGTTTTGATTTTCATGCACGGTCACATTGTTGTTTAGCATGCAAATTTTGTAAGCATAAAAAGTACAGCATGAAAGTACAAGAAAGACGGCGCTGTAAACTATAAAAAGTGTGTCTGACGAGTTTCGTTCCACCACCTGAAACTCAAAATGCATGTGAGAGGAATTTATATAAAGCAAAAAAAATAAGGCTTTAGTGATCTACCCAACCCTAGTTCATATCTTGGTGGGTCCTTATTTAATTTGATTAAGGATGATTTTTGTTAAGCAAAACATATTAAGTTTAGTAAACCTCTAAGGTATCCAACAGATCTGGAGAAAGAAGCAGGTTCATGCCTCCCTCTCACTCCCTGGTGAAAAGTCTCGAGCTCTTTTTAAACTTATTATGTTGCTTAATAACCCATCTAGTAAATACCTTTAATGCACAATGAACATTGATGTTTTAATTATCGCTAAGTGGGGTAATTATCACTTGTAATTTAATTTAAGGATTATGCGGGTAAGTTAATGTCATCAAGACACATAGCCAACTTTTTAACTTGGGCTCATAGTGTTTTAAAGATGTTCAATTTTATTCACTTTTCTAATCCTCATTTAATCAAATTTGATCTAGCTTAGGTCACTACTAAGCTCTTAAGATCCTTGTGGATGTTTTAGTTATATTTTTAAAGAGATTGAATTTTAAATGATGATAATTCATTTTTTTAAGTACTTTGAACATCAAATGGGGGTGTTAAATTAGAGAGTTATCAACACCCAAAATCATACCCCTATGTCTAGGATCATTTATTTTAATAGACTTCCAAATTTTAATAATTCGAGGAAATTGCAAATTTATCCTTTTAATTAAGAAAAGTGAGATTAGTTTCTACCAATTAATCCCTTGTGTTTCAATCATCCAAATATGTTGATTAAGATCAAAGGTTACCCATTTTCCCTTTTGACTTAAGCCTAAATGTTAATTAAGGCCAAATTTCCAAAATTACATTTTTGCCCCTAAGGCTCTAATACTTCATAATTCATCAAATTTAATTCAAATGACTTTGAAATTTGCATCCCACCTCCCTTATGGGTCAATTAAGACATCAGAGGAGAAAATGTGATTTTTCCAAATTTTAATTTAATTTAAATATTTATTTTATGCAAAAATAGGATTTTTTGAAGAAAATTCCATAAATTGACCTAGGTAAAGCCTAATCCCTTGAAAGTTTTATTGAAGGTATACATAGACCAGAGAATCATTGAGACCAAATTTCATGATTATTTGAGTTTTATTTTAATTATTAAAATTATTTCAAGTTTTAGAGTATTTATTAATTATAAAATATTTTAAATGTGGAAAATTAGGTTTTATATTTTTATTAAATATCTCTAAGGTTAAAAAACCCAGAGAAATAAATTTCATTTTTTTTATTTTTATTTGAACTATTAAAATTATTTTAGTGAAAATCTATTTTTATCCTTTAAAAATTATTTTAAGTTTCAAAATTCAATATCTTCACTAAGAAAATCAGGAAAAATATTCCAATTGTTCCTAAGTTCTTAAAACATAATTTAGAACATTTCCATGAACTTTATTATTTTTGTGATTTTTATCATTTTTAATTTTTTAAATATTAAAGAAAGGCTTAAAATGGAATTTTTATTTTAATTACAAATTTATTTTTAGAAAATTCATCTGATCACAGGAACTCCAAAGACTAATTTTTATTATTTTTTTAGTTATATTTTAATTGTTAAAAATCATTTTAGTGTTAAAAAAGGAATTTTACTTAGAAAATCAATTTGAGTTATCAAATGAGCTCTAAATATTTTGAATATTTTATGGGGAGCTCTCTGAACTTCAAATTACAGTAGAGATTAAAAACCAAGTCATTTAGATGTTTATATTTCCCAAACTAATTTTATTTGTGTTTTAGGGCTTGGTAAAAATTAGGTGCAATCTTAATGATTTGACTCGTGAAAGATTTTCCAAAGGGTTCTCTGGCCACAATAAACCTTCCAAAATTTTCTTAGATATTTTCTAAGTAAAATGCTAGTTATTATGATTAATTTATACAGATAATAGACATAAAATTGAAAATGAGGAACTCTATCTAAAGGTCTCCTCTGACTTTGGAAAAAATCAGAGAATGTTCCCTAAGGCAGAGGCAATAACATGTCAAAATTTCAAGCCATGGTGAAATTTCTACATGCATGGAGAGTCAAAAGACTCAAAATAGTTTTTAATTAATTAAAAATAAAATATGCATCACATAAACTTCAAATTATTTCCACCACTGTTCACTGAGCAAGAGGGTATTTTTTATTTTATTTTTGTGATTTTTCTACACCAAGATATGAATTTTTGAAGCTAGGGATCATTTTCTGATTTATTTAATTCCTTATTTTTATATTAAAACGTGTGGTGTTGACTAGATCCTAAGCAGCTCTGAAGAATGACGCGGCACGCTCCCATTCATTGTGCTTTCCACCTTGGCATGCCCCACGGCTCGCGGTTCATGCACTGAGAGTTCATCCGGCTAGATCCTGTCCATTGACAAGATAAACACGCGATCGGACGGCTCCCCGTCATCATCCCTAAATATTCTAACCCGTGACCGTTAACATTAAAACCCTAAGATCTCACTCATTTCTCAACCAAATGACCGCTGGTTTTATCCTATGGACTCGTCTAAGTGTGATGAACACGTCCATATGGAAAACATGTCATTAAACCAACCCTAATCAAATGGAGAACCAAAATAAGTTCATAAAGAGGGTAAGTTCAATACCTTTGCTTTAAGAAGGGAAGCTTCAATCATAGGTGCTCGGCATGTTCGTAGAGGTCCAAGGAGGCTAAGGATTGAGCCTCTGGTCAGGGAGAATGGTCTAGACCTGAATTCAATCAAGGATGGATTTGGGTGTTGGTCTTGAGATATCTTAGAGGCTCTGTATGATGGGGATTTGATAGGGCTTTGTCTTAGTCCAGTGTGGTGATGGTGTGGGTGAGTTTAATTCTGATTTGGTGCACTATGGAGGTGCGGTGGAGAATGTCCTGTCTCCTGCAAGGATTTGAGCTCAAAAATTGAACTCTGGTAAGGAGGATTAGGGCAATGTAGTGGTTGGGTTGCACTATGGAGGTCTCAAGAAACCTCAGGGAGTGATTTCAGAGGGTATCCTTAAGAAATTTTTTGCACCATCTTCAGGGCCATGGATGTGGAGCTTATGTAAAAATGGCTTAGGGTGACTCTATGGGCCAATGTATGGGTGCAAAGTGTTGCCTATGTGGAGGGCAGAGAGGCTCTAAACATCAAATGGGATGAGTTGGTCTCTAGGTTTGAATTGGGGTTGAATTTTTGTAGGGTGGCTCACGATTTTGGCTCCTCCAGTGACTAGGCCGGCTGGCAAGGCTAGGGGAGGTGGCCAGGAGGTCAGGTGAGCCAAGGGAATATGTCACAATAATTTATTTGGGCATGTGTTTAGTTTTGGCAAAAATCCCTTAGGCTTAAACAATTTTGGAAGTAAATCCCTTGATTTGGGGATCATTTCATCCATGGCTCATTTGGGTGGTTCCATGGGGTTTAGCCTGGTCAATAAGGTCCAAAATTGGTTGTGGTGGTTTTGCCTTGACCAATTGAACTAGATTGGGTCAACTTTTGGTGAAGGGGTCCATGTAGGTCAATTTGGGTAAAGCTTGGGTTTGGGCTAGGCTAGCCATGACCTTGAGCCCAATTGATTGATCAACGTTTTGTAGATAATTGTAATGAAGATTTTTGGCGAGGGATTGAAGTAATTTTGAGTTCAATTGGAAGCTCAATTTGAAGGATTTTGAGATTTTGGTCAATTTGGGCAAGTTGGACTAGACTTGGGCTTAGATTGCGCTAGTGGAATTTGGCTCAATTGAATGGTCCAAATGATCAAGCTAGATGTTATGAAGATTTTTCATGAGGGAATGGAATGGAAATTTTGGGGCTAAGGCAATCAATTTGGTGGAACTTGGAAACATAGCCAATTTGGAGCAAATTTGGGGATTTTTAGATTTGAGCTGAAATTAAATGAAATTGAGATCTCATCAAGGCAAATTGAGGTCAAGTTTGATGTATAGAAATGTTTTGAAGAGTTTTAGATTCAAATTGAGGCTTATTAAGTAGGTCATAGGGTAATTTGGGGGAGTTCAAGGGAAAAAAGGCCAAGTTGGGTATTTTTGGTAGAATTGGGATGCCAACCACCATAAATGAGCTATACACCAATGGAAACCTCATTTGGGTCCGCTATGTACTAGTCTTAGCTAAACCCTAGCCTAGGGCCAGTGGGTTTAGGGGACCAAGTACATGAATCTTGCAAAGGATTAAGGGATCAAAGTCGAGAAATTTTAGGTTTGTATTTGTAAGTGATTGTGAATGAGGTGAGTACCTTAGAACTAGACTAACACCCAGGGTCAACCCTAAGGTCAAGCAGTTCTATGGGAACTCTCCTTAGGCTCCCCCATAATGACCCCACCTACTAAGTGCTAGAGGTTAGGACCACTATGTGAAACTTTAAGTTGAGTAAAGAGGATTTTGGAATTTCTAATGGTGAGGGATCCTTTTCTAGTTTTCTAGAAATAGTCAACAAGAAAGTCCTATGGCTAGGCCCTAGTCAACTAAAGAGAAAAATCTAAACCTCAACCAAAAGTGGGTCAACATTGGGTCAGTCCAATTCACTGTGTTCCTAAGAAAAGGCGTGTGACCGTTGTTATGAATGAGAATAATGAATTAATACCAACACAACAAGTCACTAGTTGGAAAATCTGCATTAACTATAGAAAATTAAATTTTGACACTAGGAAAGAGCACTTTCCTTTACCTTTTCTGCACCAAATGTTGGATAGACTAGGTGGGCACAAATATTTTTTGCTTTTTGGATGGATATACTGGCTATCATCAAATCCTTATTACTTCTGAGGATCAAGAAAAGACAACATTTACTAGTTCTTATGGTCCTTTTTCTTTTAGATGAATGCCCTTTGGTTTATGTAATACACGTGCAACATTTCAAAGTTGTATGATATCTATTTTCAACGATTTACTAGAAAAAGGGATAGATGTTTTAATGGATGATTTTTCTGTGTTCGGAACTTCATTTTAATCATATTTAAATCATTTAGAGAAAGTTTTAGAATGACATGAAAAGACAAATTTAGCATTGAATTGGGAAAATGTCAATTTATGGTTGTAGGAGGAATTATACTTAGGCATAAAATTTCTGAAAATTGTATGAAAGTAAATCTGGTGAAAATTCAAGTTATAACATACCTCCTTCTACTATAGTGAGAGGGGTTAAAAGTTTTTTAGGACATGTTGGTTTCTACAAGTGGCACATAAAAGATTTTTCAAAAATTACTAAGCTTTTATGTCAACTTTTAGAAAAGATGCAAATTTTGATTTTAACCAAGAGTGTCTTAATGCCTTTCCATTATTAAATGAAAAATTAATCACTACCCCTATAATAGTTTCACCTGATTGGGAGAAACCATTTGGCTAATGTGTGATGTAAGTGATTGTGCAATCAGAGTTGTTTTAGGGCAGAGATATGACAAAATTTTTAAAGTTGTATATTATGCTAGTAAAACTCTGAATGATGCTCAAATTAATTATACCAGTATTGAGAAAGTTTTACTAGCAATTGTTTATGCTTTTGATAAGTTTAGGTCATATCTGATTGGTGCTAAATGTGTTGTGTATACAGACCACTGTTATAAAATATTTGATGCAAAAGAAAGATGTTAAACTAAGATTAATTATATGGGTACTTCCGATGCAAGAATTTGACTTTGTGGTAGAAGATAGGAAATGATCTGAGAATCAAATAGCTGGTAATTTATCTAGGCTATAACAAGAAGAATCATTTGATCTTGAAAGAGAAATTAATGAAACTTTTCCTGATGGACAACTATAGACTATTAATGAATGACAAATACCGTGGTATGCAGACATTGTGAATTATATTGTTTGTGGTATTTTACTATATGGATTGACAAAGAAATTTATTTATGATACAAAATTTTACTTTTGGGATGACCCATATTTATATAAATAATGTAAAGATTTATTTATTCAGAGATGTATACCTTATGAAGAAACTTAGAAAACCATGCAAAAATATCATGATTCTAAATTTGAGATTATTTTGGAATTGATAGAACTTCACACAAAATTTTACAATCTAGATTTTATTGGCTTACTCTATTTAGAGATGTTAATGCATATATAAAAACATGTGATCGGTGTTAGCAAGTAGGAAATATTTCAAAAATGAAATACCCCTGAATTTTACATTGGAAGTTGAAATTTTTGACGTTTAGGGATTAGATTTTATGGAACCATTTATACCTTCATTCAAAATTTTATATATATTAATTTTAGTAGACTATGTTTCATGGATTGAAGCTTTGGCTTTACCTCAATGTGATTTTCGAAGTGATTCAAAATTTTTAATGAAAAATATTTTTATAAGATATGGAATGCTTAGAGTAATCATTAATGATGGAGGATCTCATTTTAGTAATAAAAGAATTGAAAAATTGGTTGAAAAGTATGATATTATACATAGAATCTCCATTGTTTATCATCTCACACTAGTAGTCTAGCAGAAGTATCTAATCATAAAATTAAAAGAATTCTGGAAAAAACTGTAAATCCTAATAATTTGGATTGGTCTACTAGATTAGATACCACATTATGGGCTTACATGACAACTTATAAAACACCTATAGGAATGTCCCAGTATAAACTTATTTTTTGGGAAGACTTCTCACTTACCAGTATAATTGGAGCATAAAGCTTATTGGGCTATTAAGGAATTTAATTTTAACTTAAAAGATGCTGGTGAGAAAAGATTATTACAACTGAATGAGCTTGAAGAAATTAGGAATGACTCTTATGAGAATGCTAGGATATATAAAGAGAAAATGAAAGAATGACATTATCAGAAAATAATAAAAAAGGAATTTGAATATAGATAATAATTTTTATTGTATAATATAAGACTGAAATTATTTCTTGAAAAACTTGAGTCCAGCTGGTTAGGGTCATTCACTATTGTAAAATTTTACCCCTATGGAGTTGTTGATATTAAACATCTGAAAACTAGAAAGATATTTAAAGTAAATTGGCATAGGATGAAACTATATTATGATGGCCACATGCCAATTTTTAAAGATATTTTAATGTTGGGTCACCTAGAGTAAAGACTGGGAATGTCAGGCTGACGACATTAAATCAAGCGCTTTGTGGGAGGCAACCCACAGTTATCTTTGTTATAAGCGTTAATTTGTTTTTACATAAGTTATATGTGTGTGTGTGTGTGTGTGTGTGTGTGTGTATTTGTCTATTTAGACGCTTTTAATAAATTTTGTATAGTTGGGAGACTTACATATTAAGAAAATACATAAAAACATCTTTAATTATCAAATTATATGGAAGATTTGAGAGTTATTTGGACCATAAGTGAAACAGTGCAGAAATTTGTTCTGGCGCCAAAGGTGCCAAAATTAGCGACAGCTTACAGAGCCCGGCGCCAGAGGCGCTGCAGTTATGGGAACGTTTTGGAAGATTCTAAGGGCGGTTTTTGGATAGTTTTGGCCAGAATTTTTCCTCTATAACTCTTAAAAATAGTTATTTGAAGTATTTTAAATGAGAAGGGAGGGAAAAAGGTTCATTGCATTCAATCCTATGGCTTCCAACTGAAAAGACACTTCAAGTTATTGGATTTTCAATAAGAGAAAGTTCATTAGTTTCGATGCGCAAAAGTTACATGATAGAATTCTCATGAAGAAGAGATTGATCAAGAAAAGAGGCTTCGTGAATTAAGGATTCAACACAACAAAAACTATAGTGGAGAATATCATCGTGCAAAGGAGATGGGAAGTGATGTGTTACACAACTGCAACAGTAGTCATTTCTGTGGTTAAGGAATTCTATGCAAATCTTCACAAGATTAACCGACGAGTCATCTATGTTCGAGGCAAGTGGGTACCATTTACTCCTTCAAGTATAAATGAATTATTCTTGATTGAATCTGTCCTGTTGTCATTTTGCCAATTTTTCCCAAACACGAGATGATATGAATGAAGTGTTCCGATTTTTTTACTGATGAAGATGAAAATTGGGAGACAAGAGATAATGGGAATGCAAGCTTTTCTTCTTCATTGCTAAATCCCGCATCGAAGACATGTCATTTCCTTATTTCAGTGAAATTACTCCCTACTAAAAAAATGAATAAAGTGACATAGGAAAGTGCAATTCTAAATTATTGTATTCAAACTGGAAAATTTGTTGGCGTGGGTGCATTAATCGTTAAATCCATTCTTGGGTTGACTTTAATTGGATAAATTCATGGGCTTGGAAATCCATCTACAATATTTTTGCTATGTAGTTAAGCACAAGTACCGTATGAAAATTGGGAAAAAGTGCTTCTCCCTGGGAAGCCTATGGACTTAATGTTAAGTAGTGGCTACATAGAAAATGGGGAAGTGAATGATATGGATATTTCTATGGAACAGACATCTCAAAGTTCATCACCATTACAACCTCGATTTCTTGGTGGTACGCTTGTTATTTTGAAGAAGATTAAAAGGTTGGAGAAAGAGGTAAAGAATATTCAGAATGTCATTAGCAACATTTCTGACCAGTTGACCACTTGGATTAGCGAATTAAAAAACAAGTTGATCATATTGGACTTTTGGAAGAGGTTGTGGTGCGTATGTATTAGAAGAATGTGTGGATCGAAGAAGATTCAACCTACAAATTTCCTCACCATTCTTTTACAACTTGTTCATGCACCACCAATCCATGGGAGATATTCAAGAAGATGAGAGTGATGAGGATGCGTAGTCCTTCTAAAGTACTAAATTTTTAATTATGAGAGTGTATGTGTGTTATGTTTTCGTTAGATTTCCTTCATTTTCTATGTTGAACTTTATGTGTTTTATGTTTGGTGTTTGATATTTAGTTTTTGATGTTAGGATGTTGTGGTGTGATTTCAACGCTGAATTTGATGTCGAGGCTTGAAAAATATTTGTTTGTAATCGTTTGGATTTTATATATAAATGTGAATGTTGTGTTGTTTGTTAAAATACATTGTTATAGGATTGTTTAATTATAAAATTAATGTTAATTTAGGATAATTAGAGGTTGGTGTGGTTTGGTAAACATCAATTTTTATAAAAAAATAAAAAAGAAAATCTGGAAATTTTGGTCTCGACACCAGATTTGGTGCCAGAGGCACCAGTTTATCGAAACTGCCCAAATATGCTTAAAATCTTGAAAATGAATAAGGAAACCCCATGTTTACTCCTTGGATCATCTCCTACCTCTAGATTAAGGTCGAAACTCGAACTAAAGCTAGTTCATTCTTTGATTTGAGGTGATTTGAAGGCTTAGAAGTCTTGGATTTCATCTTTCCTTTGTAAGAGCTTCACTTAGAAAGTTTTTATTTTCACCATGGATTTTTCCTTCATTATGGAAAATCCAAAAATATGATGACTTTGGAGAAATTTAATGAGAATCCATGGAGAGAAGTTTCTTACCAATTATTTTGACTTTGGAGTTTGATTTATTGTTATTGAGCATTTATTTTGATTATATGTATTTTTTTTAGAAATCATCATGGCTCAAAGATTAAAGAGCGGAAAGACTTTGGGAGGTTTTGATTCAAGAAGATTTGTTAATTTGAAAGCTCAAAATAATCATAACACCCATCTCGCCATAAAGAAACTGATACAGAAGCGTGCATTTTCTTATCCAGGGGTTCTATTGAAAGATTGATTCTAGCACGAAACTAGGAAACTTTCTGCTACTTCACCATAGTAGCAGTTATTCCTACCATTCGTGAATTCTATGCCAACCTCCGAGAGACTTCATACAATCAAGTATATGTTCGATGTAAAAATGACGAATTTTCTCTTGAAAGAATCAACGCATTATATCAGTTAAGAAAGAGTTTCATTTTTTATTATTCTACATTCGTGGTTTCTGGTCGGTCTTTGAATGAAGTTATTGTATATTTGACTGATGGAAGAGGAGTTTGGAATATCAAGAATAATCACATGGTAAATTTTTCCACTTCTATGTAAAATGTGCAGTCTAAAGCGTGATATTATTTTATCTTTGCAAAACTTCCATCAAACCATCTTTGTGAGGTAACTAAAGAGAGAGCAGTACTAAATTGTTGCATTTAACAAATGAAGACTATTGATATTGGTGCTCTCATTCATCATAATGCCCATAATATTGCTAAGGATGGAACTACAGGTGGTTTAGGCTATTCTACTCTAATTTTCACCTTATGTTAACAATCAAGAGTAGAGTTTGAAGAGAGGAAGAATTATTACAGCTGCTTAAACCTATTGGTAAACCCACCGTTCATAAATTTGAGTCATTTGTTGGATCAAGAACTAGAGGTGAAAGTAGTAATATACCTTCTACATAAGTTGCAAGTCCTTCCACTTCTAGTAGTTTTGGGGGCAGTTAATGATTCAGCAAGCAGATATAGTGACAATGCAAAATAGAATAAGTGGCTTAGAAGTAAGAAATACACATAATGACAAATACATGCAAAGAAGAGTTCAGCATGATATTGAATATCAAGAGGCTATGACCAAATATTTAAGGGGTGATCACACTGTGCAATTCCCTGCTTACCCTAGTTTTAAGTCTTATGTGTATAATGATTTTGATGTAGAAGAAGAAGAAGAAGAGGAAAAAGAAGAGGATGATGACAGAAGAGCTTGTTTGGATACTTTATTGTTTTCTTTAGTTAGTAGTTTGTTTTCTTTTAGGTTTTTATTTGTGATTTGGACTTTGATTTTATGTATTATTAGTTGTGATGTTGAACTTGTTGTGTGTAGATTGAATTTATTGGTTTTTATTTCAGTATTATTTGTTTCTACAATTTACTCCTTATGTTTAAATTTTCTATTTTCTTAGCAAACCTTGTTGATATATCATGTTTCATGCAATGTTTTAAACTTTGTACTTTTTAATTAGTACGTGCAATGATTCATAGCCAAGTTTCATGTTCTCTACAGGTTAGTCTTATTTTATGCAAGCAATGTTTTCTTTCTACCTAAATTTTTGTATTAAATACTTCACCTATTAAAAATCTAAGTTTGGAGGAAAGAAAAATTTCTTTAAAAGAAGAAAACTAAACTTTATTTGTCCTTAACTAGTTATAATTTTAAAATTAATTCAGCATGACCTTTGGCAATGTAGGCTAACTTTAAATAACTATATTTTTGTTTTTAAATATATAACAAACTTAAGTAAAAATCTTTAATAATGAAGATCAACTCTAGAGTTGAGATATTTAGTATGAAAAATTAAGATTAAGTTTTTTCTATTTAAAGTAAAGGAAATTGTATTTTGGAATTATAAAAAATCTTAGAGTTTCATATAACAAAAAAAAATGAAACTATGAAAAATCTTGAAAGCTAATATGAATTTATAAAGTGAAGGAATGTGAGAAGTTTTTAAATTTAAGAAGAGGATTGTAAAGTTCAAAATTATTAAAGATTATCCAGATATAGTAATCTTTACATGAAAAAGTAAAGAAAAGAAATGATTGAAATGATCTCAAAAGAAAAAGAAAAGCAAAAAAGGAAAAATAAAGAAAAAAAGAAAAAAAAAAGAGAAAAAGAAAAGAAAAATATGTGATGAGAAACTTGAAGAGATGTCTAATCAAAAATTGAATTCACTTGAATCAACTTCAGGAAAAAGACTTTTTCTTAAGTTGTATTTGAGTATTAGCATCCTTACTAATAAAGTTCTCATGAAATTCTTTTTTGTATGGACATTCTAATCATCTTTAATATGACAAATTACAATTCTTCTTAAATGAATAGAAAATTAGAAATCTTAGACTTGATTACTAGATATTCTAATACTTTTAGTTTAAACCTAAGTTACTAAAATTTTTCTTAAGTAATATTATTATATTTAGTAAACCAAATTATAGAAATCAATTAGTTAAACTCTCTACCATAAGTCATATTTTTATGTAGTAAAAGAGTTACTTAAGGACAAGTAAAGTTTCAGTTTGGGGGATTTTGATACACAAAAAAAATGTGCAATTTTATGTATACATTTTATGCTTAAATTTAGTGATATTGCACCTTAAATAAAGATGTTTTCATATTTTGTTACAGATATATTGATTCTAGGCATTTGGAGCAAAAATGAAGAAATTTGGAGTCAAAATTGCAGTTTTTCAAAATGCACTGGTGCTAGAGGCTCCGCCAGAGGCGCCAAAATCCAGAAAAGGCGCGAAACTTCAGTGAATAAGCGTTAGAGGCACCATAGAATGTTATGGATGAATTTTTAGCAATTTTTAACTATTTTGTGATGTTATAAAAGGCTCCAAGTAACTTAAACGCCCCATAGAGTGGTTTAATGCATCTAGACACATGTGAAATGCTATTGAATGAAGATATGTCTCTTGGATGAAGAGAACTGTCTCTTGGAGTGAATAGGTGTCTCTTGGAAAAAGAAGAGATTTTAAATTTCTTTAAAAGAGAGGGGTTGGCGCCTATGGTGGTGGTCTTGTCGTGTGTTATGTGTTTCTTTTCTCATAGTGTGTTGTGAGTCTCATAGTGTATAGAAGAGTCTTGTGTGTGGAGAGGATTTTCTTCAAGATTTTTAAGAGGAGATGGAAAGTGAGTGATTTCTTCTCATCACACTTCTAAGAAAGTATTTTGTATTTTTGTAAAGAGAGAAAGTGCTTCAAAGGAACTTCAAGGGATTTGCTTGAGAAGTTAAAGATAAGTTGTGTTCTTTCCTATCTTTGTTTTGTAAATTTTTTTATATATATAATCCATGTTTCGTTGTATATTTCTCATGAATTCTGAGTAGTCTTCTTTGTCTATCTCTCTACAATGAGATATGGTTTTATGAAGAATCCATATTGTTGTGCAAAGCTTTAAATGTTCATAAATTGTGATGATTCGAACTCTGAACTTAATTTACTTTTCGATTTGGACAATTGAAATGTTAAAATTTTTTGAAAAACATAAGATCTGAAAGGGCTATGCATTCTACAACAATGTGAGAATCACATTCGACTTCATGGATGAGAATGTAGTCCACGGGATTGAGTGCAAATAAATAGGGAAGTATACTTAGATGGGCGTAGAATTGGAGATTTTAGGGTGACAGACCAAAATCTTTAATTTGGTTCAAGTGTTTGGAAACTAAAGCGAGATGTTAGCCCTAAAGCGAGGGGACGAGGGAGCTCTAAAGTGAGAGCCAGTATCCTCCCAGCCTAATCACGAATTTAAGGATCAAACTCTGGATTAGACAATGTTCTTTTTCACTTGTAAAGAGGAGAAAGAATATGATTGTTCATGTTTGACACAATACAATTTTATATAATTTTAAAAAATTTTGATTGTTTCGCTAATCATAATTCATTGAAAGAGGAAGGATATTTCCTTAAATTTGAACTCTTCGTCGCAAAACTTAGTTTTGTCTTAGTAAATTTAACTTTGAAGTTTAGTAAACCTAGTTTTGTTAGCATACATTAAACTCACTTTAACTTGTCTTTCTTACTTTTAGTTTTTATAGTTTAAATATTGTGTTTTACGTTATTATCATAAGAATTTTCACCTCCATGTGGGATTGATACTTAGGACTTTATTAGTCATTTATTATTTGAGCGATACGTACACTTGCGTTTACAACCAAGTGAATGTTTTAAATCAAAAATATACCCTAAATCACTAGGAGTGACGGTAGAAAGATTTTAAAATATAAAACTCATTATACTGAAGTGATTATTTTTGTGATTAATCTGTGTATTTCCTAATTGTGTTGACGTGTGTTGTAGTGTTGAAAGACATTTATTGCACATAAAAAAACCGCGCATCACCCGTCCTTAAACGAAGAGATTTTGGGAGTTGGTCGAGACTTGTCTCGTTAGATCTTGATGATACCTAGGGAGGCATCTGGTCATTTGTGATAATAGTTTTGGGATTCGAGGGTTTGGCCCTTTCCTCGGTTTGGCTTCATCGTGGTGTTAAGCTTGGATGATCATGTCTTGTGTCCGGACAGGCTATTTAGCTAAATCTATGTAGTCGCCTTTGTGACAGTCAGCTCAATATACTTTATCAAGTCAAACATCTAGGACCTTTGAGACTCCTATTGGTAGACCCTCCTTTGACACGTTTTGTCCCATCCACGCTGTAAGATCTCTTCGAGATTCATGCTGCTACTTTTCTATGTACAAAAGTCGTGTCAACTCAAATAGTGTATAAAACTAAACAGATTCAAACGCAGATTATCCATTGAAATGGGACCACGATTGCAGAGGCGAGAGATATAGTGATGGCAGGGTTTGTAATTCTAAACATATAATCCGATTAAGAAGCAACCCACTCAAAAGATGCAGTGCTCACAGCCATTAGATTACAATTCAACGATAAATAGCTAAATATCAATTACTAATAGTTAAACTTATAACAAAAAATTTAATCTTAATTAAATCAGCAAACTGAATATGATCCACTCAAAAAACATAATGCGTTGTTCGTACATGTACTCCTCTTCGTTCTGTTTAATTTTGACTTTCAGGCCTTGCTGTTCCGTAGCAGACCTTCCTTAACCTTCCGTAATTATTGTGATCTTCTTTTGTAACTATATAATATTTGAATCTGGATCTCATTTTCCCCACTATATATATAAAAAGAAAAGAGAAGCTGACAAATTTTAAATATTAGCTTGCCAACTCTGGGTGTGTTGATGGGCCCACCACACCCCCGAAGAAATTGGAAGGCAAAAAGCTTAGCTCTCTCGGCCGACAGCGAATTGGGGGAAAGGAAAATAGTTATAACTGCGAACCGAGTAATTTCAGCAATCGCTTAATCTTCTTTACCATTCCAACTTTAAAATCCAACTGGACAATAGTCGTCGTCTCAGGGCTAGTTTGTGGAATTGAAGAATGCAGGCGTCGAGTCGAGCTATATAATGGTTAATGGGAACGAGATGAGTTTGATGGCGTTTTTTATTTCATAGTTGTGAGAGGTGGGGTGATCACCTGGGCATGAAGCGGAGGGCGTCAGAATGGCGGCCTCGGCTGTCGAGCTGGATCATGTACTGGATCTGGTGTATTCTTGGGATCTTCCTAGTGGTTGCTCTCGCTCTCTTCTTCGTGCAGCACTATCAGCTCATTCCTCGCCAGCTCCCAATGGAGGTGAACAGAGCTATCACTTAACTTTTAACTAATTCTTACCTTCTTGGACCGCTTTTATTAGGTTTTTCTCTCATTAGGTTCGTCTAGTCTTTGGATTGTTGTGTTTCTGTTATGTTAAAATGGGATTTTCTGTGCCTTTTTTTTTTTTTTTTATTCACATTACGTCTAATTTCGATTTGCTTAGATGGCTTGCGATCAAAATTGTGAAGTTTTTTGTTGGATTATGATTGTTTTTTTTTCTTGCTTGGCTGAGCTACGCAAGTAAGCAAACCCGGTGATTTAATGGTTTATGTCTCCATGTCAATTGAATTTGTATTGATACCCCACTAGAAAATTCATCTGCTGAAGTATGAATTTTAATCTAATTTTTCTCTCAAAGCCCCTAAATATCATAGCCAGTAATTTTAGAATTTGATTTTGAGATCATTCAAACTTCATGTTTAAAAACTTGTCAAGAGGATGCAGTTTGACAAGACAAACACGAAGATACTATGAACACCTGGATCTGAATACAAATAGGTTTAAATCAAGCACTCATAGCATAATTAAAAATTTTGAAAGGCTATTTCAGAGACCAAAAACCCTCCAAATTGCATTTTCTTATGGTTAAAAATGAGTGTTGGCGAGAAGAATCTGAAGAGTCTAAAATCACTCAATTTTGAGTATTTAATATTCAGAGATGCCCAAAAAAGATCAAGACATCAGGAGGTATTTTTCTGACTATTTGATGGAATATCTAAACCCTTTTAATCAAATTAAATAAAAAGAACCCTCAAAACTTTTATAAGTGGGCCATAATTCTGTACATTAAAGAGAGGATTTTCATCATATAGAAATTTGTCATTCGTCAAGAATTTTAAAGCTTTGTATGATGTCATCACAACCTTGATGCCATCCATTGCTTAACATCACACCCTTCATTGCCACCACCAAATACTGAAAGTTGACCAATGCTCATCATTGTCATCTGCTCACATTAATCGTTGACTCATTCATGTCCATCATTGTCGTCGCCCGATGTCGGTCATTGACCTACATCAATGCCCATCATTGACACTATCCGAGATCTATCCACCAATGTCATTCAACATTCATCTTATCGGTCGGCCAATTTTCTCCCATAAAGAGGATGATAAATATAATTAGCCATCATCACCTAACTTTTGATTTTTCTAGTTAACTGTCATTTGGTTTCAAATCCATCACCCAATCCTATCAACCATCAATGGCACTTGTCTTCTTAGTTGTTTAGTTATCCTTCCTATCAAAAAATAACCAAATTGGTTGCCTATTGTTGCCCGGCTATCAACATTCCTTGTTGATCGCTATTGACGTTTCCTATTGATCATCTTACAAAGATTTCTAATAACCAACATTTGATGCCCGTTAGTTACTAATGCCCAACGCCTACCTTTATGATCATCTGTGAAAGTTTAATGCACACCAAGAGGCAGGTGAATGTGGTGTAGAATACTTTTTTGCCTTATAAATTTTCTTTATTACTAAATAAATAATCTAGTATAGATAATGGAAGTAACTAATGCTTTTATTCTTAATTCAAATCTCACATACCGTCAGACAGAAGTTATAGTAATAAATATGCACATTGGAAGTAATCAATGAAATGATATTCAAAAGCTGTAAGCATAATGAATAAATAAATAATCTACAATGCAAGTGTACAAGGTGTTATGTTATAAGCTGATTAAGCCAAGTTATAATATAATTGATGTGCTAATCTTTTATAATTTGATACACTTTTGTGGTCAATTAAGTTAATCTTACAATCATAACAACATTAATAAGTAATGGTATAGTGAGTGATTTAACTACTAGTACAATTATGGAAAATAAATATAATGTAGTACCTTATATTATTAATTATTTTAACTCAAAATAATAAATAATTTATCTAATTTAAACATATAACATTCAAACAAAATAGTTATGAGTAAATGTCCAAAAAATATAAATTGAAACTATTGTGCAAGATGGACATATCCTATATTTACATGGTTTAACCTATGTAATAGCCTATGTCCACACTTCTTACTAAGGATGTTACTCTACTGGAGTAAAAACTTCTTCATTCTTCATGAATGAAGAAACTCTGACAATCTTTTTTTTTTTTCACAAGGAAACACACTCTTATCCTCTTCCTTGAAGGGGAAGCATACTTGCATATTAGCTATGGTCAAGGAAAACACCTCTAAGCTCAAGCCCAGTAAACTTTGTATGAATCGCACTATTCTAAACACTTATGTGGTATCTAAAGTAATCGATAATTTTTTCAGAGTCAAAGGTAATTGGATGCAAAATGATTGCAATATAACCACAAATCAAATGCAAAAAAAAAATCATAAGATTGAGAAAAATATTATTTCAAACATTATCTCAAGAGATTGAAAAGTAAAATGTCTATAGCATTTCTTTTTGAATATGATAAAACCTTTATACTTAAAATGTTTACATATTTTTAATGTGAATATATGTGGAATCATTTGGGTAAGATTATAGAAATATATATAGAATGATTTAAGGCTCATTAAGAAGAGAACGATCAAGCTCCAATACGACAAAATTTTGTCATAATCCTCCAACGACTATAAAAACTATTCATTTGAGTGGCAACTAAACGAGGAAAGATCTAATATTTTAAAAAATTAAAAAAATATATATTTTTAATTCAAAGTATTTCATATAATATATAAAACCATATCCAGAAATACAATAAAATTAATGGAATATGAATTGAGTTTTAATTCTAAAAATATAAATAATTTTATTAATTCTAATTTTAACATATATTCATGAATTTTTAATTAAACTCTAAAAATTTTTAAATATTTTTTTAAGAAACACACACACTCACAACATATATAGCAATAAGCTATCATAAAAATTCAAAGTAAAAAATAAAAAGTTCTAAATTTATCAAAAAATTAACATATATAAGTTAATTTTCTTTAATAAATGTCATTAAGCATGATTAGCATGATAATAATAAATTTAATAATATAATTATGAAGCTTAAATATACTTAATAATAATACTAGTAATCAATTCCAAGATGAAATAAAATTTTAATACATTATTACTAGTTATTATAATTTATGAATAATAAATAATAGTAAATAGAAGTAAATTCAATTAAATCATTAAAAACCATAAATAATCCTCGAATAATATAGAAATGCATTTTAAATTAATTTTAGGTATGTGTTTTTCATCTTTGGAATATTTCATGGTAATTAAAAACTTCATTATATAGTGAGACAACTAAAGACAAACTATGTTGTTTGCTTGGGAGTCTTTATTTTGTTTTCTTAAATTATCTTGATTCACAATTTATAATACATCTTCAAGTTGCAAAGATTCTAAAAACTAATGTAATATATTATTTATTTAGTATATGTGTAACATGTTGAAGAGCTTAGCAAATCAATAGGGGACCCCACACAAAATTTTTATCATCAAATTACTAATGAGACACACATGAGTTCATGGGGTTATTAATCTTTTTATATTTGAAGTTGAAAATTTATGTTTTTGTGAATAGATGATGATGATGATGATGATGATGATAATATTAATAACTGAAGTACCTCTCACTAGATATATAAAAAGTTGCAAGTTCTCTATCTACTTATATGCATTTATTCAAATTCATTTTTGATAAACATCAACATAAAAAATTTTCCCTTTTTGATATTGTCGAAATGGTTCATCATGAATTATAAGATGACAGCTGCTACTGATGTTCTCTATTTATATATGATATTCCAAATAAAATCATACATGTACAGGACTAAACAAATAAATAAAGGCATGCATATATAAGATCCAAAGTTTATCTCTATGATCAATTGTAAAAAAAATAAACTATGAAATAATAAATCATGATATCATAAAAGAAATTCACCCGCAATATAAACTGAATATGTAAAAATATAATGTCAATTATAAAAAGAAAAATCATTAATAATGATACAACTTATAATTAATCATTTTAAGTTTGTTGGTCACAATAGAAATGAGAGGACAACAAAATCATGTTTGCCTAAAACAATTATAAAGATATACTTAAAATATTTGAGAAATATTATTCGTGTATGTTCATGATGCTAAAAATTAATACTCATTTTGGTATCTTAGCAAACATGTAACTAACTCAATTCTTGAGCGGTAGCACACTATGACCAAAAGCCACATGATGAAACCCAAATTAATTTTTCTAACTCAATGATCACCTGGTATTTATCTATTTAATTTAATGATTCTTTATACTATTTTAATTACAAACTAATAGAGAAGGCTTATTAGACCAAACAAAATCAAATCAGTAATCTCATCAATTTTGTATATTATTTTATACCCAAAACTCGATAGTACATAAGGCTATGCTATGTTTCTTAGAATGAGCTAATCAAGTTAAATATAGGCGAGAACTAAACCATGAAACAAAAAATTGTCATGTTTTAAAATTAAATTAAAATATTTTAAAATTATTTAGAAAACAAAACCAAGATTAAGAAAGTATTACTGTGAAGCATACATAGTGATGTTGAATGTAAAACATATGGATAAGTGAACGTTGGTTTAAAGTTCTGTTTAAGAAATGAAGCATAATTTATTTCAGCATGAATTTTAATAACTCAAAAGATCTATGAATCATGCTAAAACATATATGTTATATAAGAGTTATGAATATTTAGTATGAATATTTATACATTTCTATAATTGCAGAAATTAACTCACATAGTATACTTGCTAAACATGTGTAAAACTAGCTAAAATAAGGAGAAAAAAGTAAAACACGGAAGTTGTTAGACTTATTTTGATAATTTTAGCTCGTATCAAGCCTTCAAAACTTTTGGTTTGGATTATAAATATTTGATAGTTCATATTCAAAATTTGTACTTCAAATTGGCACCTCATTGTTTTCACTAATCCTCCATTAACACAAACCGACATCGCAAACCTACTTCTTTGATTTAATTATTAAATTACTTTTAGGTTGATGAACATTAATATTTAAAAGTGCATTTATGTGCAAATGGTGAGAATAATAAGCTAGTTCCATTAAGAATCGAAACATTTGATGATGTAACTTTTAAGTTCATTGATTTCTTAAAGAAGAAAACATAAGTGTCATATCTTTATCTATTGCAGTAAATACAAGTCATAACAAGTAGGGCATGCATAAAACATATTGTAATTTTTAGTATTTTTAATTTGCTACAACATAAATGAGATTATTCATACAAACAAATTAGTGCTAGCAGAAGACATTAAGAAATAAATCATTTATTCTAGTTCTAAGGCTAGCATTTGCACTTTATAAACTAACAATCTTAAAATATAAATCATGAGCATTTTGATCACTAGATAATTATTCATTTAATCCAACTAATTATTCTATAGTTTAGAGCATTAATAAGCAAATAAATATCATGAATATCATGATACATGAAATAGTGAAGTGGAAATATACATTAATATGTAAATCATTCAATAAATTAGAATATTCATCTTCTATCGAATTAATTTTTTAATGTAGAGCATTCATACAATTAGATTAAGATATGATAGTATTCAAGGATGAATTACTACATTTAGTTCTAATATTAGCAATTTTATATGTCTTGTTTTCTAAAGTACATGTTGGTCCTTCATTAAATTAGTATCCTGATTATAGAATGAAAAATTAAATATAAAAGTAATGAGCTAGGCATTCAATTTATTTTTTAAGCTATCCATCTCATTTTCTAAAGATAAATTTTATCATGAGATTTTTTATATCTAGTAAGGCTTTTCTTTTTCACTCTTAAGATTCCTTATTAAGCTTTTAAAGGATTGTGGTTCTCTTTTTACTAGTCATATTATTTCTCTTTCAATTCAATAAAATCATTAATCAAATCATTTAAAGCATTTGAGGGCTCTTCATAAAAAAATACTTGCATTGCTTTTAGCGTTTGAGTTGTGGTGGTTGTTCAGTTTTTTTCTCTTTTTCCTCTTCATCATGAACCATTGCAAAAGGCATTTTTTATTCACCTTCATTTTCTTTTTGCATAGGTTTTTCTTATTCTTATTTTGGTTCTTTGTGAAGCATGTTATTATGAATAATCATCTTGTAGCACATTGACATTTTTCCTAAAGATTCTTTTCTCCTTTTATATTAGTTTTCTCATTTGTTTTATAATCAACAATAAAAAAAATAGTGTGTGTATCCATAATAGATTTAATAGTATTTAAATATGAAACTAATTGGAAGTCATCCAATAATGACTTGCAAAAATAAATGATAGCTTAAGAGTTCATTTCACTTAGTTTCAATACATGAAGAGAAGCAACTGTTTAACATAATATTGAATTTAATAATTGTAACAATATTAAACATACAATTTTTTTAATAGCAAAATCTCTTTTATCTAAAATAAGAGGATGAAAATTGATTGTCTAAAAGACAAGAAAAAACTCAAATCATGTGTCATTAAGATTGAAATTCTAGGATGTTTAAGTCTAATAAAGATTATCAAGACCACTAGCTCGGATATCAATTGAATGTTTAATGAATATGCAATTCATCCCTTCTTGATGTGCCTTAAACCTTCAATCTACCTAGCTGATTGCCCACCATAATTCTACTTTCGATGTTCCCCATCAACTATTATACCAATTAATCGTGTTTGATTTCTTAGCTACTATCATATTACACTCATTTTTTTGTTCATCTTTCTCTCCTTCTAGCAGGAGAACAACCAAACCACTTTTCCAGTATCATGTAACTTCAAACAATCTCTTATTTGACACCTTCCAAAGATTGAAGTTTGATGCATATTGTTCACAATTGTCTAACACACATCATCCACCAATTTTGACTCTTTTGTTATCAATTTCTTGATCATTTTTCTACTAAGAGATTGACTAAATCGAATACACATTTTCATCTTACTATTCATGTTCCCCAATAACCATCATCT
>NEWO01000715.1:269357-319650 GCA_003013225.1 Phalaenopsis aphrodite
GTCAGTTTTAAGTCCCACGGGTCGGGGATCGAATCTGCCTATGTGCGGATAAGTCTAGTGGTAGACATTTGTTGGGGGCATAGTCTCTAGCCAATATTTTTAATGTGTGTGTCTATATATATATATATATATATATATATATATATATATATGCTTCTCTACAATTCATTTTTTAAGAATCGATGGAGTTCTTTTCGACCGTGAACAGGTGAGTGAAAGAGGAGATAGAGAAGAGGAAAGTGAAGCCATGCCCTAATCAAGCGGTTTCAACTTCGACTGTGATGCACGAAGGAAGAAAGTTAAGGAGAAAAACTCATGCGTGAGCTGAGTCGAACCTCCTGTGCGTGAAAGAGGAATCAAAGCTCAAGAAGGAGAAGAGGCAGGGTGTCGAAATGAGAAGAGACGGCTTGTGGGAGGAACTTCGATGCGGCATGTGCAAGTGAGAAGAGAGGGATCCGAGCCCTACTTGTGCGGCCCTGTACAAAGGAGGAGACTCGTGCCTTAACCAACCAAAGGAAGAGAAACAGGCGGCTCGTGTGAGGTGTCATTTGAGGAAGTTTTGTGTGATGAGGGTAGAAAGAGCGAAGCACACGTACTATGCTAGGTTGAACGATGACCGAACATAGAGGAAGAGTAGGAAGAAAAAGGTGTTTGTGCGTGAATGGGCTTTTGCTGAGACACAAGGTCAGTTTTAATATTTTAATAATGTTATTTAATAAAATTTTATATATATAGTTAAGTTTATTATTTGAATGTTATATTTATGTGCTTTGAAATCAAAATCAAAGATATTAAAGTCCTGAATTTGTAGAGGTAAGGTGATGTGAACTTTTTATACTAAGGAAGAGGAAGAATCATGGGCGTGAAGAGAAGAGCCGGAGTTTATTGAAACCCGAAGATGCAATTTAAAGTACATTTTTGTGTTAGATTTGTTTATTAAAATTTTATATATACATATTGATATATATATATATATATATATAATGTGTTATTATGAAATTAGGTTAATTGAGGTCAGAGAGACTAGCAAGAAAATTTTGTATGCAAGTAAGAGAGGAGATCGATCTGAAAGCCTAAGATGAATGTTAAACTTATATTATTATTAAAATTAATGATATAATTGGTTAAATTAATGATATTAAAATATATTTTATTAGGAAGTGTGGAAGAAAGTTATTCAAAATTGAGATTGATAAAAGATTGACGATGCTATGAAATGGAGAATTAAACTAATAAAGAGATCTACTAAAGATTGAGATGAGTAATTTTATTTATAAAATTCAGTAATCTTCTTTATTTCAAAATGTATACTCTAGTTCAGTTTGATTTAAATTACAATAGATTTTTCATATTATAAAATATGAAAGATATGCAAGATTTGCATGATAAGAAATGTCAACATGATAAATAATGGTGTATTAGAATAAGCATGCATGTTAAATATAGTTGCATAATAGTCTAGTTTTGAAACATTTCAAATTATTGCATGACTTGTGTTCAAGTAGAAATATACATGTTAGCTTATTGCAAGATCACTTGTATATAAGTTACAATATTGCTTGACCTTTAGAATTTTGTAAGCATACATATATCAGTTTATTCCATGACTAATACATATATAGTAATATTACATATATTCATCAGTTGATAGAGGCAAATATTTTATAAGAAAGGAATGTAAGATATGGAATAATGAAATAGTTTGTTTACGAATACTTATATGTGCATGTTAAGAAGAGTCAACTCCTTAGTGGTATAAACAGAGGACGTCAATGTAGCAGCGCATAGTTATTTTTCTACCATGCTAGACAACTGTGATGTGACCATTAATCGATGTGTCATTGGGAGAATATTAGCCAAGGGCGAGTAGATAGAACTTACCATCTTAAACAATTGTGATATTTAGATCGTTATTTGCTATGCCGACAGGATAATATCGACAAGAGGCAAGTAAATTTATTTCCACTTGAAAAAATTGTGATGTATAGATCCCTAACTATTATACCAATGTGATAATATTGGCTATGGGTGTGTTAGGTTATGTTTTGACGGTACTCCTGAGACTGATGTGATTGTTAAGAATATAAAATAAAAATAGAGTTAAATTTATGTCATATTAGAAGTTTAGATTATTTTCGTTGAATAAATGTTATGAATGCAATAGATTATTATATGATTTTTTAGTATGAAATATGAAAGACCAGTATACATATTGTTTTCTTTTCCTTAGGTTATTGTAGTTTAGAAGTATGATTTCTCCTAGGTTATCTTTAGATAACTTATTCAAGTTTAATTTTTCGATTAAAATTACAGAAAGTGTGAACGACAGCCTGAAAGATAATTATTTTTATTTGATTACTTTAATTGAATTATTTAATGACTCATTCATGTAATTTGTGCATAATATCTATCAGAGATAGAAATAAAATAATAGAAAATTTAATTTTTATCGTCGGAGCTTCCGTTCACATATTGGTTAATTTCAAGTTTCAAGTTAGGTTGTCACAAAAGTGATACCGAAGCCAAGATTTATACTAACCAACATGAATCTTAATGAAAGAGTCAATAGGATGATTGAATTAAGTTGTAAATGATAAAAACTAAAAATTTTGATTGAGTTTAATTAAATTTTATTATTGTTATTTTTGAATTATAGATGATCATGAGGAAAAGATGAGAGATGATAATATAAAATTTGTTATGTCGTAGAATGTCACAATCAGTGTTGGTGCATTTTCTGATATGATGAATGTTGTGACTCAACTGATTAAGGATTCTCAATCTCAAGCTAGTAGCTGTGGAGAAGCACCAATCGATAAATATTTGAAATTATTTCAACATATCAGACCACCTTTGCATTTTGGAGCAGAAGGGCTAGTGGAAGTTGAAAACTGACTAATAAGAGT
The DNA here is from genome assembly GCA_003013225.1 of Phalaenopsis aphrodite. Lineage (NCBI taxonomy): Eukaryota > Viridiplantae > Streptophyta > Magnoliopsida > Asparagales > Orchidaceae > Phalaenopsis > Phalaenopsis aphrodite. The sequence goes on from NEWO01000715.1 coordinate 272,264, forward strand.
AAAGAAGATTTATATGGGCTATCATGTCCACAAGAGAGAAGAGCTACTCTTGTCGCATTTGTCTTTGAGGGAGAAGCTGAGAGATGGTGGCAAGGATAGTTACGTGAGAAATTTGGTGGTCGATCTAGCCCTTTGGTATAGTGAGAAGAGTTTGTGAGAACTTCAGAGATTTGTTTGTTTCACTATCAGCCATAAGATAACTACAAGATAAATTTATTACGTTAGTGCAAGGTGATCGATCTATTATGCAATATGAAGTGGAATTTATTATGCTATCGAGGTATGCACCACAACTCATTCCTACTACAGAGGAGAAATGTCATAAATTTCTTTCTAGATTGAATGATTCAATCAAGCAATCACTAATGCCATTAAGGGTCGAAGACTATTTAGTGCTAGTGGAGAGGGCAAGGCAGGTGGGGATTGATTTTCAGCATACTTAGAAGCGTAAGGACATACATAAGAGAGTTTAGATGAAGTAGCACCAATAGGTCATTCAGGAGAGTCTAATGGAAAGAAAATAAAGCCCTACATAGATGGAGTTATCAACCAGATTGTCCATCATGGTGAATGTCTATTTGGTTTGAAGGTATATTATTTATGTAGACAACCTGAACATCAGATGAGGAATTGTCCTAATTTTGCACAGAGATCCATAATAAATGCTAACACGGGAAGGGATACAACTCTGAGGAATTTCTAGGAGGGATCTACTTTTAGAATTCATCAGCCAAAGATGACGGAAGCCGGTACTGTAACTCGTAAGGAGCAACGATTGCAAAACATTTGACCAAAAGACTATTCCTTAACTCATCAAGACCTTGAAGAACCTATTGTTGCTGATGCAGATGCTAGTGGAATTTGATGAGTGACATACAACTTTCATAATTGTTATCTTTTGTTCAGTATTTTTATGTACTTTGATTTCAGAAGCGAGATTTATATTAGTTATGATGTTATGTTTCTGATATTGGGGATTGTTCAGTTGAATTAATTTATTTCAGAGTTGGATTTATCACGTCTACTCTTGTTATCATTTAGCAAGAATTAACCTTTCTTAAACATTTGTGGATAGTTCATGTTTAATCTGCTTAATGTTTAGCTTGTGGAAAGTTCTTACATTTTGAAGATAAAATTTTTATTTGAAGAGATTATAATAACCGTAGAAAATAATAATAATAAATAAATCAATATATAGACATGTCACCACGATTTGTTTTTAAGAATCGAGGGAGTTCTTTTCGACTGTGAATAAGTGAGCGAGCATAGAGATAGAAAGGAGCCATATCCTAATCGAGCGGTTTCAACTTTGACTGCGACACACGAAGAAATAAAAGGAAGACGGAAAAGACTCATGCGTGGGGTGAGTCGAACTTCTTGTGCGTGTAATCGAAGCCGAAGAAGGAGAAGAAGAGGCAGGGCGTCGAAATTAGAGAAAATGGCTTGCACGAGGAACTTCTATGAATATCTCTTGCATATCTTTATGTTATTGAGTTATATTAAATTCTATGAATCAATTGTACTGATTATAACTTGTCAAGCAGTTAAAATAAAAGACAAGCGAGATTGAGATCATTGTTTGTGCGAAAGAAGAATGGATCAGAAGGAAAGACTCAAGTTTACTTTTATTAACATTGTTAAAGGAAAAAAATTATTTATAAATATTTAATTATGTTGAAAAATAAAATATATTTATAGGCAATACAAGTAAAAGAATTTATAAATGTTCATTTCATAATTGAGGTCTTTCAAGGAATAGATGAGCAATTGATTTCTTATTTGTATTAAATTAAAGAATTATTTAAAAAAAACTTGCATTATTTTTTTAAAAATACGTGCTTTTCTTATTATATATGCATATTGAAAGTTAAAGAAGCCTTGAAAGGAAAATAATGAAACGGGAAAGTATAAATGGTTGCTCAATGACTTTAAATTGATATAATAAAAGATTAAGTCAATTAGAAATCAAAATTTATCTCTTTATGGTACTAGTTGTGAGACGTTACATGAAAAATGAAATGGAAATGGTAAAGATGTAACTTCGGGTGATATTGAGAGTGCAAATTTTTTAGAGTACCGATGGTTACAACTATTTGAGGATAACTTATATCATGACCCTGCTCGAGGTTTAGAATTAACAAAGGTAGAAAAAGCTAGTCAAATGGTGGAAATTAATTTTTTTTTCCTACAACTAGCATTCTAATATCCACATGTTATTTGAAAAGAGCCACTAAAAAAAAAATAATTTAATTAACTAAATAGAAGTTTACCTTTTTAAATTCTGACTCCGTCTTCTATAAATATTTCCTCCAACTCTTTAGTTAAGATATGTTTGTTGTTATATTAAAATTTTCAAATTTCAAGGATGAAATTTTTATGAGGGTAGATTGTAATAACTAATTTATAATAATAATAATAATAATAATAATAATAATAATAATAATAATAGACAATAAGGGATAAGTTTCTCTACAATTTCATGTTTAGGAGTCGAAGAAGGGATCCTTTCTTTTAAATAGACCAAGAGAGAGACCGAGAGATAGAGGAAGGGGAAGAAAGAAAAAGAGAAAGGTCTTTGTGAGATTTCCATGTGATGGAGAACGGTGGTACTTTGGTGTGCATAAGAAGCATCGAGTGGCACCTCTATGACAGAAATGAGAAGGCGAGGCGAGCATCTTCACTTGTAAAGTGGGGAGTCTACCCAGTGAAGCCGGTGCGAAGAAGAAAAGAAAGAGGAGGTTGAACGACTCTATGCACGGAGAATTAAAGAAGCGAGATTGATTCTAGCCTTAGCCTGGGGGAAGAGGAAGAAATCATGTAGTCCTAGTGTGCAGGATAGAGAGGCCGAACTGTGTCGGAGAAGGATTATGGTGAGTTAGGGTTTATTTATATTAATTTATGAATTTAAAATGTATGTTTAATTATGAAATGTTAATAGTAAGTTTAATTTTATCATAAATTTGAAAGTATAAAAAGCTCAGAATAATTGGATTGGATCGAGGAATGTTGGCAATATTGGAGGCAAGGGTTTGTTGTTTTATTTATGTAAGTTATTTTAGTTCACTAATTAAATGTTATTAAATTATATTAAATTCTATAAATTAATCATAGTGATTATAACTTGTCAAGCAGTTAAAAGAAAAGATAAGGGAGATTGAGATAATTAATTATGTAAAAGAAACAGGGATAAGGAGGTAAATCTTGAGTTTACTTTTTACTAATATTGTTAAAGAGCAAATTTTATTTATCACTATTTAATTATGATGAAATGTAAAATATGATTTATATGAAATACAATAAGTTAAAGAATTTAGAAATTCTCATTTCATAAGTGAAGTCTTTTTAAGGCCAATGTGAGTAATTGCTTTCTTATTTGTATTAAATTAAAGAATTACTTAAAAGGGACTTTCATTGTTGTCTTAAAAATATATGTTTTTCTTATTATATATGCATATTGAAATTTAAAGAATCTTTGAATGGACAATAAATGAAACGCGAAAGAGATTGTTGTTCAATGAGTTTAAACATATATAATAAAAGAAAATGAAATATAAATGATTAAGTCAATTAGAATTTACTCCCTTATGATACTAGTTGTGGGAAGCTATTATACCCGTGCACGAAAAATAAAATGAAAATAGTAAAAGTAGGCCTTCAGGTGCAATTTTTTTTAGAACCTACAAGTATTATGAGACCTACGAGTACAACTTTTTAAGGATACTTTTGGGTATAAGATGATCTTGATATAACTTTTTAAAATAGTTAAAAAGGTAAATATTTAAATTGAAATATGAATGATTAATTTAAAATGAAAGATTACAGTTTGATAATTAATGAATCACATTTATTTGACATATTCATACATAACATTCACATATTAATTTAATATATAATTGCTTACTGAGAGATGTTAAACTTACTGTTGAAATCAATTATTTCTTTCAAGCAAAACTCCAGGTTGATATGTCTGATAAGAGGGATTTGTTTTACAAGTTATTTATTATGATTTATCTATAATTGCTTACTAAGCGGTGATAAACTTACTATTGAAATCAATTATTTCTTTCAGACATAACTCCAGGTTGATATGTCTGATAGGAGTGATTTGTTTTACAGGTTATTTGTTATGATTATATTTTCTTTTATTGCTTATTTCGGAGTAATGTTGGACTGTTATTGGTTGGATTGCAATATTGTTTTATTTTCAGAATATGTTGTTACTTTGATTTAATTTGATTACTCTTTAGTGTACTTGGTGGTTTTTCCTTAGTTACTCTTTTATTATTAGAAGGTTATGATGATTTATTGTAATAATTTGTATAAAATAAAATATAGACAAAAATTGATACCGTCCTACGTTGTTCCTCCGTTGTTCCTAATTTAGTTAGTTCTAAATTATCATAGATCCCATTTTTATTTATGCTTCCTCAATTATCTGTTTTTTTTATAATTTCTTTTGTAGGTGAAAAGTACAAGACTTGATGATGTTTCTGTTGAGAGGATGAACTTTACAGAAGATTTGTTGTCCAGCACATCACTTACCCGGCAATTGGTTGACCAGATGACACTATCGAAAGCCTACCTAGTTCTTGCAAAGGAGCATGGTAATTTTGATTTTGCTGCAGAGCTAAGCTCACAGATCAGGACCTGTCAAAGATTGCTCTCTCAAGCAGCAGTCAGCGGGAAGCACATAACACTCATGGAAGCCCAGCCCATTGTCATTCAGCTATCAAAATCAATCAACAAAGCCCTAGATTACCACTTTGACATCAGCACAACAATCTCAACGCTGAGAAACCATGTCCAAGCCCTTGAAGACCGCGTCATCGTAGCAACTGCTCAGAGTGCGGCATTTGGCAGATTAGCGGCTGAATCCATGCCAAAGAATCTCCAATGCATCAATTTCAAGCTCACAAAAGATTGGCACCAAGAACAACCCACTCTCAGACTGCGTGCAGAAGAGCAGCAGGACTCCCTCCGTCTAATCGACATCAACCTATATCACTTTTGCGTCTTCTCCGATAACGTCCTCGCAACTTCCGTTGTTGTGAATTCTACCATTGCGAATGTACAGCACCCACAACAGCTTGTTTTTCACGTCGTCACGGATAACATCAATTACCAAGCGATGACTGCATGGTTTCTGAAAAACAACTTCAAAGGCTGTACTGTAGTGGTGAGAAGAGTGGAAGAGTTTTCTTGGTTGAACGAATCTTCCTCGCCATTGGTTAAACAACTAGCGAGAGCAGAAACACGGAGTCCGCATTCTCTGCTCAAATACTTGCGGTTCTACATCCCAGAAACTCACCCGTTGCTGGAGAGGGTGGTGGTTCTTGATGATGACATCGTTGTCCAAAGGGATTTGACGCCTCTCTTCTCCATGAACATGCACGGAAGTGCTATTGGAGCAGTGGAGACCTGCCTCGACTCGTTCCACAGGCTTCATAACCATGTCAACTTTTCCCATCCGTTGATCAGCGCAACATTTGATCCGCAGGCCTGTGCTTGGGCATTCGGACTCAATGTGGTCGATCTGATAGCATGGAAGAAAGCCAACGTGACCGCAAGGTTTCACTACTGGGTACAGCAGAATGCAGAGGGCTTGATTTGGAAGGGGACTTTGCCGGCAGGGCTGCTTGCATTTTATGGACTCATGGTTCCACTTGACCGAAGATGGCATGTGCTGGGCCTGGGATACGACTTCCAGATCGATTTTAGGTTGATTGAGAGTGCTGCTACTGTGCACTTTAATGGGAATATGAAGCCATGGCTGAAGCTGGGAATTAGTAGGTACAGGCATCTTTGGTGGCGTCACATAGATTTTCTACATCCTTATATTAGAGATTGCATGCTACACAGCTAGAAAGATTTGTATTTTGGAGGCGGCGGAATTCATTTTGGAAGATGCAATAATTTCTTCAGATCGTATTGGAGAAAGACGGCGATTTTTTTATGTGAATATATATCATGAGAGATGTCTGTGAAGAAGAAAATTTTTCATGTTTAGTATAGGAAGTTTATTCTTTAAGCCTATGTAGGCGGTTTTCAAACTTGTTTGTGCTATAAAATGTATTTCATTTCTCTATTGCAAAGCGTTATTAAATTTTGAAAATATTTTATCTTTTGCAGTGATTTATTTACATGGTCGAATGCCAGCTAAATGTGATTACATTCAAAAATAATTTTGATTTCAGAGCATAGAGATTTTTAAAGATTTTGATTTGAAGTTAAATTCATGTGGATTTGATAATATTTAGAATTTAATAACTTTTATTGGCCAGATACATTGATGAAATTAGAATTATAGAGTTTAAGAGGATATTTATACAACGTCCAGCCGTTCTTATTTTTGAAATGATATTCATACATAGAAAATTAATAATAATAACTACAAAAAGTTCCAAGTATATACAAATCACCAGCAATTCTATAAATAAAAACCATGACCATGCAGCATAAGGAATATTACGGTTTTCATACTTTTTTGGGAGCTTTCAAATGCCTTTCGGCCCTTTTGCAGAGAAGTGAGGTAGTCTTTCATTCCTCTGTCACCTCAGAATTCATTAAAATGTATTGCACCGACTTTCCATACAAAATAAGTCGTTGCAAACATTACAGTACTGATGAAGACAAAAGAGAAAGCGACTGCAAAGAGATCATTACCTCCAGGCAATTGAAATCTCCAGCCTTCCTGCCCTAATCCACGATTGCTGTCATCAAACAGGTTCGTTGGAGCTTCAGGGAGGCCAGAGCGCTTCTTGCCTTTGTCAGTCTCTCTTAATGCATCCAGAATTTTGCTTCCCATTGCCGGTTTTATGGGTTTTGATTCAGTATACTTTGAGAGAACCCTTGCTGCTCTTAGCTTCTCCCTTGCTGGTAGAGGTGCCCTCTTCAGCACAGGTTTTGGCTTTTGAGGTTGAGCTTCTTCAATGCCTGTAACTTGCTGATCAGATGTGCTCGTGTTTTCAGTGGTAATAGATTCTGAGCTGCTTGATTCAGCAGCAACATTCTTACTATCAGTCCGAGCCACAATCATCATCCATCTCGCCCTATTATTAAAACACCTCGTTCCATAATATAACAATTTTGGATTATATAAAAATTTCTTCTCACTAAATGATCTCATGCTTGAAGGATATTGCCTGAAAATCCGAACGCGGCTTGAGAAGTGCCTGAGCTTTACCTGCAGAGATTGCAGAACGGTTAGGTTTTCTCAATAGATGTAATGGGTGAATTATTGGGTTTAACTAATAAGCCTTATTTGTTATTAGATTATTAGTGCGTCATTAAGTTTTCTCATGATGTAATGGGTGATTTACTGGGTTTAAATAAGAAGGTTCATTTGTTATTAGATTATTAGTTGGTCATCAAGTTTTCTCATGTTTTTAATAAACTAAAAATAGAACCCAAAAGAACTCTTATAATTGCATTACCCCATCTCCACCTCGATACCTAGAGTTCTAGCAAGTTCAAATGCCTCATTATCATTTAGGGCTACTGCAGCTTATCAAACTTATCCATATAAGCAGTTTATTCGGATAAGTTTCTGATCAGCAACTGATCCGGATAAGTTGGCTGGCAGTTCGGTTTATGCGTTTGGAAAACAGTTGATTTGCAATTATTTCTGAAAAAATGACAATTTTCTTCTTGATCTTGATAAACTGGCTGGTTATTTGATTTGTGAGCTTGAAAAACAACTGATTTGGTGATTTACTGGATTTAAATAAGAAGGTTCATTTGTTATTAGATTATTAGTGGGTCATCAAGTTTTCTCATGTTTTTAATAAACTAAAAATAGAACCTAAAAGAACTCTTATAATTGCATTACCCCATCTCCCCCTCAATACCTAGAGTTCTAGCAAGTTCAAATGCCTCATTATCATTTAGGGCTACTGCAGCTTATCAAACTTATCCAGATAAACAGTTTATCCGGATAAGTTTCTGATCCGCAACTGATCCGGATAAGCTGGCTGGCAGTTTGGTTTGTACGTTTGGAAAACAGTTGATTTGCAATTGTTTCTGAAAAAATGACCATTTTATTCCTGATCTTGATAAACTGGCTGGCTATTTGGTTTGTGCGCTTGGAAAACAACTGATTTGCAGCTGTTTTTGGATAAATGACCATTCTGTCACTGTGTAGTTGTGTTGTTTGCAAAATAATTGTTATGACTATATATTTGATAGTTTAAAACCAAAAAAATTACTTTATAATAGTACAAAGAAAAGAATATACCTCACTTAAGAGTGAGTATCAAGAAACTTAAAAAAAAAAATACATATTAAAATTACAATTAAAAGTATGATAATATTCATTTTAAAATGCAGAAAATGCATGTCACAAGCAAAGTTGTCCATTAAGGATCCATCGAATCTCAATCACTATCGGCACTGGAATCGACCAGACTAACTGCTCACCTGAAGAAGTCACTTCTCTGGACAGTATGCTCACCGCAGGCACCTGTAGAACTCTGTCCCGTAACTATGTGCCTGACGTGACGTCAAAAATGAAGTTCGTAGTCCGAAGTGTCAGAGCACTCGTCTGGAGGTCCCTAAAATCCTTGAGCTCATCTTCCTTCAAATATACAAGAGAGCACCCACTAGTCATAACAAAGAAATGAAATTCATTGGTTAAATATACAAGAAATGGAAATAAATAGAAACTATGCAAGCATAAATTAACTAAAGGGCGTGAGGGCTCAGAGAACTCACTACACAAACCAACGAATCTCTCACTGCAAGTAGACAATAAACCATATAAAAAATAGGGTTTTTGGTTGTCTTTTACGCACTAAAAACCAACCTCGCGTATCACATATGCATATCACCAAAGAATGTCATCTAAAATATCCTCAAAAACTATATCATCGAAAATACAAGAGGAATTTGGTTGTCTTCATTAAGATTTCACATGTGACACAAACCAACAGCGACTGACAAGCCATCCGAAGAATCCAGAAGGTCAAACGTCTTATCGTTGACCTCACATGCCCAAAAAAAATCAAAAAAATAACAAGCAAATGAAGAAAAGTTATTTCCAACATGTGAATAATGTAAAATCAAAAGTAATAATGATACAACATACATTAAAAAAACATAGTTTAGAAATTAAAGATGAAACGGCTGGTCAGCATCCAACGATAGCATTTGTGATCCGCTCTCTCAAAGCTGTCACTACACCTTTGTCATCCTAGGTTTCAAATTTTGATGACTCCCTCTCTGCCAGTGGTATAAACTGTCCGACATGAAATTCAAATGCTTCAGATGAGACCTGCATCTGATCATCGTCGGCCATACAGAAGTCTGGATCCGACCAAGAGTAATGTCGTAGAATATAGTTGTGGAGCGTCATTATGACCACCACAATATGTACTTGTTTAGAAAACAGATATGTTGATATATACATAAGATGACCTATTTTTTCTTCCACACCCCAAATATTCTTTCAATCACACCGCGTAGGGAAGAGTGACGTTTGCTAAACATTTTTTTCTTCCACGGGAAACACCGCTAGATCTATCGAAATCTGAAAAGTGGTATTTGATATCTGGAAATGACTTCAGAAACTCCCTTTGTAAGTGATATTCAACATCCAACAAATAATATTTACCTGTTCGAAAAACCATTATTAGTAATATTTAATAAAAATACTAATGTCATATATAAAAGAACGAACCTGGAGGGTGATGGAAGCATTGTCTATTATTTTTGTCGCATAAGCAAAAAGTCGACTATCATGTGCACTCTTTTCTCGTCTGGCCATCACAAATGTGAAACACAAGTTTAAGTCACACACAATCATCACATTTTGTGTGAGTGATCCACACCAACAAATATACGTGCCCATTCCATGATTCGGTAGTCGTGCATCGACTCGGGTACCGTCAATGGGACCAATATAGTTCTGTTAAAATAGTTAAAGATGTTATTGTCAACAAACTAATTAAATTCAGAAGTGAATGTAAGGCGTGAATTAAATTTACCTTAAAGAATGACTTATATCGCAGGTCATTGAGAATTTTTACAGGAGTCGTCTCAAATGACTGATCCTCTGATCTAATTATCTCTGTTGCTAAACTGACTAGCGCTTTTAGACCCTTGGAGAAATACCAATTGATTGCCTTAGAGGAATGTTGGAAACACTCCATCGCTCCTCTCATTGATTCATTATGTGCTAGAATGTAGAGTGTTATTGCTAACTTCTCCCTTGTGGTCGTTCTGGAGGAATCGTGGAGCTCATGGTTGCTATGAAGTTCGTAGAGGAGAACCAAAAAATGGGTACTGACATGCGGAATTTATTATTGAACCTTATAAAATGTCCTAGCATCTCACCGACTCATTTATTATTAATGAAGGACAATGTCATGCATGGAGTTCGATCCACAGTATAGTGGTAGTATTTGTATAATATTATCATAATCAACGCAGCAATTCTATTCGAGCGAAGTAACTGTCAATCCATTCTGCAAAAGATTTTTATTAAGGTTCAAGAATATCTGTCTACGGTGATATAACTTTAAGAAAAAATATAAAAAACTTAATAGTAACTGTTCCATATTAGAAATAACAGTGTCATCAAACAGTGTTATAACAGAGCCATTTTTTCATAGACAAACGTAAGTATCGGACATAAAGCTCAAAGCACAGCTTCATGAATATTTTCTGTGGGTTGAGTCCTTAAGTAACTTAATGAAGTTTAGATAGAATGTCGAATTAGCCAAAAGTTCAGGATGTGAATCTAAAACTCGAAGAAAGTCATCTATGGTGGTGTCATTTGAAGGACAAGATCGAGCTGCACAAACTTCTATCAGCTTATTTATTGAACTTCTGTTGAAAGCGTCTTTTTCATTTTTCCTTTTCTCCACCCTGGACAGCTTTCATTGGCCTGCAGACTCAAGCTCCCTCAGGTTTATGCTCGGGCCTTCGTCTGACCCAATAACCTGGTCAGCTGCCATATCATCCGGTATGTCTGCAAACCCCTACTCACTTAGGTTGAACGCATGCATGCCCGTCACGACAACCCCCGTAAACATGAGGTCCAACTTCTCTTCCAGGTTCGGCTCAATTCCACTCACCTTGAATTTCTGTGGCTGACACTGTCTGCAACGTTCGAGGAAGCATATTACTTAAAACGGAATAACATGTATAACAAAAGGAAATACAAGCATTTAGGGGGGGTATGCTTATTGTCTGTAACTTCTCAGTCCACCACTCTGAAGCATCAATGGTCCGCCTGATAGAATCTCAACACCTGTGGATCCTCGTTTCAGTTCCTTCCATAGCTTTCAATCTTTTTTTAATTGGTCTCACTTGTTCTTAAATTTTAACCTATCAAACTCCTTTCCTGGCATTACTTGGAACCTCTTCGAAATATTCTGTCACCCTTTTATGTTAAGTGGATGGTGAATCAATTTCCAAGCTCAATTTCCCTAATACAGAGGTTGCAGAATATGTTTGTTACTTCATTGTCCCACATTGCTGACGAAGCCACTTCTTTGGTCTTAACCATAATGGAACTAATAATATAAATGGATAATGAAACAAAATGATAATGAAAGTAAAATAAAGAACATGAAAAAAAACGCCATGAAAAATAAAGACCAAAACCAACAAAAAAACAAAAAATAAATCATGAAAACACGAGATAAAAAAATGGAAAAACACCCAACAGTAGAGAAAGGCCCACACACTGAGGTCCAACCAATACCACCAACAACTACACCCAACAGTAGAGAGAGGAGACACACACATCAAGATTCAGCCGCCAACAGCAACGCCTAAGCACCAGCAACAACACCCAAGCATCAACAAAAACACCCAACAGTAGAGAGGAGAGACATACACACACAGGTCCAGCCACCAACACCAACACCCAAGAACCAGCAATAACACCCAACAAAAAAGAGATGAGACACACACTGAGAAATTACTAGTTCTATAAATCTTTTTCACAAATTTTTAAGCTGAACTGGCCACAAAATCCAGCTAGCAAATACCAACAAAGAATGGGCAATTATAACATTGGCTACCAACAGTGAAACCCACAAAGACTAACAGGTTGAAAAAAAAAAGAGTGAACAACCCAACCTGTCTAAGGAGATAGTAGGCAAACTGTCTAAGCCCATATTTAGAATGAAAGGATCCCTCATTTCACATTTTATAAGCACGGATCTTTCAAACCAGCCAATGAACTCATGTGGAAAACCTAATCTTTCCAATTTGTAATAAAGGAAAGCCAAGTTACTCTATCAAAAGCCTTCTTCAGGTCAATTTTAGAGAAGAATTTTCTCATGGAGCTTTTAGAATTAAAACCAAACAAAGAACTCATCATTACTTCTACTTTCAGTCTTTTGATATACAAACTTGACATCATCCTCCCCTTCACATAGCCAAGCACATTTGGCACTTTGCTTGACCCTAAATATATTCAGAATATGTGACATTAAGAAGTTGAGATTCAATGGAAGAGGCTTTGACAAAGAAATCTTGATTCAAAGGTTGATTTTCCAATTGAATCAAGATTTCTTCTTGCTGACTTTTAAGTTCAGAAATAGAAGCAGGAAGAAGAGTTCAAGAATAGCTTTTCCGCCTCTTAAAAGCAATCTGAACATTAGATAGCTGATTGCATAAAGAAAATAAAGGACCCCATTGGCATGGCAGTTCCAAACAGACACCATAATGTTAAGTAAATGAGAAAAAATACAAATAGTTTTTAAACATGAATCTGCAATTCAAGTTGGAAGATCCACAAAGAAACAAAAAAAGTATTGTAAATTAGGCTTCTTGAATCTTAGTTATAGATTCAAGTATAGTCTAGAAATTTCTATTTACAAAAGGCACCCTTCAACTCGAACATGAAGCATGATCTAACAAAATAAAATTAAATTACTCGAAGTCGAATGCAAAGTTGTAGATCAAGGGAATGTGATGTGGTACATTATCATTGCAACAAAACTCCATTTTCGCAGCAAACTAGCCTTATTTAATTGCAAACACGCTGCCATAAAGCAACCACACTTCCATCACAAGTAAGAAGAGCATCCACACTTCCATCACAGGCAACCACACTCCCATAACATCCCAATTTCATCCATTCATCAAATTCTCCATAAAACAAATCGCACGGAGAAAGCCCAGTAAAAGCATCCCAATTTCATTCCAGTAAAAACAAATCTCAGTAAAACAAAGAAAGCCCAGCAAAAATAAATCTCAGTAAAAACATCCCAATTTCATTCATTTATCTAGTAAAAACAAATCGCACGGATAAAGCCAAAATTGCATGGAGAAAGCGAAATTACCACAGGAATAACCACACATTATAAAGGGGAGGGAGAGGAGAAATAGACCATATGCATGAAAGGGATAGAGATTACCGAGAGTGAACCATGCTATTGGAGAGAGGCAAAAGCAAGGGATGCGAGAGCGAGGGAGATCAACTCTAGGGCTCAAGTTGAGGGCAGAGGGGATGAGAGGGCAACAGAAAAATGCGAGCGAACGAATGCGGGATGCGGGGTAGTTTTTGCGGACGCGTTTATTAACAATCCAAAACGACATTTCGTGAAACATGACAGGGACGCAATTACCAAACGAAACAATGACACTTTGAAAACGCCATCCACGAATTTAATCCGCCCCAAACGGCCCCTCAATGCAATTTTTTCTCTATTTTGAGGCAGTTTTTTGATTTAGGTTGCAACAATGGTGTTTACATTGAGCCTGGCCAGTGTTTAGGTGACGTATCGACTCACATCATCTTGAATCCCACCATCTCTAACCCGTCCAAGTCAAGAAATGACAGGCTGGGCCAGACTCCGCATCGCCTTCAATGATTATGTGGAGAACCAAAATTGTTATCGCTTCAACTGTCTTCATTGAATTTTGTCCCTCTCCGCACTCCACATCCCCCATGCCAAATCTGCTTCGAACCAACTCCATCTACGAAATCTCCAAAGTTCGGTTGATTCACAGCACATCCTCATCTCACAAAATCTCTATATCCCAAATTTGAAACCATTCGTGCTGGCAATCACCAATATACTGTCGCCTCCACCTAGATCCACCTTGACCACTCCACCTCCACCCCAATTCGACATCTGCCTGCCTGCTGCACCACGTTTTGCCAAATACGCTCCATCCCAAGCCACGCCATGTCACTCCAAGCTGCTTAAATAATGTGACTACGATATTAGCAAGTCAAGCCGTAGTGCTGTTTATTTATCATGTGAAATAGCAAATGCTTCTAGCTGTACAAAAAAAAGGAGGTCACAAATGGCGTAAAGGTTTCATCACGAAAGAACCCTAATGGAAAGATAGCACTAGAATCATCCAATATGAGTACAATAATGGCTGGATGAAGATGATTTACACAAAGCTATACAGCTAAACATCAACTAAATTATGGAAACATACACACTTGAAAACATATAGAAAGGGGTGAACAAGTGAATAACAACAAAAGGAAGCTTGAGCCAGTGAGAGATCTATCCTGTTAAGTTATCAGATTAAGAGCCAAAATCACTAATAGGCCTGCAATTGAATCAAGCATGAGTGCAATATTATTTAAGCTCATCCGTTAAACTTTTTATTGAGCTTGAGTGTAGCTCGAATAGAATCCAACTTTTTAAATTTGGGGGATTTACATACATAGCACTTATAGTATTAATGTTTACATACCTCACACCTAATTCATTTTATTTACAAATGACACCTGAATTTCTTTACATTCTAAAATATAACTCCTGCAACACTTCGTTTATCCTTCATCCCCAGCCCTTCTCCAATCTGCGACAAAGCATCTCCCCTTCCGCCCAAAGTCCCACACGTGAGCTCCTTGAACCTTCTCCAAACTGCAATGAAGTATTCTGGAAGGCAAAAAAGAAGAATCTTCCTTCACCCCCAAAATCCTGCATGCAACTGCTCACTTTTCTTAAGCGCAACGAACCATCCTCACAAGCAAGGAAGGAGTTGCTCAACCCTTACAGCTATGCTTTAGTGACCCTTACAATAAAATAAAATAAAATAATGAGAAATAATTAATTAAATTAAAATTTTTACTTACTCCCGCCGAGTACACCCTTGTACAGTTGATAATCATTCCCACACTTTCCAGTTCGGGCTCTTTGTCCGAATCAGGGTATAACTACTCCCAGGGAGTTACTTTTATTGAAAGGTAAACCAAGAAAACAAATTCCTCTTTTCGGTCCGAACGACGGAAAAATATTATGTCCAGACTCCAAACGTAGAGATACATTCGAAGTCCAATTAAATGCGGACACGTGGCCTTCTGGGACCCACAAAATTCCGATAAAAAGAAAAACGCACGTGCTGCTCGGCCCGACCCTAACCCGAATCTTTATTCTTAAAAGGTGTCATTCTGGCTTTTGTTTTCCCGTGCCTAGCTGAATAGCTATTGTTCTATTGGTTTTTTTTAAGGTTTCAATGGACTTCTTGCTGAACGACGAAATGTTGGAGGTCTTGCAGCCATCATTCTCACTCAACATTGAAGATTAAGCAAGTATATAATGATTTTAGTTTTATGTTAGTTCAGGGTTACGTCCGTATTGTTTTCTTGATGTTATGTTAGTGTTATTTTAATATTTTTGGTTTTTTATTTTTTATTTGGTATGTTTAGATTGAAGTTAGTTTTTACTTTAGTTTTGGTGTTATCTTTTTGTTTATGATATCAATCTAGTGTTATTTTTATGCATGCCTGTTAGAATTTTTGGTGTTATTTTGTTGTTATTCTGGTGTGATTCTGGTGTTACTCTGTTTTTTGCTTATGATTTAGTATTGTTAATGTGACATAAAAGTAATGTTATTCTGTTGTAAATGGTAGTGTTAATGTGGAGTATTTTGGTTTTTTTATTGTTGTGTTATTATGATGTTATTGTTAGTCTTAATATGATCGTACTGTTTTATTTTTCTTGTGTACTGTTTTGTTTTTATTGTTTGTTTTTCGGATGTTATTATCGTATTTTTTTTAGTTCATTTGGTTTTATCCTCGAAATATTCTCATGTATGCATGTGTGTTAGTTATTTGTGGTGTTATTCTCGTGTTACTATGGTATTATATTTGTGTTATTTTGGTTTGTGCTAGTGATATTGTGTTATTTCTGTTTTATAATTGTGTTGTTGTTTTGTTGTTGATTATGGTCTTGATGTGGTGCTTTTGGTTGTGTTATTAATTGGGTTATTTGTAATGTTTTTTGGGGTTTTCTCATCTTTCTAATAATGGACTAAATTTGTGCAAATTTGCAGTCGTGTGAGCAAACAACTGTTTGCACTAATCCAATTGCAGAAAATTTTATTAGCACCACTGTCCACAATAAACAAGAAGGTTATGAAAACTATTGTGCCTATACACATCATGTAGGATTCACTGTTCAGAAGAACCATAATACTTATTGGCCGAATTTCAAGAAAAAGAGACCAAAGATTTCCTTTGCGAAAAAGCTGGTCACAAGAAAGAGTCCAACAGTATGAATACAGTGAAGTTCAAAAAAATAGACACGAGGACTGACTGTCAAGTCATGATTCGCTATGCAGTTGATCTTGAAAGCAATTAGACATTAAAGAAATTCATTGAAAATCATAATCATCCTTTAGCTGAATGTGGTGATGAGTATTTTCTTCGTTCCAGCAGAAGAATAAGCGAGTTAAATGCATATGTGCTAAGATTAATGACAGGATGAGGGATAGGAACAACGGATGCATATAACTTCATTGCTACAGAGGTTCTGGAAGTGAAGAATTTGGAATGCACGAAGAGATATGCGTTCAATTTCATTCAAAGAGAAAAAAAACAAAAAATTGAACAAAGAGATGTTAATTCTCTAATACAATTGTTCATGGAGAGGCAAGCCGACGATAGCATGTTCGGCTGAGATGTCCAAACCGATGAGTATGGTAGATTAACAAGATTTTTGTTTTTGAGTGATAAGTTATCCATGCTAAATTATATAACTGTTTTGGGGATGTAATAATTTTCGATATAAGTTATAAATTAAATAAGTATAACTTATGTTGCGCTCTTTTTGTGAGGGGTAATCATCACTGATAAAACGTCCTGTTTGGGGCTGGCTTTTTGTCCAAGGAGACGATTGATTCGTTTATATGGTTATTCAAAGCTTCTATTCGAACAATGAGTGACAAACATCTAATAAATATTTTCACCGATCAGGACCAAGTGATGACAAGAGTCATTAAAAAATGTCTCTCACAAACACCGCACAGATTATGTCAATGACATATCTACAAAAGATTTTTTTTCAAAAATACATTGTGGAGTTTTTATCAAAAACGTCATCAATCTTTCTTATAAATGCACGAGTAAATGTGATTCTGATGAGAATTTCAAAAAAACTTGGTCCTTAATGATTGAAATGGGTAACCTACACAGCAACGTGTGGTTGCATGATATGTATAAAATCAGACACAAATGGTCAACTGCCTTCAATAAAAAAATATTTGAAATGAGAATCTTATCAACTCAAAGAAGTGAGTCCACAAATAAATACTATGGTGTTTCGAAGCCCACAAGCACTCTCACATATTGTTATCAGTATTGAAAATATAATGAAATCATGGTGTCAGAACGAAAAGAATGTAGATTTCAAATGTGATCAATATGTCACTGCGCCGATGACTAAAGTCAACCCAGTGTTGAGGCAAGCTTCCTCATTTTACACGAAAAAGCTTTACTCGATGTCCGAGCAAGAGTTACTCAATGAGTTATGTGAATTTACCCTTGAATTCTCCTTGAATTGTGGATCAAAATATTATATACAGAATTTGGATAACGATGGGACATTCAAGGCATGGATTATGAATTTTGACAAAGCTAATTCTGAGCCCACTAGCAGTTGCAAGATGTTTGAAATGAAGGGATTGTTGTGTTCTCACGCACTACATGTTCTTAATGTGGTTAAAATAAATCTGATTCCCGCAAATATTTGTTATTACGATGGTCTACTCATGCTAAAAGAGGCATCTATAATAGATTTGGATACAAATATCTAAGAAAGTCCTAAATGATGGATGGTCCTTCTAGTGGCCTCCTATTCTATTCACAGAATCAGAAGTTTGCGTACCAACTCATCAATAAAGCACAAGGAGAATTTACCGAATAGATGCTCTGAAAAACATTTAAAAAGCTATATATAGATTTTGATGAAACAAAAGCTAGAAAAATACCTCAAGTTAAGAAAAATATGAATAAGAAAAAACAGTCACAAATATATTGCAATGTCAATGACTCAACAAAGATGAGGCCAAAAAGGAATATTTACATTTCGGCTGAAAGGTTATTGGGAGAAAAATAAGAAATCCAAAAGTAAATATCTCAACATTCAAAAAACTACTTTAATCTATCTATTATTCCATTTCTCTAACCATAAGTATTTCGTACAAGAAAAGATAAAGAAACATCAAAAAGCTGGGAACCTAATATTCCATCCGAGGAAATCCAAAATTCATTTCATATGAGCTTTTTGTTTAAACTGTTTTTCTAAAACTTGTTTTGTTTACAATATAACAGGAATATTATGCGTTGCCAATATCAACTCAAACATACACCGGACTGTTGATGGATTCTATAAGTGAGCTCTAATTTATTATGATTCATTGTAATTATTAGTTTTATTTGTTGACAAACTTATAATGTTTGTATGATTACTATTTTTATTCTTTTGACTAGTTGGATGATTTCGTTAAAGTGTCAATTTGTTGTTATTTTTTTGTTATTGTGTTGTTTGTGTTACAACTTCAATAATTCAGCAATTACATCTGAAAAACATTTCAAACATCGACATGTCCGTTCTCGAACCAACGGTTCATTAGTATATCCTCCAATCTAGCACGGTCCAGTCCTGCTTTCCCCTTATTAAGGATGAGATCATGTATGCATCGTTAACAAAGAATGTTTGTTACAATTTAACATCAACACGACTTCTAAATATTATAATATTTTTGAATATTTACTTACACCCCAGGGTAGCTGGCAATATACTTATCTATTACATCCTGCATTGCAACTGGAATTAATGATCTAGCAGACAATCAATCACTGGAGCCACAGTACGATGCTACAACAGACTTCAATACCCGTAACATATCAATCAAATTTAAAGATATGATTAAGCGCAGAAATGACTAATTATTGGTACTACTAGTGCGTAGTCGTTTGGATGGGAGATTTGGCTCGCTACATCTATGTTTTCTTGATTGGGCTCTTCTTTTTCGTCTACAATTATTAGTGTTTGTTGCCCATCTTAGGCTTCATTGTCAACAGGACTGTGCATCTTTTATTATTCCAGCAGAACTATGTACAGCTTCTATTATTGTTGGCTCTCCAACAGGACTATATAAAACTTCTATTAATTCTTGCTCTCCAAAAGAATTGTTTACAGCTTAAGTGTTGGAGGGATCTACAAAAAACGATGCTCGAAGAGCCTACAAAATAATATAAGTTTGACAAAACTAATGTCATATTAGAAGATGGGGATGACAATAGAAATAGTTGTTTACTAGATGGGTGAGTGACTCTAGAACACCCTTAACTGATCATTCAACCTCTTTGGAATCTTCCTGAAGTGTCACATCGCTCGTGAATACATTGTCTTCAACATCTTTTATTCTTTCCGGCGACTCTATTATCTGATCATCTCCATCTGGTAGTATGTACACCTATATTCTCTTTATTTATTATAATCTCTTTATCAATTATATTTTCTGTATCAATG
Source organism: Phalaenopsis aphrodite (assembly GCA_003013225.1). NCBI lineage: Eukaryota > Viridiplantae > Streptophyta > Magnoliopsida > Asparagales > Orchidaceae > Phalaenopsis > Phalaenopsis aphrodite. The sequence goes on from NEWO01000715.1 coordinate 292,000, forward strand.
TTTGGGACATCTCCCAAGTAATGTTGCTCAACAACATTAGTTTTTTTTTTTTTCTTTTTAATTGGTATGCAAACTCAAGTGAACCCACTTCTTTCCTCCTCTGGGTGGACGTAACACTTCAGGCAGAGGATTTGTATGTTCTCATTGTCTGTATTTCAACCTCTTTATTTATTTTGATTCTTTCTAATCTTTCAACCATATTTGTTAGGTCGTTTAATGTATCGCTTACATAAGACATCTGTTTATTCATTATATTCATAAACTCTTATAAATCAAAACTGGTCTTTTCCTAAGCTTTCAATAGCACCATTATTAATTCAAATTCTTTATTACTTATTGTATATGTGGTTTTCAGAGTAAGTTCGCTAGAAACAATCGGTCCCACACAATGGAATAGGAGTGAAGATGGTATGGCAGCAGTTTCATGACGTGGGAGCACCCTGATAGAACTCGGTAGTCCCTGTTCCAAATTGGAGAGCAAATTTTACTCATATTCTTTCAAATCCATGAAAGAATCATAAACCTACATTGCAATTCAAAATTTCCATAATCAAGTCAGAATAGCAGTGAAATGAATAACTAACTAAAACATTAAAAATTATAACGAAGTAAATGGTTAACATTTGCATGATCAAATTTTTTAAACGCTTCGTGAATCTCTATTGCTGTCCACCTAGGATTTGTTGGTCACTTCAGTATGCGAGGTCTAGCTTCGGTTGCATTAAGAGTAAACACAAAGGTATGCTCTTAAAACCATAGTTGAGAATGAGTCAAATAAGAAACAGGTATGTCAAAACAAATACAACTATAAATAATATCAGAATGCATAATATTTATTGTATACAATATATACTTACCGTTAAAATAAAAACAAATCCCTCGATGTATCCCACTGACTGATTGCATCTGAATTTAACAGTGATGATGCTCACTTGATCAATGATAAAGTCACAGATGACAGCGAACCAACTATAAGAAGAAAATAACTGTACATTTTCACCAAAAAAAATAGGCCTTGCGGGCACACTAAAATTGCTCGAGGGAAAAAATAAATTCATTAGTAAAAACTTCAAGCATAACTCCTCAAAAAGAATGGAAGATCCTCCTACAAAAAACTTGGTCAGTTGATCATTTATTTGTCTGGCATCCACACAAGACGAGGGGTTTTCTTCCAAATAACTACCTCCCATTTGTTAGGCATACGTAATGTCAACGTCAAGTGATCAGGGTGTAATTTAACTTCTTTTCCACCCATTCTGAACACTCCTTTCATTATCTCAACATCACAAAATGTGTAATGTCAACACATTATCCTGTGTATATGGAGGCATATCAAAAAAATGGAAGACATTCATTTCTTTCAAAGAATCCATTCTCCTCTAAAACAAGGTGTTTGATGGTATCCAAAGCACCCTTTACTGCAGAAGAACATCAAGTGGTCAGAATGTAATTTAACTTCTTTTCCACCCATTCTGAACCTTCTTTAATTATCTCAATATCTCAAAATGTGTAATGTCAACACATTGTCCCGTGGATATGGAGGCATATCAAATAAATGGAAGGCACATTTCTTTCAAAGAATTCATTATCTCCTTTAAAACAAAATGTCTGACGGTATTCAAAGCATCATTTACTACAGAAGAAGAACAACATCTACAGTTGAATATCCTTACATTCAAAAATCTACAAAAGAAGGGAATGAAAATAAGAGTACTAGAATATCATAACAGAAAAAAAAAAATAGGTGTTATGAATGCAATAACCAATAACACCAAGATATCACCACAGTACTACCACTGTGTTAGTCAAATATTAATGAGTTTAAACACATCTAATACCACAAAAAACATGAGTAACACCCAAAATTAAAGCAATACAACACATATACAACTTTCAAACACAACAGAAAGGAAAAATAGGTGTTACGAACTCAATAACACCCAATCACACAAGAATAACATTTCACCAACTACCACTGTGTAAATCGATACCATAATGTTATTAATGTCTTTTATGATACTTATGGTATCGATTTACACAGTGGTAGTTGGTGAAATGTTATTTTTGTGTGATTGGGTGTTATTGAGTTCATAACACCTATTTTTCTTTTATGTTGTGTTTGAAAGTTGTATGTGTTTGAAAGTTGTATGTGTGTTATATTGCTTTGATTTTGGGTGTTAGTAATGTCTTTCATGGTGTTGTGTGTTTACACTCATTAACAAGTAAATAACACAGTGATAGTACTGTGGTGATATTCTGGTGTTATTGGTTGTTATTGTATTCATAACACCTATTTTTCTTTCCTGTTATGATATTTTGGTGTTCTTATTTTCATTCATTTCCTTTAATGCAAGGACAATTAAATGTAGATGTCGTTCTTCTGTAGTAATGGGTGTTTTGGATACCGTCAGACATCTTGTTTCAGATGAGACAATAAATTCTTTTAAAGAAATAAATGTCTTCCATTTTTTTGATATGACTCCATATCCACAGAACAATGTACTGACATTACACATTTTGAGATGTTGGGATAATTAGAGGGTGCTCAAAATGGGTGTGAAAGAAGTTAAATTGCACCATGACCATTTGACGCTAACATTATGTATGCCTAACAAAGGGGCGAGTTATTTGGATGAAAACTCCCTCGACTGGTGTGAATGTCAGACAAATAAAGAACCAACTGATCAAATTTTCTGTAGAAGGATATTTTATTCCCTTTGAGGACTTATATTTGAAGTTTTTACTAATGAATTTATTTTTTCCCTCGAGCAATTTTAGTGTGTCCGCGAGACTTGTTTCTTTTGGTGAAAATGTACAGTCATTTTCTTCTTATAATTGGTCTGATGTCATCTGTGACTTTATCATTGATCAAGTGAACATCGTCGTCATTAAATTAAGCCGCAATACGTCACTTAGATACATCCAGGAATTTATTTTTATTTTAACGGTAAGTATATGTTCTATACAATAAATATTATGCATTCTGATGTTATTTCCAATTGTATTTATTTTGACATATCGTTTTTTATTTGATTTAATCACAACTATGGTTTTACCAGCATAACTTTGTGTTTACTCCTGATGCACCCAAGGTCAGACCTCACATGCTGAGGTAGCCAACAAATCCTGGTTAGACAACAATAGAGATTCACGAAGCGTTTAAAAAGCTTGATCATGCAAATGTTAAACATTTACTTCATTACAATTTTTAATGCTTTAATTAGTCATTCATTTCATTGTTATTCTAAATTGATTATGGACATTTTGAATTGGATTGTAGGTTTATTATTCTTTCATGGATTTGAAAGATGATGAGCAACATTTACTCTCCAACCCGGAATAGGGACTACCGAGTCCTGTCAGGATACTCCCACGTCATAAAACTGCTGTCGGACTATCTTCAAACCTATCCCATAGCATGAGACCGATTGTTTCCGGCAAACTCACCCCGGAAGCCACATATACAACAAGTAATAAAGAATTTGGATTAATAATCGAGCTATTGAAAGCTCAAGAAAAGATGAGTTTTGCTTTACAACAATCTATGAATACAATGAATAAACGGATGTCTTATGTAGGCGAGACATTAAACAACCTAACACCTATGGTTGAAAGATTGGAAAGAACCAAAGCAGATATAGAGGTTGAAATAAAGACAACGAAATCACACAAATCCTCTGTCCGAAGTATTAAGTCTACCAAGAGAAGGACAGAACAGGGTTCACCTAAGTTTACATACCAATTAAAAAGAATAAAGAAAAAAACTGATGTTGTTGAGCAACATCATTTGGGAGATGTCTCAGACATTGATACAGAGAATATAATTGATAAAGAGAACACAGTAGATAAAGAGAATATAAGTATATATACTACAAATGGAGATTATCCGATAATAGAGTCACCGGAAAGAATAAAAGATGCTGAAGACAATGTATTCACAGGCGATACAACACTTCAGGAAGATTCTGAATAGTTTGAACGATCAGTGAAGGGTGTTCAGAAGTCGCTCACCCATATAGTTAACAGTTATTTTTATTGTCATCCTCATCTTCTAATATGACATTAATTTTGTCAAAGTTATGTTATTTTGAAGGCTCCTTGCTCCTCGTCCTTTGTATATCCCTTCAGCACTTCAACTGTAAACAGTCCTTTTGGAAAGCAAGCATTAATAGAAGTTGTACATGATCCTATTGGAGAGTCAACAATAATAGAAGTTGTACATAGTTCTGCTGGAATAATAAAATATGCAAATAGTCTTGTTGACAGTGAAGCCCAAGAGGGGCAACAAGCACTAATAATTGTAAACGATAAAGAAAAGCCCAATCAAGAAGACATAGAAGTGGCGAACTGAGCTCCCATCCATACGATTACGCGCTAGTGGTACTAATAATTAGTTATTTCTACTCTTAATCATATCTTTAAATTTCATTGATATATTACGAGTATTGAATTCTTTTGTAACCTCGTCCTGCAGCCCTAGTGATTGATTATTCTGTTAGATCATTAATTCCACTTACAATGCAAGATGTAATAAATAGGTGTATTGCTAGCTACCCTGCGGTGTAAGTAAATGTTCAAAAACATAATAATGTTTAGAAGTCGTGTGATCTTAAATTGTAACATTCTTTGTTAACGATGCAGGCATGATCTCATCCTTAATAGAGGAAAAGTAGTACTGGACTGTGTTGGACTGGAGGATATACTAATTAATCGTTAGTTCGGGAACGAATATATCGATGTTTGGAGTGTTCTTCAGATGTAGTTGTTGAATTATTGAAGTTGTAACACAAACAACACAATAACCAAAGAATAACAATAAATTAACTCTTTAACGGAATCATCTAAGTAGTCAAGAAAATAATAATAATAATCATGCAAACATGATAAACCTGTCAACAAATAAAACTAATAATTACAATGAATCATAATAAATTAGAACTCACTTATAGAATTCATCAATAGTCTGGTGTATATTTGAGTTGATATTTGCAATGCATAATATTATTATTATATTGTAAAGAAAACAAGTATTAGAAAAACAGTTTAAATAAAAAGCTCAAATGAAATGAATTTTGGATTTCAGTTATATACCTGGCTTAGACAGTCAAGCAAAATTGCCTCAGATGGAATACCAGGTTCCCGACTTTTTTATGTTTCTTGATCTTTTCCTGTACGCAATGCTTATGGTTAGAGAAAGGGAATAATACATAGATTAAAGCAGTTTTTTTAATATTGAGATATTTACTTTTTGATTTATTATTTTTCTCCCAACAACCTTTCAGCCTAGATGTAGATATTCCTTTTAGCTTCATCATTGTTGGGTCATTGACATTGCAATCTATATTTGACTATTTTTTCTTTTTTAAATTTTTCTTAACTTGTGGTGTTTTTTCAGCTTTTGTTTCATCAAGATCTACAGATAGCTTTTTAAATGTTTCCCGGAGCATCTGCTCGGTAAATTCTTCTTCTTGAGCTTTATTGATGAGTTGGTACGCAAACTTCTGATACTGTGAATGGAATAGGAGGCCACTAGAAGAACTGACCATCATTTAGGACTACTTTAGATGTTTGTATCCAAATCTGTTATAGATGTCCCTTTTCGCATAAGTAGACCATCGCAATAACAAATATTTATAAGGAATCAGATTTATTTTAACCACATTAAAAACATGTAGGGCGGAGAACACATCAACCCCTTCATTTCAAACATCCTGCAACTGCAAGTGACATCGGAATTAACATTGTCAAAATTCACAGTCCACGCATTGGATGTTCAATCATTATCCAAATTCCATATATAATATTCTGACCCACTATCCAAGGAGAATTCAAGGTTAAGTCCACATAACTCATTGAGTAGCTATTGCTCGAACATTGAGTAAAGCTTCCTCGTATAAAATGATGAAGCTTGCCTCAGCACTGAGTTGACTTTAGCTGTCGGCGCAGTGAAGATTAATCACATTTGAAATCTACGTCATTTTCGTTCTGGCGACATAATTTCATTATATTTTCAAGACTGATAAAACAATCTATGAGAGAGCTTGTGGGCTTCGAAACACCATGGCATTTATTTGTAGACTCACTTTTTTGAATTGATAAGATTCTCATCCCAAATATTTATTTATTGAAGACAGTGAACCATTTATGTCTGATTTTATACATATCAGGCAACCACACGTTACTGTGTAGGTTACACATTTCAACATTTCAATAATTAAGGACGATGTTTTTTTGAAATCTTCATTAAAATAACGCATACTCATGCATTTATAAAAAAGACCGACGATGCTCTTGATATAAACTCCAATTTGCATTTTTGAAAAAAATCTTTTGTAAATAGTCATTGGCATAATTTGTGTCGTGTTTATGAGAGACATTTTTTAATGGCTCTCGCCATCACTTGGTCTTAATCAGTGAAAATATTTATTGGATATTTGTCACTCATTATTCGAATAGAAGCTTTGAATGACCATTTAAACGAATCAATAGTCTCCTCAGACAAGAAGTCAACCCTAAACAGGACGTTTCGTTAGTGGTAATTAACCCCCACAAAGGAAGCGCAGCATAAGTTATACTTATTTAATCCATAGCTTGTATCGAAAATTATTACATCCCAAAACAGTTATAATCTAGCATGGATAACCCATCACTAAAAAAAAAAATTGTTAATCCACCATACTCATCAGTTTGGAAATCCCAGGCAAACATACTATCGTCGATTTGCCTCTCCATGAATAATTATATTAGAGAATTGACATCTTGTTCAATTTTTTGTTTTCTTTCTCTTTGAATGAAATTGAACGCATCTCTCTTCGTGCATTCCAAATTCTTCATTTCCCCAACCTCTGTAGCAATGAAGTTATATGCATTCACTATATTCATAATGTTGGACTCTTTCCTGTAACGAGTTTTTCCGCAAAAAAATCTTCGGACTTCTTTTTCTTGAAATTCGACCAATAACTGCTATGGTCCTTCCGTGCATATGCACAATAATTTTCATAAGCTTTTTGCTCATTATGGACAGTGATGCTAAGAAACTTCTCTGCAATTGGATCACTGCAAACAGTTATTTGCTCACACGACTGCAAATTTGCACAAATTTGGTCCATTGTTAGAAAGATGAGAAAAACCCAAAAAACACTACAAATAACCCAATTAATAACACAACTAAAAACACTACATCAAGACCATAATCAACAACAGAATAACAACACAATTATAAAGCATGAATAACATAATATCACTAGCACAAACTAGAATAACACCAGTTTAATACCATAGTAACACGAGAATAACACCACAAATAACTAGCACACATGCATACATGAGAATAATTCGAGGATAAAACCAAATAAACTAAAAAAAAAACACGACAGTAACATCCAAAACAACATAAAATAAAAACAAAACCGTACACCACATTAAAACTAACAATAACACTACAATAACGGCATAATAACACAACAAAATAGTTAAATAATACAACAACAAAACAACTAAAATACACCACATTAACACTACCATTTACACCAGAATAACACCATTATTATATCACAGTAACAATAATAAATCACAAACAAAAATAGAGAAACACCAGAATAACATCAGAATAACACCAAAGAACCTAGCAGGTATGCATAAGATAACACCAAAAACAATACCATAACTAAAGTAAAAACAAACTTCAATCTAAACGTACCAAATAAAAAATAAAAAACAAAAAAATATCAAAAATAACAACACCATCATAACATTAAGAAAACAACACAGACGTAACCCTGAACTAACATAAAACTAAAAATCATTAAAGACTCACTTCATCTTTGATGTTGAGAGAGAATGATGGCTGCAAGACCTCCAACATTTTGTCGTTCAGCGAGAAATCCATCAAAACCCAAAAGAAAAACCAATAGAATAGTAGTTACTCAGCTGGGAGTGAAAAAACAAAAACCAAAATGACACCTTTTAAAAATAAAGATTCGAGTAAGGGTCGGGTCAGGCCGCGCGTGCGTTTGTTTTTACCGGAATATTGTGTCCTAAGAGGTCACGTGTCCGCATTTAATTGGACTCTGAACGTATCTCTACATTCGGAGTCTGGACATAATATTTTCAAAACTCAGGAATCACGAATACATCTTACGAAATAAAACCCCGTCGCTTGTCTTCCCCCGTGTTTGTGTGACTCGAGCCAGATCCGAGGTTGTAGCTGAACTGAACAGTAAAAAACCTCTTGAAATGAAGATAGAAAGAGAAATTATAATAACCAAGTCTTGATGGAGAAAAGGAAGGGATAATGACATATATACCACCCGAAATACTGATATCTATACATTAATCATCTATGTGATTTTATTAAACTACCGCACTGACTTATTTACACATAACACAATCAAATTATTAAGAATTTGATAAAAATAAAAAATGAAAAATGTGTTGGGATTTTACCATGAATATTAAAATTTGATTGAGAATTTCAAAAATGGATGAAACAGAGTGGTTGATTTGTATATAGCAAGTTTTCGGTTGTCTGTACATAATTGCCCCGAAGAAAAAAGAATCTTGTTATGGAATGGAAATTATTAACTTAATTAAGAAAGGACGACGTAATGTGGAATATGGAATAGAAAGAAGCTTGCTAGAGACTTTTATAAGATGATTGTTGAAGTGTATATAGTGAAGAAGCAAATAAATACAATGTAGACTTGCTAGCCTTGCTAAGATCAATGCAACTGCCTCACATTGAAGAGATATAAAAAGCACAGAAGCTTAGTACTCATTCAAGTTGTTTTAAATCGGCGGGGAAATTATACATCACTGCATCACTTTTATGTGGGTTAATTGAAAGCCTATATGTGTCTTATAGAGCAATGAGTTATATAACTCGTCTATGGCCACAGTGTTTCACGTCACTGATCATGCGCAACTCATAAACTGATGCGTAGGTCAGGCACTCTCATGAATGCTCTATGCAGGAGGGTGCAAAAAACTTTTGTGATTTAGACCGTCAAATGACTCAAAATTTTGAACTATTTAAATTTGCAAAATAACATACATTTGGACCTTTGAACTTCAAAATTAAACTTTAAAAACTAGAATGTGAAGAAATGCAAAATGACTCAAATTTGGATTGTTTGGACTTTAAAATTACATAAAAATATAAGAATAAATAATTAAAAAAATTACAAAACACAAAATAATCAATCGGATTATATAAATCAAGTCATTTCAAAAGATGAGATTTATATAGGATTTATAAAGAATTGAATAACTCATCAATTAATGCGAGTGAGGCTCTTTGATTTCAAACTCGATTAGAACTCAAAATCATAACCATGTTTAAAGATGATTTTAAGAAAATTTGTCCTGATACAAATACATCTTCTATGATCTACTTAAATACATACATTGGGGTTAACTAAGCACATAAATGTTATTTTTAAATGCTAAACAATGACTTCATATGCATTTTCACCACAGATTTCACAATAGAACTGCTAGCGAACAAAAGACGATAATTTTTAAAGCTCAAAATAAAATTTAGTGCACAATCCATGCAAGCATTTTAAATAAGTAGGATCTGATAATATCTCAATTGAAATGTAAAAATATTTAGGAGATTTAGGATTCTCTTGGCTTAAGAGCTGAAAAGAAACTACAGAAGTAAAGGAAGAGTATTTTGGTCTCCATTTTTTAGATTAAAGGTGATGCACAAGAGTGTGCAAATTATAGATGAACTAAGTTGATGTGTCATACTTTAAAATTATGGGAGAGGGTAATTAAACATAGGTTAAGACTTGATATAAAGATTTCTCATAATCAATTTAAATTTATGTCAGACAGATCTACAATGGAGACTGATGGGGAAGCACAGAGAGAGTAAGGAGGATCTACATATGATTTTTATTGATTTAGAAAAAACTTACAATTAGGAGAGTAGGTGTTTTAGATTCGACTTATATTAAAGATATGTATACTAGAGTTGTTACTTGCGTTCAAACTGAAGGAAGATTGACCAACTATTTTCCTATTTCTGTTGGATTACATCAGGGATCAGTTTTAAGCCCAGATCTTTTTGCTTTAGTTAAGGATGGTCTTACCGGACATTTACAAGAGGATGTACCTTGGTGTACGTTTTTTTGCTGATGATATCCTTCTCATGGATAAGACGAGAGAAAAAAGCTCAGGAAAAACTTGAATTATGAAGGTCTACATTGGAGTCTAAAGGCCTTCATTTGAGTAGAACTAAAACTGAATACATGGAATTTAATTTTAGTAGTAGTAGCTATAGTTACAGAAGTGTAATTTTGGTTGATCAAATTATTAAAAGATGTGAACAATTTAGATATCCCTAGTCTGTTGTTCAAAACGATGGTAATATAGATGGGGATGTTAATAGTAGAATTCAAGTTGGTTGGTTGAAGTGGAGGAATGTTTCGGGCCTTTTGTGTGATAGAAAAGTATCGCTTAGACTGNTTTATGGCGCTGAATGTTGGCCTTTAAAAGAAAAGAATAATACTAAGTTAAGTGTTGCCGAGATAAGAATGATTAGGTGGATGAGTGGATTTACACTTAGAGACAAAATGCGAAATAAATATATCCATGATAGGGTTGGTGTAGCTCCTGTGAAGAACAAAATTAGAGAAAGTCGTCTTAGATGGTTTGGTTACATTATGCACCGACCATCTGATGATCCGATTAGGAGAGTAGATGTTTTAGATTCTACTTATGTTAAGGAAGGAGAGGTAGACCTAGGAAGACTTGTATAAAAAATGATCTTAATTTATTAGAACTAAATGATAATATGACACTAAATAGGACACAATGGAGAAAAAGGATTCATGCAGCAGACCCCACGGGGTGGGATTAAGGCTTTGTTGTTGTTGTTGTTGTAGAAAAAACTTACGATAAGTTTTCAAGAGAAGTCCTTTGGAGAGTTGTAGAAAAGAAAGGTGTTTATATGAATTATATTCAAGTCATTAAAGATATGTATGCTAGAATTGTTACTTGAGTTCGAACAAAAAAATGATTGAACAGGTATTTTTCTATTTCAGTTGGATTACATTAGAGATTGACTTTAAGGCCATGTCGTTTTTCTTTAGTTATGGATGCTCTTATGGGACATTTACAAGAGGATGTACCTTGGTGTATGCTTTTCATTGATAATATACTTCTTGTGGATAAAACTAGAGAAAGAGTTGGTGAAAAACTTGAATTATGGAGGTCTACATTATAGTCTAAAGGCCTTCGTTTGAGTAGATCTAAAACTGAATACATGGAATGTAATTTTTAGTAGTAGTAGCTCTAATGGCAAAATTGTAACTATGGGCAATCAAATCATTAAAAGGTGTGAACGATTTAAATATCTTGGGGCTATTGTTCAAAGTGATGGTGATATAGATATGGATGCTATTAATTGAATTCGAGTTGGTTGGTTGAAGTGGAGGAATGCATCACACTTACGTAATAAAAAAGCACCGCTTGGACTTGAAGAAAAATTTTATAAGACAATGGTGAGACCCATAATGCTATGGCATAGAATGTTGGCCTTTAAAATAGAAGCACAAAACAAAGTTTTGTTGTTGAGATGAGAATGCTTAGGTGGATGAGTGGCTTGACACTTATAAACAAAATGCAAAATGAATATATCCATGAAAGGGTTGGAGTGGACAGAGTCGTCTTAGATAGTTTTTAACATTAATCTTCGGTTATCTGATGACCCGGTTAGAAGAGTAGATGTTTTAGATTCTACTTATGTTAAGAATGACAGAGATGTGCCTAAAAAGACTTGGGCTTATTGTATAAAAAAGAATCTCAATCTATTAGAACTAAATGAAAATATGACATTTAATAAGAGGCAAAAGAGAAAAAGGATTCATGTAGCTGACCCCACTAAGTGGGATAAAAGCTTGTTGTTGTTATTGTTATATTCGCGCTTCAAGAAATTTTCTAACTACAATATTTTGCCTCCAACGTGTGTGAGTATTTTAAAATATGCAATTGCATCTTATGAATACTTCAAATATCATATTGTGCCTTGCAAGAACATAAAATACTATGCAATTGCTCCTTGTAAATGCATAAAACATCATGGAATTGCACATTACAAATAGACAATATTATATAATTGCATACAACAAGTGCATACTGCACCAAAATGCATGCAAGTCAATATGTCACTTGGCAAGGCTCAAACAATCACATCAAGTGAATAAACACATTTGTCTTGAACATGCTATGTGGACCAATATGAAATTATTTTGAAATATCTTGCTCTAAGTAGTATACAGATTATATGAAATTAAATACTGATATGTGCTCCAGCCAAAATAATAAATGTTTTAATAAACAATAGGACAATGTTGCGCAGGTTAAGGTTAAACTTGCAATCAAATAGCCTCTTTGAAATAATACAAATATCTATTAAAAAATCTATGTTTATTTTGAAATTGATAACTCTCATGTCTTAAAATCATATTCAAAATAAAGTTAAAGTACACTCAAACAAGTAACAATATCTAGAAAACAAAGTTACTAGTCTAAATCAACTAGTATGATCCTTCTCATAAGAATCGAAGTTGACAAGTCTAGCAATTTTAATACAATAGAAAAAAAAAATTATAGGTCCAAATAACTTAATATGATGTTCCTTGTTGTAAGAATTAGAGTTAATAAGAGTAATATTTTAAATATATTACAGTGACAAAATTTCAAACATAAATATTTTAAATATTCAAATCCTCGATGATAGTTTAGTTGAGAGTGATTTATTTTCAAAATTAAGTTTCAAAATGTATTTGAATAAACAAAAATAATATAAATGATGACCCAGATGATCGGTAAGCAAAACAACTTTGACAATGTTCATATTCAATCATATGTCAATCTTAGACCAGATCCTCTACAAATATAACATATAAATCTATATAATTTATGTCAAGTATTCAAAACCCCGATGATGATTGTGCTGATTGAAAATCTCAACTGGAGGATCAATTCTTAAATTAATTTTCAAATCAAATATTCAAAATAACAAAATAAAATATCAAGTTAAAATTAGTCACTAAAAACTTAAATAAACTACATCCACCATCATCAACAGTTTGTCAAGGGTTACAAAATTTTTATTAACTTCAACTCAATGAGCTAATATCACATCAAGTATATCAAAATATTCACACTCAAAGGAATCTAACAACACTAAAGACGTGACCTGAGCCTGTACAAGAGGTTTGACCTGACGACTCACGAAAAATAACAGTTATAACTAGAGCCCTCTGACCAGGTAGTTTGCTGTCAAATGACAATATTAAATTACGGTCATAACTGCAGCACAGATGTCCTAACAGTTTTCTACCCTTTGAGTTGAAAACTATAAAGGTATATTTGATTGGCACAAAAACTTCAATTAATTAAGATCGACTTAAATTTAATCCCTTAAACAAAAATCCACCTCAGATCTAGAAGAGTTCCTTAGACAATACATAGTTGTTAACAAGATCTTTTGATTAGGTTGGATAGACTACCACCTCTGACTAAGTAAATCAGAGAACACAACGACCCGGAATAACAAAACTATAAGATCTTAATTGAGTTTATCATTATTTCCCCTAACATCTGCTTTAAGATAAAAATGATAAAATTTATAAAATAGAACCTCAAGTTTGTTGCTATTATAGATTAAATACTCAATATTTAATGACTGGTCTTAACTGAAAGTGCTTTCCCATTATTGAGATGAGTAATTAACCATAGGGGCTTGCGCTAATGGGAATCCTTAAACCTGAGATAAAAAAAATCATCACAAAATGAGAGTGAAATCTATGATTAGTGTCTTATCTACAATCCAATATGTCTTCCAAAAATTTGACCAAGAATGTTAAACACAAAGCGCTCTCAACGAGATGGTCAGGGGTGCGAATTTTCGAAACACACGTGCTTGATCTTATACATATATCAAAGTTGTAGTCCTTATCAATCAGTTTTACATAAAAGAATTGAACAATAATTTCTTGTATGCACTGAACGTTTGTAGCTAACAGACTGCTTTTTGCTGCAATGCTTTGCTCGATGTTTGTAACTGCTTATGATTGCATACAGATTTCTAATCACCATAATTGCTCTTTTTATGAGGCAATTATTTGCTAAAGTGGAACAGTTACAGCTGCTGCCAAACAAGCATTTAGGTTATCCTACTGCTATAGCTTAAATTGAAGAAACATAGATTAAGAAAGAAGCTATTGAGACATCTAATTCAGAAAAAAGATCTGGGAATTAATTGATTTTCTATTAATTTTTGTTAATAATAATACATGCTTATATAGCAGTCAGCTATTGAAAATCTGGAGATACATGATGCGGGAATATTTTATTGAGATTAATTATAATTTTTTGCTTGCTTATCAAAGGTAACTTCGATACTGATATAACCATATATAACTCACAAAGCTAATAAAGCAAGTCTTTATATATATGTCGCGCTCCGTGATTTTTTGGTTGACAGCTGCGTTGTAAGTCGTGACTCCCCTGGAGTCACGGGTTCGAGCCCACCTGAGTACATTTGTCGTGCAGTGCAGGATCGAGTGGTTAGGCACATGAGGTTGGTTGGGAGTTGTATCATAGCCTTCGACCAATCTTTTAATGTATGTATGTATGTATGTATATATGTGTGTGTATATATATATATGTGTGTGTGTGTGTGTGTGTGTGTGTGTGTGTGTGTGTGTGTGTGTGTGTGTGTATATATATATATATCTGTGTATGTGCGCGCGCGTTCGCGGGTGTATGAGCATGAAGTTCCCTCATTGCTAACAGCAAAGCTAAAATATTTTTCTTTTTCAGAAATTAAAGATAAAATGAGGAATCATACATATTTTCTACATGAAATAAATTTTTTAAAACATAAATAAACAAGTATGAGAAAATAAAAACCAATTCATGCATAGCCTAAGCAAGTTGCAGACTATTGAGGACATTTTTTGGGACAAAGACTTTTAAATTTTCGCATTAAAACTTATGAAGACAAATATTTAAAGATACGATAGAAGTTAAGGTAAATAATCCTTTTTTGAAGTTGATAAGTTGTAAGTTCATATAAAAACATTGTGTTGTTTTGAAAACAAAGTATTAAAAGAATGAATTTGAAAATTTACATAACTTACTAATTTTCTGCTAATTTATACATGCACAATTAATTAAATTCATCAAAAAACTATTATTCTGATAAGGCAATAATTAAAGGAATATAGTTAGCTATTATTGCTCAGCCTAAAGTATAAATTAGTATAAATGGTTCTACCGAATTGAAGCAGTTTCAACAGCCTTCTACTTCTCTCTTAACTATGTCTTCACTATTATGGAAAACATGCTTAACTTGCATCGAAGAGTTTTCAGAAATCATTACTCTTTTATCATCAAGGTGAGAAGGATCCAATAACCTTCAGAAATCATGATCTGGTAAAAGAGCGCCTGTGCATTGAAATGTTGGGCCTGAATGGACAGTCTTCACTGTTACACAGGAGTGTGTCTGCTATAGTGCTCTGTTTCTGGTTGAAAATAATGTTGATCGTGGCTTTTTTTATTCCCTTTATGCGTTCATAGAAACTCAAGCATAGTACTTCAGCGACTGATTCCAGCAAGTTCAAACATTTCTCCATTAATAGTGCACAAAGTTCTGGCTTTGGCAAAGAAGGAAGAGACGTTTAGCTTCCGTAAGAGCAGGGAGAGACCATGCAAATGCATGTTTGAGGGGAGGAGGAAGAGACAGTGAGGCTTCGGGCAGATGACCATGTCGGTGCAACTTCTAGCAAAAGAGGCTCAATCAGGTTGGCACGGCTTCAAGCAAAAGAAGGCAAGGAAGATCACGTCTATACGGTTTTGATTGAAGGAATTGTAGCCACTGAGGCTACGATCGGATGAGGAAGAGACCACGTTGATGCGGCTTTGAGTGAAAGAGTAAGGAAAGAAAGAACTGTTGTGGCTTGGGCTCGTGTGCTGGAGCAAGGGAGATGTTTGCATGAAAGATTTTGACAATGTAGATAACGAATGAGTGAGAGGGTTATTTTTTAGGTAGTAGTTGGGATTTGTGTGCTATATGTATGTAAATAGAAGGTTCAGGAATGCCACATATGAAAATAAGTCAGCTAATGTGCTATGAAAGTAAAATCCCCTTTAAAATTTTATCCAATATCGCTGATTATTTTTTTGTTGAGTTTTAACTCTAGGTGAACCTAGCTAATTACATACAGAATGCTAACGATTATTTTAAAAAATGCTATTATTACTAAGAACAAATATATTCATATTTTTCTATAAAGTTAGAAACAATTCAATCTAAATTATTTTTAATATTATAGAATAATAAAATTATATTTTAAATCTATACATCTAAATATTTACTCATTCTTTGTCAATATTTACGCTTCTTGTAATATAAATAACTTTGGAAGTGTATAAAACATTAAGAATTTGATATAACAGCATAGAACAAGTTATTAAAACTCAAATAAACCATTAAATGAGCATTTTACAAACTCTTCGTAAGCTACTGCTTAAATGAACAGTGTTTTTATGAAAAAGAGAACGACTATTATATGCAGAGCTTTAAAACTTTATTCAAACTCGCACAATTATCAAAACAAATAGCATAAACGGGATTTACTTGAATGAGTATCAAGTTGTCTATGAAGCGTAATAGCTTAGTTGCAACCCTTGACACAAATTTCTATCAAAGAAAATAAGTTAAAGCGTAGAAAGAAAATGAAAAGGAAATACCAGGCAAATAAACATTTATAAAATTTATCTTTGTCAATGAATTATTAACGATTGGAGTAAATAACTAATTCAGATTGATAAAGAGAAATTAATTCCAATTAGATTCTTATATTTTATTAGGCACTTGAGGATATCATCATATTTGAAGTACCAATGTTAACAAAAGATGCATGCTCTCCCGTGCCAAACTTTGATAAATTATGTGACAAGGTATTAAAACGGTAAAGGCAAGCAATTGTAATGAAAATGATTTTAGAATCTTATGCAAACACAAGTTGTAACAACATGGAAAATATTGGTAGATATTGGTTGAGTCTTGAGTCAACTCAAAATTGACTCAGATCACTTCAACTATATTCATAGATTACACTTGTAACTAAAAAAAAATTTATGTCGCTTTAAAGCCAAGGGCTGCTAGCCATAAATTTCATTCAAGTAAGCTAGAATTATATATATTGATTCATGAAATTGTAATTTTTTGTAGCCTTTAAACTTATCATTTAGTTGTTCAAAGTGATGGTGATATAAGGGGATGTTATTAATAGAATTCAAGTTGGATGGTTGAGATGGAGGAATGCATCGGACCAATTGTGCGATAGAAAAGTAACGCTTAGACTTATAAGAAAATTTTATAAGATGGTGGTGAGACCAATGCTTTATAGTACAGAATGTTCGCCTGGAAAAGAGAAGCAAAACATTAATTGTTGTTGGGGTTAGAATGCTCACGTGAATGAGTGGCTTTACAATTTGAGATAAAATGTGAAATGAATATATCCATGAAAGGGTTGAAGTAACTCTAGTGACAAACAAGATTAGAAAGTGCGCCTCAAATGGTTTATCATGTTAAACGTTGACCATCTGATGACTCTGTTAGAAGAGTAGATGTTTCAAATTTGATTTGCATTAAGAAAGATAGAGATATGCCAAAAAAGACTCACGCAGGTTATATAAAAAACAATCTTAATTTATTATAATTAAATGAAAATATGAAACTCAATAGGATACAATGGAGAAAAATTATTCATGCAATGGACCACACTTAGTAGGACAAATGCTTCTTGTTGTTGTTGTTTTTTTTTTTTTTAATAATGTCTAACATTTTAATTGTAAATAATTTATTAAAGATACTTGTTAAAGATCAAAAGCAATCATGTTTCTCATGTGTTGAACAATTTGAGTTATTTCAAGGTAGCTTGGGATTGAGGTCAAGTGAAATTTCGTGAGTTGTACTTGCATAATTTTAAGTTAACTCGAAAAGGTTTTAAATGGCTCGGAACCAATTGGTGCATGGTCAAGTTAGGTAAATTAAATTGATAATTCGATTTTGACTATAAAGTTCGAGTCCAATTAATCTTCAACATTTTGTTTTCAAGCCAAGGCCAGCTCACCTGAACTTTGTTAGATGCACTCCTATGCACTTAATATGTTTGCACTGCAAAATCTCTTGGATTCCTTCTTACAACTATATATCACAACCATTCTTACTTTACAAATGGGAAAGTTGGCCTCTTTATGAGAATCAGTAAAAACAAGCACTTAGGGCCCGTTTGTGGTGACAATTTTGCCGCGGCGAGACGTGTTTTTCTTAAAACCGCATCAATAAAAACTAGCACTTAGGGCCAGTTTGGGACAATATTTTTACCGCAGCAAGCCGCGTTTTTCTTAAATCTCGGGCTGCGGTTTTGACCCCGCGGCCTGCATTTCTTACTGACCTTTTTCCGGTGTTGCTCTCCTTTTTGGCAATGATGTTTAATATGTTTGCACTTCAAAATCTCTTTAGATTCCTCATTGTAGCTAAATATCACAGCCACTCAGAGTTTAGGATAACCAAAGATATAATTACCAACTCAGGGAAATTCATGGCTAATCCTAATTAGATCAACCAAAATTAGTATGTAGCAAGGGTTTGAATCCATATCGCTGATTGCATGACCTTAAACATATCAAAAAGATAGTTAACGAGTTATATGGATTTAGGAGCTGTCTGGTGATGGATTTAAGTGGAATTTAACTTAAATCTGCCTGACACAAAAAGGGAAAATTTTAAAGCTTGGATTTAGAAAATCCAGTTTCTTCTCAATTCCTCTAAATTTTGTTTTGAATCCAAATTTACAGGATTTACTAAAGCAGTCACCAGACAGCCCCTTAGATTGAAACCATGCCATTTTCTCTCTCTCATTCTCCCCATAGCATCAGAAATGCCGGAAAGTTTGTTGTTCGTGAAAGCAATAATGACATCTTTGTCAGAAAGATTCAAGTATTATACTGACTCCACAGCAAGAAAAAATATATTTCTTCTAATGGTTTTGATCTCTAGTCCAAAATGCCTCGTTCAAATACCCCAAAAAACAGGAATTTTTATTCAAACGGCAAGAAAAAAAGTCTCTCTTCGCCAGTAAGGCGACATCTTTCAGTTTGTAAAAATAAATGAAAACCAAGGAACCTAAGAAGTACTTACTGCCGATGGGAGATCCCTTGGCGAGGAGCACATGCTGTTGGCCATCTTCCAATCATTAAAAGAAATTTTAAGAGGAGAGCAGAAGACGAAAAAGGTGATCCAGGGAAGTCGTGGATTGCTTTTCTGTGGCCAGCATCTTTTAACCCTCAAATTTATAAAAAATAAAAAATAAAAATAAAGGTAAGGTATTTACATCAGTATCATATAATTCTAATATATTGTTATATATAGTATTTAGATATTAATATTTATTTATATAATACCAGAAATTTTAAATAATATTAAAATATCATTTATTTTAAGCTTTACGAAGTGAAATATATGTTTCTCATTTGTGTGTTGTAATATGACTATAATATAAAACTAAAGTGCTATGTATCTGAGTATAAAAATTTAGGTATTAAATACATAAACACATGAGAATTGTGTGATTTGTATGTAAATCTCTGAAATAAAAATCAGATTAGAAATTTTAATTGTATAGGCCTCATACTAGCTTAAATGTCAAGTATGCTAGCTATTGGTGCTTCTTTTTCTTTTTCTTTTTCTTTTTTTTTTCATTTCAGAGCAATTTTTCTTAAGTTCAATTTTGACAAGTTGCCCCTACTAATATTTAAATAGGATTTGCACATGAACTTTTGAACAAGAAGTTGCTCAATTGTTCCTATTTCTAGCACCTTCTTTATCCAATGATCCTCGAGTGGTGTGATTAGTCTACAGATATTCTAGTCATCATTTGCTTAATATTAATTATGTCATTCATTTGGTTATTTAAATTTAAGTATTTCATTCGCACTCAAAACCTTAGACTTAGAATGACTTTTGACATTGAATTACGTGCTACAAATATGTAGAGCTTTATTCAAACCATTTCTAATCATATTTGAACAATATTTGAATAATAATCAAACATATTTCAAGCAAAGTTTCAAAAATATTCAATGATTGTTTAAATAAGGATCAAACATAGTTTGTGAAATATTCGAGTAATATTTAAATACGATTATTGTATCATTCAAGCATGGTTCTAAAAAGAATTAAACATAGTTCAAAAAATGTTTAGACAAGATTCAATTATGATTCGATCACAGTTCAAATATGATTTGAACAAAGGTTTAAGATGATGGGAATAAGGTTCCAACAAAATTTTAGAAAGGATTAGCATTCTTAAAGCAGTGATTAAGCAAAGTTTTAATAAGGTCATAATATGGTTCAAATATTATTCGAGCATAGGTCAATCCTGTGATAGCTCGAAGTCTCACCCATCAAGGTATTGTCTTCTCTGGCTTAGTGGCCACAACTTCGCCTCGTTGGTGTATCTTCTCAAGAAGTCACCCATCCTAGGAGTGCTCCAAGACAAGCTCTCTTAACGTAGAAGAGTTCAACTTCATTCTACTCAAAGGGTTTCCCAATCTTTCCCACTTAAGTATCAAACATCTCTCAAAGTCTTCCACCAAATAGATATGATTCTAATGGTTCCCTTGATTCACCTAAAAATAATCTATTTTTAGTGAACATTTTATAAGCCTTTTATGTACATTTTTAATGATATTGCACTTTAAAGAAATGTATTTTGCATGTTTTTTTGTTTCAGGTACATGGAATCGACATTTAGAGAAAATGAGGGAAAAATGATGTAAAACTGAAGATTTTTATATGGCGCTATAGTGTCACCCCTTGGCGTCATAGCACCACAGACGAGCGAGATGGGCGCTATAGCGCCCTAGATTGGTGTTATAGCGCAAGTAACTACTTTTCTAGAAGATATATTGAATTTGACCGAATTTTGGAGGGGCGTTTGAAGCAACCTTTGGTTATTTTATGTTTTTTATTTAATGAGAAGGATTTGGCAAATTTAGAGACCTTTCAGAGCCTCAAAACTTCAATTGGGTGGCAATAATGAATTAAGTTTTTCATATTTTTTGTTCAAGTGTAAGTGTGGGTGTGTTTTAAGTGTGAATAAGTTTGAAAATTGCTTAAAGGAAACTCTAGAAGTTTACTTAGGGAGAAGACATAAGGTACATAGTATTTGTGTTTAAGTTTTTGTTGTAAGACTTGGATTTCAATGCAAATGTTTTATTTTTGTTTAATATTCATGAATTCTGAGTAGTTCTCTTTCTTTCTTCTTGCATATGGG
This sequence comes from Phalaenopsis aphrodite, assembly GCA_003013225.1. Classification (NCBI taxonomy): domain Eukaryota; kingdom Viridiplantae; phylum Streptophyta; class Magnoliopsida; order Asparagales; family Orchidaceae; genus Phalaenopsis; species Phalaenopsis aphrodite. Next base: position 313,365 of record NEWO01000715.1, read on the forward strand.
ACATAGTCTCGTAACATGAGAATGATTTAAAGATTTCTCTTTACTCTTAAAAAATGTGATGGTATTTTCACCGAATCTTCATTTACTTTACAAACTGACCACTTGTGAGGTTAAAATCTGTTGAAAAATATAATGACCTGTGAGGGTTATGATTTCACCCAACTAGTGGATATCATACTTCATTCGAGGCTATGCCATTGTGATCACCTAAGGGGAGTGCAAATAAATAGGGAGATAAGTTTTTATGGGTGTAGAATTGGTTAGATCTAGAGTGACAGACTAGATTCTTATCAATTTGGCTTAAGATTTAGTACTCAAACGCCGGGATTCAGAAGTCTAGAGGTGAGAGGTTAGATAGTTCTGATGCTGAATCGAGATGTTAAGGAATCAGTCTTAAGTTAGCTAATGTTCTTTGCTAGCACCTGGAGGGGGTGAAAAATTAGGCAATCTTCTATTTGTCACAATACCTCAATTTTTTCTTTAGTCGTTTGAATCCTAAATAGATTAAAATCTCTTTGCAAGAGGAAAAAATTTTCATAATATCCAAACTCGTTATTATATTTTGTTAAGCTCTTACATTTAGTTGTTACTTTTTTTATTAACTCTTTAGTAGTAATTTTTAGTAAGCATATAATTTTAAACCTCTTATTTTGTTTTAGTTGCAATTTAAATATAATTTGTGTAAGTTGATTTTAAGAGTTACCACATTCCTCATGGGATCGATATTGGGATTTTTAAGAAAATTCTTTTATTACTTGAAACGATACGTATAGTTGCATAGTACCCCTTGTGTGAAAATCTATTATAAATCATTACATTTGTGTACACTATCCTCTAGATATAATTTGAGATATATTTCCTGGCAAATTTTGGAGACTAAATATACACGTAATTGTAGGTTGGGTCAAGTTTGTGGCGTTGTTGCCGAGGAGTGCGACGAAACCTTTTGACTTACAATTTTATTTGAATTGTAAATTAAAAATAAATAAATAAATAAATAAATTGAAAATTTTGAAAAACTAGAAAAAAGTTTAATTAAAAATTCAAAAAAAATATATCTTTCATTTTTGGTGTGCTATTTTATTTTCTGCAATTTTTTACATTGTTTATACTTAGTTCTGGATCTAAAAATATAGTGCCTTACGATTTTAAATTGGAATGAACTATTAAAAGAATTCAAAAATAATGAAGACTTTATAATTCTGAAGAAATGACTAACACAGCACAAAATAATATTGAAATTCAAACTGTTGAAAATGAATATCATAATTTATAAAAATCGTTAAGAGATTATGCAAACCCTACAGTAGATGAAATTCATTTATGTATTCAAACTCTTGTTGTAGAGGCTAACTCATTTGAACTTAAACTTCCAATTATCCAAATGGTACAAAATAATCTGTTTAGAGTAACATCATCTAAGGATCCCAATTTACATTTAGCTAGTTTTTTAGAATTGTGTGCTACATTTAAATATGATGGTGTATCAAATGATTCCATTAGACTTATACGTTTCCGTTTTTCATTAAGGGATAAAGCTAAGACGTGGTTAAATTTGTTAGCACCTGGAGGTATTAGAACTTGGGGAGACTTAGCTCAAATTTTTTTTTGCAAAGTATTTTCCACATTCAAAAACAGGGAAGCTTAGAATTGATATTACTTCTTTTACTCAGTATGAAGGATAGTCTATATATGAAACTTGGGAAAGATTTAAAGAAATCCTTAAAAAGTGTTCACATCATGCTTTACCAGAATGGTTAATCATTCAAACTTTTTATAATGGGTTAGTAGGATCTCTTAAATCTATTATAAATACTGCTGCTGGAGGTTCATTAATGTCTAAACCATTTGATGAAGCTAATCCATTAATTGAAGAAATGACTACAAAAAATTTTCAATTGCCTTTTGATATGGTAAATCCTAAGAAAGTAGCCAGTATTCATGATAACAATGTTATTTCAATGATTGCATGTCAAGTTGTTTCATTATCTAAGAAGATAGACCAAATTGGATTGAATTTTTCTCCAACTCCCCAAATGGTTAAAGAAAATTCATTAGAATAAATGATTGATTCTCATTCTTCAATGGAAAATATAAATGCTATCAACATACCCAATAACCCATATTCCAATTATTGTAACCTAGGTTGGAAAAACTATCCTAACTTCAATTGGAACAACAATCCTAGTGGTGGAAGTCAACAATGGGGGAATGCTCAAGTAAACCCATTGGGAAATTGGAATAACCAGGGTAGTGCTAATTTTAGACCCACTTATCCTCCTAGATTTAATCAAAAAGTTAAGGAGAATAAGTTATCTATAGAAGAAGTGGTGTTGCAAATGGGTAATCATCTACAAAGTCAAAGTGTTGCTATTAGAAATATGGAGAATCAACTGGGACAAATTGCTAACGAACTTAGAGTAGACCTCAGGAAACACTTCTTAGTAATGTAGAGATCAATCCTAAAGACAAAAGTAAAGAATCAGAGCAAGTTAAAGCATTCCAACTAAGGAGTCGAAAGGAATTAAATGTTGGAGTTCCAAAAGAGATTGAAGTTGAGAGAGAAGTTGAAGAAATTGAGAGACCTGAAGAAATTATTCTTAAAGAAGTAGAAACAACTAACTCTCCAACTAAGATTAAATTAGAAAGACCCCCACCAACTTTTCATTAAGGACTTAAACAACAAAAATTAGATCGACAATTTTAAATTTTTTTTAAATATTCAAGAAGCTTACAATTAATATCCCTTTTGTTGAGGCTTTGGAAGAGATGTCAAGTTATGCCAAATTTATGAATGAATATTTAAATAAAAAGAGGAAATTTGTAGATCATGAGATTGTTGTACTTAGTGAAGAATGTAGTGAAATAATTCAGAAAAAGCTTCCTCGAAAACTTAAAGATCCCGGTAGCTTTACCATACCTTGTGCAACATGAGAACAATTTTGTGGAAAAGCTTTATGTGATTTAGGAGAAAGTATTAACCTTATGCCACTATCTATATTCAAAAGATTAAGCTTATGAGATATTTCTCCCAGTACTATAACCCTACAATTAGCAGATTGATCTATCACTCATCTAAAAGGGGTTATAGAAGATGTGTTGATTAAAGTGAATAAATTTATCTTCTCTGCTGATTTTATTGTATTAGATATGGAAGAAGATAAAGACATTTCTATTATTTTAGGGAGACCGCTACCGGACGAGCAATGATAGATGTGCAAAAAGGAGAATTAATAATGAAAGTGAATGATCAAGATGTTACATTTAATGTGCTTAAGACAATGAAGTATCCTGATGGAAAATATTATAGAATATATATCATTGATGATATGAATGTTAATCATTTTAAAATAGATGTGAAGTCATATTGGATCAAAAAGATGAAGTTATTTCAGAAGGGAAAGAATAAGAAGCTGAGTCTGAAAGATATTCTGAAGATGAATCAAATGAAATGATTACTAAGGATTCAAATTATGTTTAGGAAAATTATGAAATTTTAGATACTACTGAAAATAGTATACCTCTGATTCCATCTATTGAAAAATCTCATGAACTTGAGATGAAAGTTTTACCTGCTTATCTAAAGTATGCATATTTTGGAAACTCATCTATGTTATCAGTTATTATATCCTTAGATTTAACTCCAGAACAAGAAGAACAATTATTGCAAATATTAAAAAATCATAAAAAATTCTTTGGATGGACATTAGCTGATATTAAAGGAGTCAGTCCTTCAATGTGTATGCACTAAATTCTGATAGAAGATAACCATAAGCCTAGGGCTAATTCTCAAAGGAGATTGAATCCTATAATGAAATATGAAGTTAAGAAAGAAATTTTAAAGTGGTTGGATGCTGAGATTATTTACCCAATTTCAGATAGCTCTTAGGTTAGTCCTATTCATTGTGTTTAAAAGAAATGAGGAGTGATTGTGGTTGCAAATGAAATGAATGAATTAGATCTAACAAGGTAAGTTACTGGATGACGAATCTGTATTAACTATAAAAAATTAAATGCTACCACTAGAAAAGACCATTTTTCTTTACCCTTTCTGGATCAAATGTTGGATAAACTAGTGATAAACCTAAAATATATAGTGTTTTAGACACATTTTTATACCTATTTTTTAGATATTGCACTTTAATGTAAGGTATTTTTGTGTTTTTCTTGCATATACAAATAAAAAGGTGAAAATTTCTTAAGGGAGTGAAAATGTGAAAAATGTGCAAATGAGTTTTGGCGCCTAAGCGCCAGATCCGACGCTTAAGTGCCCGTTAAACAGAGAAGGCCGCACCTAAGCGTCAGAGGTCCCACACTTAAGCGCCAATAGCAGTTATTGGGCGAGTAAATTCAGTTTCTGCAAATTTTGAAGATGTTTTCGAGGCACCCATTGGCTTAATAGGTGGTTATAACCACCATGGATGAAAATTATCACAAAAAGATGCATCTCTTTGGGAAATACGATGAATTGGGACACATTTTGAAGTGTTTACAAGGCACCTCTTAGAAAACTATAAAAGAAAGAAGAGAAGACTTTGAAAAGTGTCCTAAAAGTATTGGAAAGTTTTTAAAGTTCTCATTTCGGGAGTTAGTTCAGAGAGATTTTCAGGCACAACTTTTACTTTTATTTTATCCTTTTTATTATTTTATTTTGAGTGATTGTAAAGAGAAGAGATTCAAACGAACATCAAGAGTTTGATGGAGAACTTGAGATAAGTTTTTATTTTTTTAATTTAAGACTACTTTTGGTTTTAATTGAGACTTATTGTTGCTTTGACAATGATTTCTTCTTTTAAACTAAAGTGTGGTTTTATTTTCTCCATGGATTTTGAGTAGTTTTCATTATTTTTGTTCTTAAAATGATAAGTAATTAAGTTTTGGATGAAAATTATGGAGAGTATTGATCTTTAATGTTGGAAGAAGTTGTGATGATTTAGATCCATGCACTTCATTTACTTCTTGATTTGGCCAATCCAAATGTTAAAATTTGTTGTGAGAACATGTAAGAACTAGGCTGGTATTGTCTCAGTCAATAATTGGAAAGAATCACATGAGGTTGTATGAATGAGAATGTAGTTCATATGATTGAGTGCAAATAAATAGGGAAATATTCATTGAAGGGTGTAGAGTTAGAAGACTTTAAAGTGACAGGTTAAAGCCCGCAACTTGGTTTATTATTTTAGGTTCTGACACGAGATGCTAGCCCCAAGGTGGAGGGAGTCGATGGAACTCTAGAGTGAGAGCTAGTATCTTCCCTATCTAACCGGTCTTCAGAACTATTCAAATTTTAAATTAGTCAATATTCTTTATAGCAACTCTAGTAAGGGTAAAGAATCTTATTGCTACTATTTGGCACAACACAATTTGCATACTTCCAAAACAGAATTCCTATACTTAATACTGATTCATGAGAAGAAGAAAAATATTTTTCTTATTAAGTGTTTTTCGTCTGCAAAACTTTAGTTATCTTTTTAAGTTGTTACTGTTTTGTCAAAATATCAAAAATACAAAAAATATTTAAATTTTTATTACTGCAAAATACATTCAGTTTAAGTAATTGTCTTTTTAAAAATAGAAAGTTTTCTAAAAGTGCATATTCTATAAATTCCCTGTGGGTTCGATATTCATGTCTTAATCAAAAAGTCCTATATTACTTGATAACAATATGTATACTTGTGTAGCATCCCAATATATATAAATTAAAAGTTAAATTCTTATTTTTCTTCAGAATCAAGTTTTTAGTCTTGTTGCAAAGTAAGGAAGTATAAGTGAAATATAATCTGAATTATTGTTGTACTTTACATATTAGCAGTATCTAGGGATCAACTAGTGATACGAGATTTTATATATGCAAATATTTATGAAGTTGACACCACTCAACGGTGCCAAAAACTTGATGCAGACAAATTTATAATTGTTGACCTCATTTTTGGTTGAGGTCTAGTTTTTCCTCTTTAGTAGTTTAGGGTCTAGCCATAAGACTTTCCTGTCAACTATCCTAGAGGACTAGAAAAGGAACTCTCACTAATAGAAAGTCTAAACCCTTCTTTGCTCAACTTGAAGTTCCACATGTTGGTCCTAAAAGCATGCACTTAGTAGGTGGCGTCAGTATGGAGGAGCTCAAGGGGAGTCCCCCATAGGATGGTCAGACATTAGGACTAACCCCGGGTGATCTGGTTTTGGTGGGCTAACTCACACACACTACACCTCTCACATACCCTAAAACCTTAAGACCCCTTTACTTGGTCCCCTAACTCCTTTTGGAAAGCTTATATGTATGACCCTA
>NEWO01000716.1:14615-25905 GCA_003013225.1 Phalaenopsis aphrodite
AGAGAGAGAGCAAGGTAGAGGGAGAAAGGGGAAGGTAGAGAGGGAGAGAGAATAGAGATATCACTCTCTATATTGATTCTCTTTTTATCTCTCTCTCAAACATTCAACATATATTTCTATCCCAATCTCTCGATCACACTCTCTCTATCATTCTCTCTCTTCCTCACAATCACACACACTTAAAAATCTTACTCTATCTCTCTATCTATCTTTCCCTCTCTTCACTCTACCTCTCAATCTTTCTCTCCCTCACTCTCTCTTTCTCTCTATATCTTATCTCACTTACTCCCTCACTCTCCCTATCAATATTCTCTCACTCCATCATTCATTATCTTATTTTAGAAGTGAAGATAATGAGAAATTACAAGAAAGAGAGCATGAGAGAGATGGCGAGCGAGAGCTCTTATGCTTTTATCTCACACTCTCTATCATTGTCTCTCTCACTATCTGTCCCACTCCCACTTTTTGAAGGGTAGGAGGGAGGGAGGGAGTAAAGGAGCTTTGAGAAAGAGGTTGAGAGAAAAAGAGCTGGAAAGGAATAGAAGGGAGAGTGAGATATTGGAAGGGGGAGAGTACGAAAGAGATTTAGAGTGAGAGAGAGTTAAAATGGGAGGGAGGCTAAGAGAGAGATAGAGCTAGAGGTAGAGAGATAAAGTGAGAGAGAAAAAGAGTTTGGGAAAGGGAAAAAGAGAGCAGAGAGGGGGAGAGAAAGAGAAAAGAGGGAGGGAGGGTGAGAGAGAAAGTAAGAGATAATGTGTGTATGTGAGAGAGTGTGGGCAAAGAGCAAGATTGTGAGAGAGTTAGTATGGGATAGATTCATAGTAAGAGAATAGAGAGAGAGAGAGAGAGAGAGAGTAATTGAGAGACTTAAAGAGAGATGGGAGAGGATAAGTAGAGTTGAATGAGGGAGAGAAGAGTGTGCATGTGAGTGATTGAGAGAAATAATTATCCTTCTCCTTCAATTCTCCTCTCACTTTCTCCCACACTTTTTCACTTTCCCTCTTCTCTCATACTCTCATTCTCAATCTTTATGTTTCTCCCACACACACTCTCATTATCTTTATCTCCCTTAAGAGAGATTAAAGTAAGGAGAGGTACATGGATGGATGGAGGGACAATGAGAGAGAGAGAAGTGAAAGGTAAGGAAGATAGGGGAAGAAGAGGATGTGATCTCTCTTCTGTTCTCTATCTTTCACTTTCTCTCTCTCTCCCCTCCCTCTCTTACTCACTCTATCCACCTTCCTCTCTCACAACCCTCTATCTCTCACCCATTCAAACTCTCCCTACTAAGATATATAAAGATAAGAGGTGAATGATGGAAAATCTCTCTCCCACTCTAACTCTTGCACTCTCCCTCATTTCTCTCTATTTATTTTCACTCTCTTCCTTTCTCTCTTGTTCTCTACTGTTTATAATCTCCACACTCTCCTTAACTCTCCATTTCTTTTATTCTCTCTCCCTAAGGCTCTCTCTCTCTTCCTCATTCCCTCTCCTACTCTCACTTTGTTTCTCTCTCTCTCTTTCCCTCTCTACCCCTCACTCACTCTATCTATATCAATCTCTCACACTCTTCTGATTTCTCTCACTCTCCATCCCTCCCTCTCCCTCTCTATTGTATTATCTATCTTTATGTTCTCTCATATTTTTTTGTATCTCTTATGTTCTCTCTCTTGCTTGCTATATCGTTCTCTTCTCTCTATCTCTCGCTCTCTTAGTCACTTCCTCTCTCTCACTATCTTTCTCTCTTGCTTGCTCTCTCTTTCTTTCTCCTTCTTCTTCTTCATATCTACTCTCTCTCCCCCTCTCTTTCTCTCAAGCTCTATCTTTTTCTCTCAACCTCTTTCCTCTCCACTAACTCTCATTCTTTGACTGTCTCCCTCTTGTGTCACTTTCTAACTCTTGCTCTCTCCCTCCTCTCTCACAGTCTCCCTCTTCTCTCTTTCTACTTATCTCTCTAACACACACTCTCCTTACCTCTTTCTGTCATCCTTTTCCCCTGATGCTCCGTCTGTCCCTCCCTCATTCCCTCTCCCACAGTCTCTTTGTTTTACTCTCTCTTTCCTTCTCTACCTCTCACTCACTATATCTATATCTATCTTTCCCACTCTCTCTAGCTTTCTCTCACCCTCCATCCCTCCCTCTCTCCATCCCTACCAGCTCTCCCTCACTCTTGTATTATCTATCTCTTATGTTTTCTCATATTTTTTTTAATTCTCTTATGTTCTCTCTTACTTGTTGTATCATTCACTGCTGCCTCTCTCTCAATCTCTTCATCTCTCTCAGTATCTTTTTCTCATCCTTGGTCTTGTTTTCTTACTTTTTCTTCTTTATCTCTCCTCTCTCTCGCCTCTTCTCTATCTCTCAAGCTTTATTTTTCTCAACCTCTTCCCTCTCTCAATAACTCTCATTCTTTGTCACTCTCCCTCATGTATTACTCTCTTACTCTTGTACTCACTCTCCTCTCTCATTATCTGCCTCTCTCTAACTTGATCATTCTTTAGTTAACTCTCTCCATTTGTCTCCCACATGTCTCAATCTCTAACTCTTTCTCCATCCTCATGAAGAGAAAGAGAAAGAGAGAGAGAGAGCTAGAGAGTGATTTAGGAAGACGTAAGAGAGAAAAAATGAGAGGTAGACAGAAAGGCGAGAAAAGAGATGGGACAAAGAGGGAATTGACTGAGGCATCTCTTTTTCAATTCCCTCTTTTTCACTATATATCTCACTTATTTTCTCTCCTACTCCCTTATCTCATACTTTTTTCTCTGCATCTCACTTAGTTTCTATCACTCTCTTAATCTCTCTCTCTTTCTTGCTATCTCTCACCCTCCATATATTTTTATGTCTCCATCTCTCTTCTTCTCTCATTCTCATCTTTCTAGCTCTCCATCTATCTTGATTTCTATCTCTCTAGTTCTAACCATCCCTCTCCCTTTATCTCTCACAATTTTCTTCTACTCTCTCTTATTTCTCTCTCTTCCATACCACTCCCTTCCTTTCTCCCTGTTCCTCCTTGTCTCTTCCTACCTATCAATGCCTCTTACTTTATCGTTCTCTCTCTTACCCACTCCCTTCTCTCTCTGTCTTTCTCTCTCACTTAATCTCTTATTTTTTTGTCCCTCCTCCCTCCCTTCATATCCCTCACTCTCTCTTTCCCTATCTACCTAACTACTCTCCCTCTATCTTTATCTCATATATTTCTCCATCTCACCTCTCACTATCTCTTTCTTCATGTCATGTTCTCTCTCGCCCCCTCTCTGTCCTTCCTTATCCCTCTTTGCCTCTTCCTCTCCCCTCTTGCAATCTCTTTAGCTCTTCCTCTTCTCTCACTCTCCCTCTCTCTCTTTTTATCTCTTGCTCTCTCACTCTCACTATCTCTTACCCTTCATCTCTATAAAGCTCTCATCTCTTTCTTCACTTTCTAACTCTCCCACTTTCTTTTCACAGACACTCTCTCTATGTTTCTCCTCTTATTCTCTCATCAACCATCTATCTCTCTACCTCTCTCCCTCCGTCCAAACCTATCTCTCTACCTCCTCTGTTTATCTATTCTCTCTCTCTCCCTCATTATCACTCTCTCTTTTGGAGAGGGAGCTAAAGAGAGTAAGAGTGAGATAGAGGGACAAAATGGGATTGAGAGAGGGGGAGCATCAACTCTCATCGTCACTCTTGCTCTCTCATCATCACTATTTCTCCCCCTTCCTCTCTAGTCTTCATTTTTTTCGCACTCTCTCTCTCTCTCGCCATCATTAGAGAGATAAAGATGAGAAGGTGAGAGAGGAGAAAAAGTGGTAGAAGAGATAAAAAAGAGAGATAATGAGAGATTACAAAAGAGATTGTGAGAGAGTTGGAGTGAGAGAAAGAGAAGAGAGGTGAGAAATGAGAAAAAGAGAGATGGAGTGAGACAAAGTGAGAGAGAGAGAGAAAGGGAGAGAGATGCTTATATTATCTCTCTACTCTCTCCTTCTTTATCACTTTAACTGTCTCCTTCTCTAATCCTCTCATGTATTCTCTCTCTGTTCCAATCACTTACACCCTTATCACACTTGCTTGATGTTTCTTGATTTTCTTTCTCTAGCTCTCCATCTCTCTCTCCCCTTTTGTCCCTCCCTCTCTCTATCTCCCAGAGAGAAAGAAAAAGAGATATAGAGACAAAAAGAGTGCGTGAGTGAGAGAGGAAGAAAGAAATAAAGAATGAGAGAGAGAAAGAAGAGGAGACAAGACAGGGCTGGAGGGAGGTAGAGAGATAGGCAGAGTATGCCTCCATCTCTTTCCGTGCCTCCCTCTCGCTCTATCTCTTTAGCTCTCTCTAGCTATCCCTTTGTATGTTTATCCCTCCCTCCCTCTCTCTCCCTCTCTCCTTCTCTCTTTCTCTCTCACTATCTCCGTCCCTCTCCCTCTCTATTTGTTTTCTCTCTCCCCCTATTCTCTCCTTGTCTCTTTCTCATCCTCTATCGCTCTTCTTCTCTCTCAGTCTCTTAATCTTCCTCTTTCTCTTTCTCTCTCTCTCTCACATTATTCTCTCACTACTATTCTCCCTCCCTCACTCACTTCCTCTTCTTGCTCTCCATTTCCCTCTCCCTCTCTTATCTATCTTATTGTTCTCTTTCTCTTTCTTGTAATCTCTCATTCTTTTTTCTCTCTCTATCTCTCTTCTCTCTCACTCTCTCCATGACTCTCTTCTCTTCACCAAAATTATAAAAAAATATTACTCTTCTCTCCCAATTCCTCTCTCTTCTTTCTCTCTCACTTTCTTTCACTCTCACATTTTGTCTCATGCTCCTTCTTTAGCCTTGCTTTTTACCTCTCTCACTCTTGCTCCATCACTAGAGAGAGAGAGATGAGAGAATGAAGACCAGAGAAAAAGTTCTAGAGAGAGCTTTAGAGAGAGGTGAGAGCGAGAGATAGGGATGGTAAGAGGGAAGGAGAGAGAAAGAGAATTAGAGATAGAGAGAGAGAGAGGGAGGGAGGGACAGTGGAAAGAGAGGGAGGAGAATGAGAGAGGTAGAAATGAGGATAAAGATTTTTGCTGTCTATCCACTTTTATCTCTTTATCTCTTTGACACTCTATCCCTCTCTATGTTCTCTCTCAGACATACACTCTTTTCTCTGCTTCCCTCTCTCTTGGTCTCTCACTATCTCTCACTCGCTCAGACTCTCTTGCTCTCTCACACCATCTGACTTATTTCTCCACCTTTGTAGTTCTCTCATAGTTTCTCTCATTCCCTACCCCATCTCCTCTTCTCCCCACCTCTCTCTCATTGTCTCTCTTTCTCTCTTTCTTACTCTACCTCTTCTCTATCCCTCCACTCTCTATGACTCTCCCTTCCTCCCTTCTCCCATTCTCCCACTCCCACTTCTTTGACTCTCAATTCTCTCACTATCTTTTAGTTCTCTCTGGCTCTATTAGACTATCTCTATATCCCTTCCTACAACCTCTATCATGTGAGAGGTAGAAATGAGGAGAAAAAGTTAAAGAGAGAGAGGGTGAGAGATAAAGGAGACAGTGAAAAGAGAAGGAGGAGAAAAAGAAAGAAACCGAGTTGGAGAGAGTGAGGTTGTTAGTAGGAGAGATGAAAAATAAGAGTGAGGAAGGGTAGTGAAAGAAAGGAATAGAGAGATGTAGAGAAAGAGTGAGAAAAAGAAACAAAGAGAGTGGGAGTGAGTGAGGTCGTTGCTTCTCTCTATCCCTCCACTCTCTCTAACTCTCTTTTCCTCCCCTTCTCCCTCTCCCACTTCCTTGACTCTCACTTCTCTTACTATCTTTTATTTCTCTCTCAATCTATCTCACTATCTCTATATCCCTTCCTACCTATATTATGTTAGAGCTAGAAATGGGGATAAGGAAATTATGAGAGAGATAGATATAAAAGAAACTGTGGAAAGAGAGGGAGGAGAAAAAGGGAGAAAGCAAGTGGGAGTAAGTGAGGTTCTTAGTATGAGATAGATGAAGAGTAAGAGTGAGGTAGGGAGAGTGAGAGAATGGAATAGAGAGAAGGAGAGAGAGAAAAGGAGAGAAAAAAAATGGAGAGAGACAAAAGAAAGTTTCGGTGCAGGAGAGAGAATGGGAAAGGGAGGGGCAATATTTCTCTCTCATGCCCCTCTCACATCTCCTTCTCTCTATCATAAACCATTTTTGCCTCTCAATCACTTTAGATTTCTTTTTTTTTTGTCTCTCCCCCCTTTCTCGCTCCACATATTTCTCTCTCTCTCTCCATTCTTTTCTCTCTTTCACCATCTCCCACTCAGCATCTATTCCTCTCCCACACTCATTCTCATGCTCTCTCTCCCACCAGCATCCTTTCCCTTACTCTCTCTCTCCCTCTCCCACCCTCTCTCAATCCCTCTCTTGAGCTCCCTTTCTCTTTGTCTCTCCATCCCTCACTCTCTCATATCCTCCCTTTCACTCTCTTAACCTCACTCCCTTTATCACTCTCCCTCTCTCTTGCTTTTTCATTCTTGCTCCCTCCCACCCTCCCTAAAAATCTCTCTCTCTCACTCCATCTCTCTTACTTTATCTTCCTCACCCTCTCTCTCACACTTACACTGTCCTTTTCTCTCTTCTCTCTCTAACACACACACTTTCTCACTCAATCTGTCTATGTCTATCTCACTATCACTTTCCCTCCTAAACTCCCTCCCTAACTCTCTCACTTCTCTCTTCTGTCTCACTCACCTCATTCTCTTTCATGCCTTCTGTTTCTCGGTATATCTCTCTTAAAATATTAACCATTCTCTCCACACATATATAAATTTGTCATTCTCTCTCTATCTCCCACCCTCTCCCCCACTATCTTGCACTTTCTTTCTCTCATTGTAGAACTCACTCTACTCTCACGCTCTTTTTATCGCACTCACTCTCTCCATCTCTCTCCTCTCTCTTAATCTCTCTCGCTCCCTCTCTTCTCTCTCGCATTTTCTCTCTTAGTTTCTCTCTCTCACACTCTATCTCTCTCACACCCTTTGTATCTCTTTCTTTCATCTCTTCTTCTCTTTTTTTCACTCACTCACTTACCCCCTTCTCTCCAAAGGCTCTCTCTCCCTAACTTTCTCTTCTCTCGCTCTACATAGCTCATGCTCTCTTTCTCCTTCATTCGCTCTCTCACTAACTCTTTTTACTGCTCTACCTCCCTCTTTTCTCTTTCTCTCTTTCTTCTTCCCTTACTTCCATCTCCTCTCCCTCCATCACTCTCTTTCTCTCACTCATTTTCACATTACCTCCATTTTTTCTCACTTTTGTCTCTCTTAATCTCTCACTCTCTATCTCTTGTTCTTTACCACTTATTTTCTCTTTCTCTATGTATCTCTCTATCGCCCTTCTCTTTCTCTTCCCTCTTTTTCTCTTGCTCTCTCTAACTCTCTCACGCTCTCTCTCCTAATCTCTCTCACACTCTTTTCTCTCTCATCATCTCTCACTCTCTCTTCTTTGATTTTTTCTCACTATTTTTTTCTCTCTCATCATCACTCTTCGCCACCCATTTTTCTCTTACTCTCTCTTCACCCTCCTTACCTCTCATAATCTCTCCTTTTATCTCTCTAAGTAAAGAGAGAGAGAAAGATAAAGGGAGAGTGAGGTTGAAGGCACGAGAGAGATGGAGAAAGTGAGGGAGTGAGGAAAAATATAGAGATGTGGACAGTGAGAGATAAAGAGGAAAGAGAGTAAGAGAGGGGCAGGGAGGGAGGGAGGGAGAGAGGGATATGGAGTGAGATAGAATAATAAGAGAAAGAGAGAGAGTAAAGGAAAAGAGAGGGAGTTAGAGGGAGGGAGTTAAAATGACAGTGTGAGAGAAAAATGAGAGAGAGAAGGAGAGAGAGGGAGAGATGGATAGTTAGGGAGGAAGGGGAGAGAGATTGCTGAAGAGGATAGAAGAGAAAGAGTGAGAATGGAAAGGGAGAGAGAGATTGAGAGATAAATAGTGGGATGGAAAGAGGCAAGAAGGGGGAGAGAAAGTTGAGTGAGAGATAAAGAAAGTGATATAGGGTAAAAGAGAAAGAGAGAGAGAGAGAGAGTGAGAGGGAGGGAGGGAGGGAGAGATAGGGGAGAGAAAAAGTGAGAGAGGGAAATAGCAAAGTGTGTGAGAGAAAAAGTAAAAGCGAGAAGGATAAAATTTTAAAGGGGTGAGAGAGAGAGAGATAAATAGAGTGAGAGAGGGTGGGGTAAAAAGAAAATTTGTTTGGTGAGATAAAGTAACGTAACAGAGTTTGAGAGAGTTAGAGTTTAAGAGAGTTAATGTTGGAGAGTGATATAATGAGAGAGGGAAAAACATGAGAAAATTTCAAAGAGTATTTTAGGAACAAGAGAAACATTGATAGAGAGAAAATAAGAGGCAATGAGAGCATAAGACAGAGAGTAAGAGAGAGGGATTGAGATGATGAGTGTTAGGAAGTGTTAAAGATGGAGGGAAGGAGGTAGTGTTAAAAAAGAGAGAATAAGGGAGGGATGGAGAGGAAGCTAAAAAGAGAGAAATGGAGAGAGGGAGGGGGAAGGAGAGTGGTAGAGAGAGATAGAGAGAGAGAGAGTGAGATAGAAAATGAGTGCAGGAGAAAAGTAAAAAAGACAACTCTAAAAGAAGGAGAAAAAAGTGAGAAAGATGACAGAAAAAATTGTTAGTTAGAGATAGTGAGGTAGAGAGAAAGAGAAAGGAAGGAAGAAGGGAGAGGGGTTAGGGAGAGTGAAGGAAAAGAGGAAGATATAGCAAATTAGAGACAAGAGTGAGAAAATGAGTGTGAGATAATGAGAAAGAAAGAAGAGGAGGTGTGTGAGCAAGAGAGACAGAGATAAGAGAGTGAAAAATAAAGAGAATAAAAAAAGAGAATTTGATACCAAGAGGGAGAGAAAGGGATAGAGAAGACAAAGAGAGATGGGGAAAGAGGGAGGGGAATGAGAGAGCAAGAGAGTTGAAGTGGGAGACTGTGAGAGAGAGATAATGAGAGAGGGGAGGGAGAGTGAGAGGAGAGAATGGAGGAAAGAGAGAGATGGGATGTGAGAGGGAGCTTGAGAGAAAAAGAGAGTGCTAGAAAGAGAGAGAAGAGTGAGTGGCGTAAGAGAGACTATCAGAGAGTGATAGATGGAGGAACCAGAGGAAAGGTCGATAGAGAGAACAGAGAGGGAGTGAGGATGAGAGAAGGAATGAAAGTGAATAAAGTGAGAGTTAGAGAGAGTGGGAAAGAGAGAGTGAGTGGGTGAGAGAGGGGTGCGTGAAAGAAAGGAAGAGAGTATGACAGGAAAAGAGAGTAATGACAAATTAAGGATATAAGAGAGAGTGAGAGAAAGGATAGAAAGAAAAGAGAGTGCTTGTAGAATAACATCAAGGATCCATCTTCTTCTCTCTCTATATCACTAATTGCTCACTTGATCTCCTCACTCTTTTCTCATTCTCTTGCTATCAACCTCCCTCACTCACTTATTTTTCTCTCTCTCCCTCTCACTTCTCGCTCTCTTCGCTCTCTCTGTCCCTCACTCACTCATGTTCCATCCTTCTATTACTCTCCCTTGATTATTGTCTCTCTATCACTCTTCTATCTCTCTCCCCTCTCTATATATCTCTCTTGGTCCCTCACTTCTTCTCTATTCTTTCTCTCTCTCTCCCTCCCCCTACCACTCTCATCGAGTCTCTCTCCCACTCCCTATCCATCCCTCCCTCATTTCTACACCATTTCTACTCCTTTCTAATCTTTCACTCAATCTCTTCTTTTCTCTCTCTCTCTCTCGCCTCTCTCTATCCTTCCATCTCTCTAACTACCACCCTCCCTCCCTCTCTCTCATGTCCTCTACCATTTCTGTTTAACTCTCCTTCTTTCACACCTTCTCTCTTCTTCTTTCTCTCTCTCTCTCACTCTATATATTCCTTCCTCTCCTTCATCCCTCCTCTCCCTCCCTCTACCTCTCCCTTTTCCTCTGCCTCTATCTCTCTAACACACACTCTTTCTTCCACATTTCTGTCTCTTTATATTCTCTCACTCTTGCTCTCTCATTCCTCTCACTTCCAATTTATCTCACTCGTATCTCCCTCTTCTCCCTCTTTCACACACAAACACTCGCTCCCTCTTCCTCTCTCTCCCTCTCATTCACTTGATCCATCTTTTGTTCTCCACTTCTCTCTCTCACTCACTCACTCACTCTTGCCTCTCTCTCCCTCACACACACACACTTGCTCCCTTTTCCTCTCTCTTCTTGCTTTCTCTCTCTCTCTCTCTCTCTCTTTTATATCTCACACATTCTCTCCCTCTCATTATTGCTCTTTCACTTGATCTTTTCTTTCTCTCCCATCTTTTTCTCTTCTAATCTATATTTTTTTCTCTCTCTCTCCCATCTTTATCTCTCTATTTTTGTTTGGTATATTCATACCTTAATATATGAACAGTAAGAAAAACTTTTTATTGATGTTGAAACTCAAAGAAAATAAAATGATTTTATGAATGGAGTTAAATATGCAATATTTATTGAAAAATGTATTCATGTACTCTCTTTCACTCCATCTCTATGAGAGAGAATAATGAGTCAGGAAAAAAAATTAATAAGGAAAAAAAATGCAGGGAAAACTGATTAAGGATTGAGATAGAGGTTGAGAAAAGGATTGAGGGGGAGGTGAAAAAGGTTGAGAAAACGATTGAGATAGAGGGAGACTATGAGAGTGAGAGAAAAAGAGTAAGATATGAAAGATAAGATGAGGACAAATTAAGGATATAGAAGAGAGTGAAAGAAGAAATAGGACAAATCAAGGATCCCTATTCTTCTATCTCTATTTCACTAATCTCTCACTTTATCTCCTCTCTCCTTTCTCATTCTCTCACTACCACTCTCTCTCACTCATATACTACCTCCCTCTCCCTCTCACTTCTTCCTCTTTCTTCTCTCGCTCTCTCAGTCCTCACTCTCTCTTGTTCCCTCTTTTCTCTTAAGCTCCCTTTCTCATTGTCTCTCTCACTCTTCTATCTCTCTCCCTCTTTCCATCGCTCTCTCTCTTGTTCCATCTTGTTCTTGCTTCTTACCTCAATTCTTTCATTCATTCTCTCCCTCCCCATCACACTCTCAAGTGTCTCTCTCCCACTCCCTATCCATCCCTTCCTCTCCCTTCCTCCCTCCCTCTCTCATTTCATCTCCCCTTTTAATCTGTCGTTCTATCTCTTCTTCAATCTCCATCCTCTCTCTATCCCACCACCTCTCTAACTACCACCCGCCCTCCCTTTCTTTCAAACCCTCTATCTTTTATCTCTACCTCTTCATCTTTCACACCCTCTCTTCTCTCTTCTCTCTCTCAATATATATATATATATATATATATATATATCT
>NEWO01000716.1:25925-48677 GCA_003013225.1 Phalaenopsis aphrodite
ATATATATATATATATATATATATATATATCTACCTCTCTTCTATTCCTCCTCTCCCTTCATCTACCTCTCCCTCTACCCTTTCCTCTATCCCTCTCACACACGCTCTCTTTCTTCCACACATGTCTCTCTCCGTATTCTCTCACTTTTTCACTATCACTCCTATCAGTTCGAATGCCTCTCACTTTAACCCTCATCTTCTCCCTCTCTCACACACAAACACTCGCTCCCTCTCCCTCTCCTTCACTTGTTCCATCTTTTGTTCTCCACTTCTCTCTCACACTCACTCACTCACTTTTGCTTCTCTCTCCCTCACACACACACACAATTGCTCCCTCTTCTTGTCCCTTTTCACATTCTTTTTCTTGCTCTCTCATTTATATCTCACACATTCTCTCCCTCTCATTATTGCTCTTTCTCTCACACTTTTCTATCTCTCCCATTACTTTCTCTTGTAATCTTTCTTTTCTCTCTGTCCCTCTCACTCTTGGTATAGAAAAGAGAGTAAAGGGATAGAGGAGACAAGAGTGAGAAAACAAATCTCTCTCTTCTCTTGCTCTACATTCCCTCACTCTTCCCTTGTCTCTCTCTCAACAGTCATTTCTCCTTCCTTCCCTCCATCCCTCACTCATTTCCTCTCCTACTCTCTCCCTCTGCATCAATATCTCTCTCATTATCTCTCTATCTTAACTTCTCTCCTCTCTTCCTTTCCTCTCCATCTTACACACACTCTTACTTACATTCGCATCATTTCTCTCATTTTTCTTTTCACTCTCCTTTCCCGCTCCCTGACTTTCCCTCACTCCCACTCTCTTTCTTAGTATTCTCTCTAGCTCTCACTCTTTCTCTCACTGCTATTTCTAATGCTCTCTCTCATGATTTCCCTATCTCTATTTCTCTATCATAGAAGAAACTAGGACAAAGAGTGAGAGGAAAGGAGGAGAGAATACTGTGAGGGAAGGAGTTTGCGAGAAGAGAGAGAGAAAAAGACTATCCCTCTTCATCTAATAGAGAGAGGTAGATATTTTTTGTATCTCCTCTTTCTTCCACTCTGTTGCTAAATAGGGGAGAGAAAAGAGATGAGAGAAGAAATGGAGAGGGATGATCTCTAACTCTCACTCTTTCTCTAACTATTTTCTCTAACACTCTCTCTCATGCTTTCCTTGTCTCTATTTCTCTAGCACAGAAGAAACTGGGGCCAAGAGAGAGAAGGAGAGGACGAAGGAATACTGTGAGGGAAGGATGATGCAAGAAGAGAGAGAAAGACTATCCCTCTATATCTAACAAAGAGAGCTAGATGTCTTTTTGTATTCCCTCTTTCTCTTATCACTTTAACTCTCTATGTCCCTCGCTCCTCTCTTTCACTATCTCTTTATATATCTCCTCACTCTTTCTCTCATTATCTCACCTAAAAGAGAGGGGTAGAGATGGAGAGAGGGAGAGGAGATGGCTAGAGAAAAGGGTGAGAGACAAAGAAGATGGAGCAAGAGAAGCGAGAGTGAGAGAGAAAGATATAGAGAGAGGGAGCAAGACAGAGAGAGGGATAGAGAGAGCAAGTGAGAGAAATGAAGATAAAGCAATAGAGAAAAGGAGATATAAGGATAAAGAATGAGAGAGAAAGAAAGAAAGAGATCAAGAGATAGAGTGTGTGAGAGAGAAAAAATGTAGATTGAGAGAGAAAGGGAGAGAATGGAGATGAGGAGTGAGAGAAGGGAGAGGGAGATAGAGAAAGTGAGAGATAAAGAGAAAGAAATAGAGTGAGACAAAGAGGAAGTAGGGGAGGGAGAAAAGGGAGAAAGAGGAAGAGAAAATGATGACAAAGTAGAGCGAGTGAGAGAGAGAGAGAGAAAGATGAGTCAACAAGGCAGAGAAAAAGACAGGGAAGGGGAAGTTGAGCAAGGAATGGAGAGAGTTAGGGTGAGATGATGGAAGCGAGAGTGAGAGTAAGCGAGAAAAAGAGAGAGAAACAATAAGAAAGAAAAATTTGGAGAGAGAGAGAGAGTGCAATAGAGAATAGAGAGCAAGAGGGAGAATTAAAAAGAGGGAGCTTTATTTTGAGCTTTAACTTATTCTTCTTTTCTCTCTCTCAGTCTCTCCATATCTCTTTCTCTTCACCCAAATTATCAAAAGATATTACTCTTCTCTCCCAATTTACCTCTCTCACTCTTGTTCCATTACTTGAGAGAAAGATGTGGGAATAAGGAGAGGATCAGAGATAAAATTCTAGAGAGAGCGAAAGAGAGAGAGTTGAGTGAGCGAGAAAGAGGAATGGGGAGAGGGAAGAAGAGAGAATGAGAGTGAGAGAGGGAGGGAGTGAGGGAGAAAGAAATGGATTGATTGATTAAGAGAGAGAGAATATTGAGAGAGAGGAAAAGTCCTAAAGAGGGATGAAGGCAGGTTGAGAGAGTGGAAGTAGGAAAGGAAAAAAAGAAAGAAAGAAGTGAAAGATAAAAAGAGAGGGAGGTAGAGGATGAAATGGGTGAAAGAATAACAGATAAGGGATGAAGATTGATAAGGAGGGACAAGAGGGGAGAAAGAGATAGAGTAGAAGAAAAAAGTGGGAGAAAATAGGAGAGATTAAGAGATGGAGGGAGTGGGAGACAGTGTGAGACCGAGAGAGGAGGAAAAGTACAGAGAGCATGAGAAGAAAGAGAGAGAGTGAGAGAAGAGAGGGAGGTCCTCTCTCTCACTCTCTTTCACTTCTTTTCTTTCTCCTTCCCTTACTCCCTTTCTTCTCTCTATCTCACCTCTCCCTCTTTATTATTCTTTCTCTCTCCTTAGCTTCCTTTCTCTCTCTCTCTCACTTTATCTCCCATCTTTCTCCTTTTCTTTATCTGTCTCTCTCTTAGTCTCTCTCTATCTTCTCTCTCAAGTGCACACTCTTTTCTCTCTCAGGCTCCCTCTCTCTTGGTCTCTCACTTGCTCAAACTCTCTTGCTCTCTCCCGCCATCTGAATTCTTTCTTCACCCATCTAGCTCTATCTAATCTCTTTCATTCCCTCCCACATCTCCTCTTCCTCCTGTCTCTCTCTCATTGTCTCTCTTTCTCTTCCTTAGTCTCTCTCTTCTCTATCCCTCCACTCTCTATGACTCTCCCTTCCTACCTTTCTCCCATTCTCCCACTCCCACTTTGTTGACTCTCAATTCTCTCATTATCTTTTATTTCTCTCTCACTCTATTTGACTATCTCTATATCCCTTACTACCTCTATCATGAGAGAGGTAGAAATGGGGAGAAAGAGTTAAAGAGAGAGAGGGTGAGAGATGATGGAGGCAGTAGAAAGAGAGGGAGGAGAAGAAGAAAGAGAGGGAGTTGGAGAGATTGAGGTTGTTAGTATGAGAGAGATGAATGGTAAGAGTGAGGGGGGAGAGTGGGAGAAAGGAATAGAGAGATATAGAGAGCGAGAGAGAGAGAGTGAGAGAAAGATAGAAAAAAAATAGAGGGAGAGAGAGAAAAGAAATTTGGGTGTAGGAGAGAGAGAGCGAGAACAGGGAGGGAGACATATTTCTCTCTCATAACCTTCTCACATCTCCTTCTCCCTTTATCATAAACCATCTATGTCTCTCACTCTCTTTAGATGTCCTTTTTGTCTCTCCCTCCCTTTCTCGCTCCACAAATGTCTCTCCCCCTCGACCTCTCAACCTCTATATTTCTTCCACACTCACTGTCATGCTCTATCTCTTCCTTAATCTTGCTTTCCCTTTATCTCCCTCTTTTTTCCTCTCTCAATCTCTTTCTTGAGCTTTTTCTCTCTGTATCCATCCCTCACTCCCTCTTAGTCTTCCTTTCACTCTCTCAACCTCATTCCCTCTCTCAATCTCCCTCTCTCTTGCTTAATTTTTTTCACTCTCCATCTCTCACTCTCTCTCTCCTTTCCTTTCTCTTTATTGCTCCCTCCCACCCACCTAAAGCTCCCTCTCTCACTCCATCTCTTTTACTTTATCTTCCTCACCCTCTCTCACACTCTCTCACACTTGCGCTCTCCTTTTCTCTCTTCTCTCTATCCTACACACACTTTCTCTCTCAATCTATCTATTATCTATCTCACCATCGCTCTCCTTCCTAAACACCCTCCCTACCCTCCCTACCTCTCTCACTTCTCCCTTCTATCACCCTATCTCATTCTCTTTCATGCCTTTTGTTTCTCCGTATATCTCTCTCTAAAACTCTTAAGCCCTCTCTCCACATCTCTCTATCTATTTGTCATTCTCTCTCTATCTCCCTCCCTCTCTCCCACTATCTTGCTCTTTCTTTCTCTCATTCTATAACTCCCTCTACTCTCACTCTCTCTATATCCCTCCGCTCTCTCAATCTCTCTCGCTTCCTCACTCTCCTTCCATATCTCTTTCTTACTTCTCTTCTTTTCTCTTTCTAACTCACTCACTTACCACTTTTTCTCTCAAGGCTCTCTTCCCCTAGAGAGAGAGAGATGGTGAGGTACAAAGAGAGGGTGGGAGGGAGTAAGAGAGTGAGAGAGGGTGGGAGGGAGTAAGAGAGTGAGAGAGATGGTGAGGTAGAGAGAGATAAGATAAGGAATGATTGAGAGATAAGATAAGAGTGAGAGAGATAAGAGTAAGAGAGAGAGAATAACGAGGCAGAGTGAGTAAGGATCAAGAGAGAAAAAATACTATTGAGAGATAGAGCAATAGAGAGGGATGAAGGGAAGGAGGGAGAGTCAGGGTGAGAGAGTGAATGGAAGAAAGATAAAAAAGAAAAATAATTGTGAGAAAAGAGAAGGAGCGAGAGAATGAGATGGGTGAGAGAATGAAGGTTAAGGGAGAGAGTGGAATAGGAACGAACAAGGAGGGAGGGAGAAAAAGATAGAGCAGAAGAAAGAAAGTGGGGGAGAATAGAAGAGATTGAGAGAGAGAGGGAAAAGGAGACAGACTGAGGGAGAGAGGGAAGAGCAAAAGTAGAGAAAGCGAGAAGAAAGAGAGAGAGAGAAGAGCTGGAGGTTCTTTCTCTCACTCTCTAAAGCTTCCTTTCTTGCAATCCCTTACTTCCTCACTCTTTCTCTCTCTCACTCTCTCCTTCTCTCTATCACACTTTATCTCCCTCACCATCTTTTGATTCCTTTTTCTCTCTCTCACAATCTATCTACCATTTTTATCTCTTTCTCTCTCTTTACCTCTCAGTCTGTCTCTTTCTTCTCTTTCTAAAACATAATATTTTCTCTCTCAACCTCCCTCTCTCTATTTCTTATCGTCTCTCACTCTCTCTTGCCATCTAATTTCCTTCTCAACCTTTCCAGCTCTCTCACACTATCTCTCCTTCCCTCCCCCATCTCCTCTCCCTCTCACCTCTCTCTCATGGTCTCTCTTTCTCTCTTTTTTACTCTTTCTCTTCATTTCCCTCCACTCACTCTTACCCTCCCTCCCTTTCTCCCTCTCCCTATCTCTAACTCTTACATCTCTTACTATCTGTTATCTCTCTCACTCTATCTCACTTTCTCTATCATCCTTTCTACCTCTATTATTTGAGATGTAGAAATGAGGAGAAAAAGAAAAAGAGAGAGGAAAAAGATAAAAATGCAATGGAGAGAGAGAATAAGGAAAAAGGAAGAAAGGGAGTGGAAGAGAGTGAGGCTATCTATTTCTCTCCCTCTCTCTTCCTCCCCCTCCCTTTCTCTCCCTCCCTCTATCTTCTTTCCCCTCCCTTTCTATGCCTCCCTCTTTCTATCTCTCTCTTGATCTCCCTGTCTCTCTTTGTCTCTCCATTCCTCACTCCCTCTCTCACTGTCCTTCTCTCTCTTGCTTCATTTATTTCTCTCTCTCTCTCTCTCACTCACTCACACACACACACACACACTGTCTCTTTCTTCTTTCTCTTTCTTTCTCCCACCCTCCATCCCTCACTCTCTCTCTCTCCATCCCTCACTCTTGATTTATCTTTGTCACTATCTCACACTTGAACTCTCCTTATCTCTCTTCTTTCTCTCACACACACTTTCGCCCTCTCACCCTCCCCGTTCCTCTCTCCCTATCTCACTTCTCCCTCATGTCTCCCTCGCTCTCACTCTCTTTCATGCTCTCTATTTCTCTGTATATCTCTCTCTTAAACTATTAACCTTCTCTCCACATCTCTCTCTATCTATCATTCTCTAGCTATCTCCATCCCTCCACTATCTTGCTCTTTCTCCCTCCCTATCTAGAACTCCCTCTTTCTCTCACTCTATCCCTATCCCTCCTCTCTCTCCTAGTCTCTTACTTGATCTCTCTTATTTATTAACTTCTCTCTCTCTCCTAGTCTCTTACTTGATCTCTCTTGCTCCAACACTTCTCTCTCTCTCATTCTCTCTCTCTAAAGGTAGAGAGAGGGAGGGAGTTAGAGTGAGAGTGAGAGTGAGGGAGAGATAATGACAGAGAGAGAGAGATAGGGGAGAGAGAAAAGAGGTTAGGGAGGAAGGGGAAGAGAGCAAGAGAGGATAGAATAGAATGAAGGAGAAGAGAGCGAGAGAGATTATGAGAGAAGTAGAAGGATCGAAGGAGGAGAGGAGATGGAGGAGAATAGGGTGAGAGAGATAAATCAACAAATAGAATGAGAGACTGAGAAGGGTGAGAGAGAGATAAATAAAGTTATAGAGGGTCTAAAAGAGAGAGAGAGAGAGAGTGTGTGTGTGTGGGAGAGAGGGAGGGAGGGAAGGTAGGGAAGAGGAAAAGTTAAAGAGTGATGGTGAGAGAGGAGAGAGAAATAAAAGAGTGTGTGAGATAAAGTAAAAGAGTTTAAGAGAGAATTTATTTGAGAGAGAGAAGGAAAGAGAAAAGTGGAGTGAGAGAGTTAGAGTAGGAGAGGGGGTTAAAGTTTGAGAGCGATAGAGAGAGAGAAAGAGCAAGAGATAAGGATATGAGAAAAGGTGGGTGGAAGAAAACAAAGTTAAAAAGAGAGAATAAGGGAAGAAAAGGGGAGCTATAAAATGATGAATGCAGTAAGAGAGGGGGAGGAGAGTGTCAGAGAGATGGAGAAAAAGTGTGAGAGAGAAAGTGAGCTATAGATAAAAGAGTGAGAGAGAGAAAAGGCAAAAAGAAAAGTTAGAGAGAGCGAAAAGAGAGGGAAAGATAAAAAAAAATTTTGAGTTAAAGATAGTGAGGTAGAGAGAAACTGAGAGAGGGAAGAGAGGAGAGGGAGTACAAAGAATAAAGGAAAAGTGTAAGATATAAAGGGCGAGAATAGAGAGTAAGAAAGTCAGTGTGAGATAATGTGAGAACGAAATAAAGAGATATGGGCGAGTGAGTGGGAAAGAGAGGAGAGTGAAAAATGAATAGACGAAATAAAGAGAGATTTTTATACTCTCCCTTGCTAACTACTTCTCTCACTCTCATTCTTATACTCTCCATCTATCCATTTCTCTCTCTTGGTTCCACACTCATTGTCACTTCTTACCTCGCTTCTCTCACACACTCTCTCCCCCACTCACTCTCATTAAGTCTCTCTCCCACTCCCTATCCATCCTTCCCTCTCTCTCCCTCCCTCCTACATTTCTTCTCCCTATCAAATCTCAAGCTCTATCTTTTCTTCACTCTCCCTGCTCTTTCTATCCCCACATCTCTCTCACCCTCCCTCCCTCTTTCTCATACTCTCTACCTTTTCTCTCTACACTTCTTGTTTTCATATCTCCTCTCTTCTCTCTCACTCTATCTATTTATATCTCTCTTTTTCTACTTTTCATCCTCTTCCCCCTGCCTCTCCGTCTCCCTCTCCCTCTCACTCTCACACATGCTCTATCCTTCCACACTTGTGTCTCTTCCTATTCTCTCACTCTATCACTCTTGCTCTCTTGCTCCACTCACTTCAAATCTCTCTCTCCTTATCTCCCACTTCTCTTTCACACAAACACTCACTCACTTTCTACTCCTCTACCTCCCTCTCATTTTCATTATCCCTCTTTTATTCTCTACTAATCTCTTTCACTCGCTCACTCTTGCCTCTCTCTCACCCACACACATCAGACACACTTGCTCCCTCTTCCTCTCTCTTCTTTTTTTCTCTTTCTTGCTCTCTCTCTTAATTATATCTCGCACATTCTCTCCTCCTCTTTATTGCTCTTTCTCTTGCTCTTCTCTTTCTCTCCTCTCTTTTTCCCTTGTTATCTATCTTTTCTCTCTCTCTCTCTCTCTCATTCATCTTTATATCTCTATTTTTGGTAAGGTTTATTCATACCATAACAAAAGAACATCAATAAATAGAATACTTAATGATGCTGGAACTCATAGAAAATAGAATGGTTGTATGGAGTCAAATTTTCAATAATTATATAAAAATGTATTCAGGTATCCTCTCTCTCTATCAATGAAAGAGAGAACAATGATAGAGATAGAAAGATGAGTCAGAAGGGAGAAAAAAATAAGAGGAGGAGAGAGGTGAGTGAGAGAGAGATTAAGAGAGGGGAATAGTGGAAGAGAGAGTGTGAGCAATGAAGTGAGTGAGAGCTTGATGGTATAAGTAAAAGAGAAATAAAGATGGGGAGAGAACAAGAGGGAGAGAGAAATAGAGGGAAATAAGCAAGTAAAGAAGGAAAGAAAGGGATGGACAGAGAAAAGTGAGGGAAAGACGAGAAAGAAGGAAAATTGAGAGAATAGGACAAACGTATGAGGGATAAGGAGGGAGAAAGGGCAATAAAGATAGGGAAAGGGATAGAGTGAGAGGCAGGGAGTGGGAGAGAGTGTAAGAAAGAGATAATGAGAGAGAGGGTGAGAGTGAGAAAGAGAAAATGCCAGTGAGATAGAGAGAGGGAAAGGGAGATAGAGGAACATATAGAGAGCAAGAAAGTAAGAGAAAGTGATAGAGAAAAAGAGCAAGAGAAAAAGAATGAGAGTGAGAGAGAGGGAAAGATAGAAAGATCATTCCTCTATCTCGCTTTCTCTCTCATGCTCATTCCCTCTCTTTTTTTAAACTATAAACATATTTCTCTCCACATCCCTAACTCTCTCTTTCACTCTCTACCTCTATCACATTCTCTCTCTTTCTCCCTCCCTCACACTTCCTCCCTCCCTCCCTCTCTCAATCTCCCTATATTCTTTCTCTTTTAAAGAGATTGAGGATGAGAGAGGAAAGATAGAGGAGGATAAATAGGGAAGGAACGTATGAGATAAAGGGATCAGGAGAAAGATAGAGAAGGAATTAAAGAGAGAAAGAGAGAATAGAGACATGGAAGGAGATCCTCAAGAGAGAGATGGAAGGATGGTGGTAGTGAGAGTGAAGGGGGAATCAAAGAGAATGATAGAAATAATGAGAAAGGTGGATGGAGAGAGATAGAGAGAGTGATAAGGAGGGAGAAAAAGATAGGGAGATAAAGAGCTATAGAAAGAGAAGGAAAAGAGAGAGAGAATAGGATAGATAGAGAAAGAGAGAGGGAGAGTGATAGTGATAAAGATAGAGAGATATAGAAATCAAGAGAAAAAAGAGTGTAAATATAGAGTGATAGAGAGGTGGGAGGGGGTTAGAGAGAAAGAAAGGAAACAAGAATGTGGGAGAGCTAGTAAGTGGAGAAAGTGATGGAGTGCTTGAAGAAGATGGAGGGTAAAAAATAGCGAGAGTGAGAGAGCAAGTGATAAAAAGAGAGCAGAAGAGTGAGATAAGAGGAAGAGCGAGAAAGATTGTGAGAGAGAATGTGAGAGGTAAGAGCGAGGGATAAATTGGGATAGGGAGGGACAAATAGGGGGTGAGAGAAAACAAGATAGGGAGAAAGAGATAGCGAAAGGAGGATGGAGAAATAGATGAGAAGAAGAGAGTGAGAGTAGATAGGTAGAGAGGGAAAAAGAGAATGAGAAATAAGGAGGGAGCTAGCTACGATGAAATCAGAGATAAGGTGAGAGAGAAAGACATAGAGAGAGAGAGGAGGGAGTGTGGGTGAGAGAGAAAGATAAAGTGGGAGGCATAGATAGATAGAAAGAGACAAGGAGGAATATGGAGAGAGGTAGGGAGAGGTAGGGAAGAGAGAGAGTATCAAGAGAGAGTAGATGGAAAGTGTGAGAGATAGAGGGAGATAAATGGTTAGAGCTAGAGGGAGAGAGAAAACAAGATAGATTGAGTGCTAAAAAGATGAGAA
Organism: Phalaenopsis aphrodite; assembly: GCA_003013225.1. NCBI lineage: Eukaryota > Viridiplantae > Streptophyta > Magnoliopsida > Asparagales > Orchidaceae > Phalaenopsis > Phalaenopsis aphrodite. Next base: position 35,969 of record NEWO01000716.1, read on the forward strand.
TGATAGTAGAAGAGAAATGGAGAATAAGAAAGAGATGGAGGGTGAGATATAACGATATGTGTGTGATAGAAACAAAGTTAGATGGAGAGAAAAAAAGTATGAGAGAAAGGAAGTAGTAGAAAAAGCAAGAGAGATACATAGCGAGAAAGAGATACCCCACTCATTTCCCTCTGTCCCATCTCAGAGAGAATTAACGATACAACAAGAAAGAGAGAGCATAAGAGAGATAATACAAGAAAGAGGGAGAGGTGGGAGGGAGGGAGGGATGGAGTTTGAGAGAAAGCAAGACATAGTAGGAGAGATAGATATAGATAGTGAGAAGTAGAGAGGGAATATAAGAGATAAATAAAGAGGTTGGGAAATGGAATGAGGGAGGGATAGAGAGAGAAGTAGGGTGAGAGAATGAGAGAAATGGAGAGAAGAGTGTGTGTTAGAGAGATAAGTAGAATAAGAGAGGTAGACTGTGATAGAGGAAGGAGGGAGAGAGTTAGAGGGTGATACATGAGGGAGAGTGATAAAGAATGAGAGCTAGCAAGAGAGGGAAGTGGTTTAGAGAGAGAGATTAAGAGAAAGAACTTGTAAGATAGAGAGGGGATGATAAAGAGCAAAGATAAAGAAGAAAGAGTAAGGAAGAGAGAGCAAGCAAGAGAGAAAGATAGTGAGAGAGATCAAGATTGAGAGAGAGAGAGAGAGAGAAATAGAGAACAAGAGATTTAGTGAGTGATATTGAGAAGAGAACAATACAAAAAGCAAGAGAGGACATATGAGATACAAAAAATGAGAGAACATAAGAGATTAATAATACAAGAGGGAGGGGGAGAGAGGGAGGGAGGGAGGGAGGGGGAGGGAAGGAATGAGGGAGGGAGAGAACGAGTAGTAGGGAGAGAGAATGAGAAAAATATAGTGGTAAGGATAATATAACTTTTAAAGAGACAAGTAGAAAGAGAAAGATGAAGGGAAATTATGAGAGAAGAAAGGGAGCTAGAGATAGAGGAAAAAGTGGGAGCATAAATGAAGTGAGAGAAGCAAGGGAGAGAGAGAGGTAGGGAGAAGGTAAAATAGAAAGGGACAAGNAGAGAATGAGAAAAATGGAGTGGTAAGGAAAGTAACTTTTAAAGAGACAAGTAGAAAGAGAAAGATGAAGGGAAATTATGAGAGAAGAAAGGGAGAGCAAGAGGGAGAGGAAAGAGAGGGAGCATAAATGGAGTGAGAGAAGCAAGCGAGAGAGAGAGGTAGAGAGAAGGTAAAATAGGGAGGGAGAAGAGAGTGAGAGAGAGGTAGAGAGAAGGTAAAATAGGGAGGGAGAAGAGAGCGAGAGAGAGGGAAAGCCTGCCTCCAAGGTAAAATAGGGAGGGAGAAGAGAGTGAGAGAGAGAGGGAAAGCCTGCCTCCCTTTCTTTTCCACACTCTATCACTCTACTCTCACCTTCTCTCCCTCCCTCCCTTACTCACTTTCTCTTCATAGACACTCTCTCTATTTTTCTCCTCCTATTCTCTCATGAACTATCTATCTCTCTCCCTCTCTCCCTCTCTCCCTCCATCCAACCCCCTCTCTCTAACTCCCATTCTACGTCTATTTCCTCCCCCCCTCGCTATCACTCTCCCTTTTGGATAAGGAGTATAGGGAGAGGTAGCTAAAAAGAGTGAGACAAAGATATATGGATGAAATGGGTTGGAGAGAGTGAGAGCATCTTCTCTCTTCTCATTTCTCTCTTGCTCTCTCTTCATCACTATCTCTCTCCCTTCCTCTCCTTTCTCCATTTTTCTTTCGCACTCTCTCTCTCTCTCCATCAATAGAATGATAAAGAAGAGAGGGTGAGCGAAGAAAGTGATAGAAGAGGTAGAAAAGAGGAGAGAGAATGAGAGATTACAGACGAGAGTAAGAGAGTTAGAGTGGGAGAAAGAGGAGAGAGATGTGAGAAATGATACATAGAGTGATAGAGTGAGAGAGAGTGAGAAAGAAAGAGAGAAAAAGTGAGAGAGAAGCTTATGTTATCTCTCTCCTCTCTCCTTTCCTACTTCTTTAATTCTCTCCTTCTATAACCCTCTCATGTGTTCTCTCTCTCTATTCCAAGCATTTACTTTCTTATCTCTCAAGCTTGATCTTTCCCTATTTTCTTTCTCTTGTTCTTCATCTCTCTCTCTCTCTCTCTTTCCCTCAGTCCCCCCTCCCTCCATCTCTCAGAGAGCAAGAAAGAGAGATATATAGACAAAGAAGTGCATGAATTAGAGAGGAAGAGAGAAATAAAGAATGAGAGAGAGGAGAAAGAGAATATAGGAGAGGATTGGAGGGAGGGAGGGAGATAGGGAGATTATGCATCCTTCTCTTTCCTAGTTTCTTTCTCTTTCTTTATTTTTGGCTCTCTCTGGCTCTCCCTCTCCATCTTTATCACTTCCTCACTTTCTCTCCCTCTCTCCTTCTTACTTTTCTCTCACTATCTCTCTCCCTCTCCCTCTCCCTTTCCCTTTTTTTCTCTCTCCCACTATCTCTCTCACTATCCCTGTCTCTTTATCTCTCTCTATCTCTTCCTTCCTCTCTTGTCTCCATTTTTTCCTTCATAGTCTCTCTCCCACTTAATCATTAGAGAGATAAAGAAGAGAAGGTGAGAGAAGAGGGATAGTGATAGGAGAGATAGAAAGAGAAAAGACAATTAGAGATTATAGAAGAGAGTGTGAGAGATTTTGAGTCTCTTATCCCTCTTTCTCAATCTTTCTCTATTTTCTTTCTCACTATCTATCTCTCTCACTCTCTCTCCTTCACTCCCTCCCTCCCTCCTACTCTGAAAGAGCGAGAAAGAGAGAAATAGAGACAGAGAGAGTGACTGCCTAAGAGAGGGAGAGAGAGAAAGTAGAGGAGAGAAGAGAGGGAGAGAGAGCGGAGGGAGATAGAAAGAGTATGTCTCCATCTCTTTACTTACTCGTCTCTCACACTTTTTCTTTTGCTCTCTCTAGCTATCCATCTCCATCTTTATGCCACTCTCACTCACTCACTTTCTCTCACGTACACAGTCAACACTCTTTACCCCACCTTCTCTCATTCACTATCTCTAACAATCTTCTCTATCATGATATCTCTACTTCTCTCTCCCTTGTCTCTATCACTCACATTGGTCCTAGTATCTCTGTCTCTCTCATTCTAGCACTATCCTTCATCATCTCCTCTTTCACTCTCTATATTTCTCTCTTTTATCTTGTTCTCTATCTCTCCCTCTCTCCATCTCTCTCCCTTTCTCTCTATCTCTCCTTTATTGTTATCTCTCTTTCTCTCTCTATTAATCTATCCCCTAATGCACTCGCTCTCTCTCTTGTTCTTTGTCGCTACCTTTTCTCATTTTACTGTCACAAAATGTTCTCATTTGCTTTGTTTCTTTTTTCACATCTCTTAGTCTGGCTCCCTTTTTTCTCTCTTTCACTTCCCTCTTTCTCTTTCCATCGATCTCTATCTTAATCCTATTGCTCTTACTCACTACCTTTCTCTATCTCACACCATATCTCTTTGCCTCCTTCTCTCGATTTTTCTCTGTCTCACTATTTATCACTCTCAATAGCTCTTCTCTATCACTCTTTCATTCTTTTACTCTTTCATCCAACCACTCTCTATGCTTACTCTTTATTAAAGTCTCTCTAGCTCTCTTTTGCTCTTTCTCTCTATCTCTTTCTCCCTACCTATCCCCCATCTCTCTTCTCTTCTCCCTCTCTCTTTCTCATACTATCAACCTCTCTCATCCTTCAACATGTACCTCATCTCTCTCTATCACTTGTTCACTCTTGCTCTCCAGCTTTTGAGAAGAGTGAGCAGATCTTTAATTCTCTATTCTATCTTTCTTTCACTCTCCCTCTTTCTTAGATTTTCAAGTGGGTGGGATGGAAAGTTAGAGAGTGGGGGAGAGAGAGAGGGATTGCGGTAGTGATGAAGAGAGAGAGTGCTAAAGAGGGAGAAGAGTGAATAAGGAAAGTTAAAGAATGGCGAGTGTGTCTGAGAAGGAAAGCGAGTCTTGCTCTAGTTCTATTTATCACCCTCCATACCTCCCTATCTCTCTTATCACTTCCTCTTCTCTCTTTCCATCTATCTATCACTATCTCACTCTCCTTCTCTCCCTCTGTCTTTCTTTAGCTCTCTATTTTTCCATCACCATATATAAAGAGAGAGAAAGATGAGACAAGAAAATAAGGCTCCCGCTCTTACTCCCCTCTCTAACTATTTTTCTTCTTTCTTCCTATTTATCTCTATCTTCCTCTCTCTCTCTCTCTCCATCTCTATTTTTCCAAACTATTAACCTCCATTTCAGCATTCTATCATGCTCTCTTCTATCAATATTATCTCTATCTTATCCCTTCTCACTATCTCTCACACACCTCTCAAACTTTCACTCTCACTTTATTTTTCCTCTCTTACTTAATCTATCACTCTCTTTCCTACTCTATTTTTTACTCCTAGTCTCCCTATCTCTCTCAATTTTCACTTCTCTCCAAATCCTTATCTAACTCTTTCTATCTAACACTCTATCACTCCCTGTCTCCTTCTCTTGCTCGCTTCTCACACTCTTTCCATATCTCTCAAGCTCTTACTCTACCCTCTCTCTCTCTTTCCCACCATCAGCCTAACTGTCCCTCCTTGACAAAGTTTGTAGCTTCTCTCGTACCACGGACCTCTCTCACATCATCAATCTCTCTCTAAATCCCTCACTCCCTCTCACCCTATATTTTCTCACTCAAATATCTCTTGCTCTTTCCCACTCTAGAGAAAGTGAGTTCTCTCTCCATCTCTCTTTTCTCTCTCTTTCTCTTCTCCAACTTTTTTTTTTCTCTCTATCACTTTGTCTCTTATTTTCTCTTCCTCCTTGTATTACTCTTTCTCTCATTCTACTCTTCCCTTCCTTTCTCTCTGTCTCACTAGCCTTTCTATCTTTCTTGAGAGGAAGGAGAGATAGGGTAGGAGAATGAGGAGGGTGGTTGAGAAAAAGAGAGAGATAGCACAAGGGGGATTGGAAAAATGAGAGAGGGAGAGGGGGAGAGAAAGAGCTAGTGAGGGAGGTGCGAGAGAGAGCAAGAGAGGGGGGTTAAGAGAGAGCAAGAGAGAAAAAGAGAAAGTACAGGTTGATAACATAAGAGAGAAGGAAAGAGGGACTATCACTCACATTCTCTCTTTTGTCTCTCCCTCTCCCTCTTGTCCATCCCTCTCTCAGTCATGAAAGAGAGAGAGAGAGGGAAAGTAAAAATGATGTGATAAAGGGGATAAATTCAAATAGAGAAGGGCTGGCCGGAGAGGGAGAGGAAGAGAAAAGAGAGAATGAAAGAAAGAGAAAGAGAAAGAGAAAAAATGGAGAGGGAGAGAGCTAGACTGAGGCAGAGAGTGCAAGCTAGAGGTTAGAGGGGGGGTGTGAGGGAGGGAGGGAATAAAAGAGAAGGACATGGATGAGAGATTTAACTCTATTGATCTCACTCTGTCTTATAAAACTTCTTCTTTATCCTCTCTCACCCTCTCTTACTCTTTGCCTTTCTCTCTAATTCTCTCGCTCACTCATTATCTTTGAGAGAGGGAGATGGAGGAAGAGAGTGAAGTTTGAGAGAGTTAGGGAGGTTTATGGTATGGTTGAGAGAGAATGAGTGAGGGAGTCAGGGAAGAGTGGGAAAGGGAGAAAGAGGAAAAGAGCAAGTAAGAGAGAGAGATAAAGCAATTGGAGGTGAGAGAATGAAAGGAAGGCTTGGAAAGAGTGAGGGACGAAGAGATAGAGAAATAAGGAGGCAGAGAGAGTGAGATAGATTAAGAGAGAGAGAGAACATGAGCGAGATGGAGTAATGAGAGATATAAAGAAGTTAAAAAGAACAAGAAATAAATAGGAAAAAGAGAGATTGAGAGAGAAAGAGAGAGGTAGAATGAGGGAAACATGAGGAAGATAGAGTAAGAAGAGAGAAGGAGAGAGTAGAGAAATTATGTGAAGTGGCTCACTCTCTCTTTCTCATTATCTCTCTTTAACTCTCTCTTTCTCTCTCTTTAACTCTCTCATTAGGAAGAAGGCAAGGGAAGGGGAAAGAGAGAGAGAATGAGGAAGATTGAGAGGGACATAAAGAGAAAGTTGGAGAGAAAAATGAAATGAAACAATGAGTGTGTGTGAGAGAGAGATAATGAGATACACAGTTGCAAGTGACCTATCTCACTCACTATTAGCATTTTTTTCTCAATCACTCTCTATTTATTTATCCCTTATCTCTTTCAAACTCTTCTCATTTTTCCCACTCTCCTCTCTGATTGTCCCTCTCTCATTTTCTTTCCCTCTTTCTCTCTAGATAGATCGATAGAGAGTGATTGTGTGTGTGAAAGATAGAGAGGGTGAGAGAGGAAAGTGAGATTTTGAGAGTGAAGCAAAGAGAGAGAGAGAGAGAGAGAGAGAGAGAAAGAAAGAGATAGGTGGAGAGGAAATGATGAAAGAAGAGAGGGAGGAGGGGCAAGAAAGTAGGGTGGAAGAGAGAAAAGTGCAGTAGATAGTGGGATAGAGAGAGAGAGAGAGGCAAGAAGGATTAAAGATAAATAGAGATGAGGGAAGATAAGGATAAAAATTTAGAGGGTGAGCGAGTGAAGAGCAATACAATGGAGAAGTAATGATTATGAAAGGTGAGCAAGAGAGAAGAGAGAGAAAGAGACGTGAGACAAGAGGGAGTGAGAGGGAAGGAGTAGGAGGGATTATAGAATAAAAGAGAAAAAGTATGAGAGTGAGAAAGAGATAGCAAGAGCAAGAGGAGGTGAGCGAGGCAGAGATAGAGAGAAGGAAATGGTGATGATAGGAAGAGAGAGAGACCTACTGAGACACTGTCCCACTTTACTCACCCTTCCTCCCTTTCTATTCCTCACTCCTACTCTCTTCCCCTCAGTCGATCTATGATCCTCTTGTCACTTACTATCGCCCTCCCTCACTCCTCTTCTACCTCTCTCTGCCCATTCCTATCCTTCTCTTTCTTTGCTCATTATCTATCTCTATTATGTGTGAGGATGAAAGGGTTTAGAGAGAGGAGGAAGGAGAGGAGAGAGTGAGGGACAGAGAGGGACGAGAAGGGAGAGAGGGAGAAATAAGAGATTGTGTGTGTGTGTGTGATAAAGAGATTAGAATAGAAGAGAGTGGGTAGATAGAGACAAAGAAAGAGAGTGAAAGAGAGAACAAGCAAGAGAGAGAAAGAGAGAGTGTGAGTTATGTAAAGAGAGTGGTTGATAGTACAAAAGAGAGTGAGAGAGATGAGAGAAAGAGAGCAAGAGGGAGTGAGAGAGAGAGTGGGAGAGAGAGAGATAGAGAGGTTTGACAAGAGAGCAAGAGAGAAAGAGTGAGATGAGTAAAAAAGAGAAAAAGAGAGGGAGAGGGAAAGGGAGAGATATATCAAGTGTGAGAGAGCACACAAGTGTGTAAGTGATGGAGGTAGTATGTGAGAAAGAGTGTGATGAAGAGAATGGAGAGAGGGAATGAAGGAGGGAGGGAATGAGAATAAGAAAGACATCGAGAGAATGTGAGGTAGAGGGATAGGGAGTTGGAGAGGGAGAGAGAAGTGAGGGTGGGGAGGAGATAAAGAAGGCCAAGGAGGGAGAAAAGAAAGAGTAAATAAAGCGGTTGTGATATAAAGAGAGAGGAGAGTGAGAGAGAGAGAGGTGAGAGAGAGGAAAAAAGAGATAGAGAGAATGAGAGAAGAAGAGAACATAAGAGAAAGAGAGAGAGTGAGGAGGGAGGTAGAATAAGTGTAAGAGAGATATGGAGAAATATAGGCAAGTAAGAAACATTGAGAGAGAGATTGAGACATAGAGTGAAGAGGGAGGGAGTGCAGGAGAGAGATAAAAGAGGAATCAGATGTGTAAGACACTGATAAAAGATAAGAGATAGAGAAGAGAGGGAGAGGAGTTGGAGGGAATAGGAGAGTTATTTCTGTCATTCTCCCTCTTCCACTTTAACTCTCTCATTCTCTCTCTCATGTGCTCTAACTCTCTCTCACTATAAAACTCTCACACACTCTCTCTTTCAATCTCTCTCTCTCTTCTTCTCCCACATTCTTCTCTCACTGTCATTTTTTTTCTCACTTTACTCTCCCCCTCCCTTATATCTCTTATTCTCTATCTTACCCACTCTCTATATCAGCATTTCTCCCTTATAATCTCTCTCTCTTGTGCTCTCCTCTCTCTAGCTTTGCATCTCTCACACACTCTCTCTCTCCCTCATTCATTCTTTCTATATCTATCTTCTACTTCACTTCTCTACCTCATGCTCTCTCTCCACCCCTTCATCGCTCTCTCTCCCTCTTTCCATTCCTCTCTCTCCTTCTCTTTATCCCTCCTCCTCTCTCCCCTTCCCTCTCCCTTCCTCCTCTCTCTCCATCTCTCATTCCATCCATCTCTCTCTCCTTCTCATCCTCTCTCTATCTCAACCACCTTCCTTTTCTTCTATCTCACTCTCTCTAACTCTCTCCATCTCTCTCCATTTTTCTCTCTCACTCTCCCCTCACTCTCTATCTCTCTCTCTCTCGCTTCCTGCACTCTATACCTCTCTCTAGCTCTCTTTATTCTTCTTTTCTCTTATCTCTCTCTTTCTGTCTCTCTTCCCTCACACTCCTCTCTATCTCCCTATCTCTCTCTTTCTACCTCTCTTACTCTATCTTTCCCTCTCTATTTCACTCTCTATGTCTCCCTTTATTTATCTTCTTTTCTTCTTACTTTCCTCTTGCTCAATACCTATTTCTCTTTCTCACTTTATTTCTGACCCTCTCTTTCTCTCCCTTTTTCCCTCACTCGCTCTCCCTAACTCATTAACTTCTCTAACTCTATTTAACCTCTCCTCACTCTTTTACTCGTCTCTCTCTCATCTTTATCTCTCTCTCAACCATCCTTTCTCACTTACAGTCTCGCTCACTTTGTTTAGTTTCTCACTTATTTTCTCTTTCAGTCTCTCTTGCTCTCTCAATCGTTCTCTCTTGTCTTTCTTTCTTAATGTTTTATGTTCTATCCGTCCTTCTCCATCTTGCTCTATCTCCCTCTCTCTATCAAATTTATATCTCTCTACCCTATCCTCTCTAACACTTTTTCCCTATCTCACCTCCCATTATCTCTCTTTCCGTCTCTTTCTTTATCTCTCTCTCATTCTCTTCTCCCCTCATTTCCCCTCCCTCCCTATAACACCCTCTCATTATCTATCTCCCCATCCGTCACTCACTTTTCCCTGTCCCACTTTAACTCTCTCATTCTCTCTCTCATGTGCTCTAACTCTCTCTCACTAAAACTTTCACACACTCTCTCTTTCAATCTCTCTCTTCTTCTCTCACTTTCTCTTTCTAACATATTCTTCTCTCACTATCATTTGTTTCTCACTTTATCTGTGCTCCCTTATCTCTCTTATTCTCTGCCTTACCCAGTCTCGATATCAGCATTTCACCCTTATAATCTCTCACTTCCTCTCTTGTGCCCTCCTCTCTCTAGCTTTGCATCTCTCTCACTCTCTCTCTCCCTCCCTCACTCTTTCTTTCTATAGCTCTCTTCTACTTCACTTCTCTACCTCATGCTCTCCCTCTACACTCCTTCATCACTCTCTATTACTCTTTCCATCCCTCTCTCTCCTTCTCTTTATCCCTTCTCTCTCCCCTCCCTCTCCCTTCCTCCTCTCTCTCAATCTCTCATTCCATCCATCTCTCTCTCCTTCTCATCCTCTCTCTATCTCAACCACCTTCCTTGTCTTCTATCTCACTCTCTCTAACTCTCTCCATTGTTCTCTCTCACTCTCCCCTCACTCTCTATCTCTCTCTCTTCCTTCACTCTCAACCTCTCTCTAGCTCCCTCTATTCTTCTTTCTCTTATCTCTTTCTCACTCTCTCTCTCTCACTGTGTCTCCCTCACATTCCTCTCTATTTCCCTATCTCTCTCTTTCTATTTCTCTTACTCTATCTTTCCCTCTCTACTTCACTCTCTGTCTCCCTTTATTTATCTTCTATTCCTCTTACTATCCTCCACTCTCTCTTGCTTGATACCTTTTTCCCTTTCTAACTTTATTTCTAACTCTCTTTCACTCTTTTAGTCCCTCACTCGCTCTATCTCACTCACTAACTTCTCTGACTCCATTTAAACTCTCCTCACTCTTTTACTCGCTTCTCTCTCATCTTTATCTCTCTCTCAACCATCCTTTCTCACTTACAGTCTCGCTCACTTTGTTTAGTCTCTCACTTATTTTCTCTTTCAGTCTCTCTTGCTGTCTCAATTATTCTCTCTTCTGTTTCTTTCTTAATCTTTTATGTTTTATCTGTCCTTCTCCATCTTGCTCTATCTCCATCTCTCTCTCAAATTTATCTCTCTACCCTACCCTCTCTAACTCTCTTTCCCTCTCTCACCCCTCATTGTCTCTCTTTCCCTCTCTTTCTTTATCACTCTCTCATTTTCTGCTCCCCTTATTTCCCCTCCCTCCTTGTAACTCCCTCTCATTATCTATCTGCCCATCCTTCACTCACTTTTAGCCTCTCTTCAAAACTCTCACCCTCACCCTCTTTCTCTCTCTCACACACACACTCTCTCTCTCACTCGAAGTGTCTCTATATTCTTTTAAACCTCCCCACTTCCTTTCATACTTCTTTCTCTCTTTATCTCTAAGTTAAAGGGAGCAAAAGAAAGTAATGGACCAAGACAGGGGGAGAAAGAGGAAATGAGCAATAGAAGGTGGGAGAGGAAGCAAGAGCATAAGAGAGAGAAGAGAGAGGAGATGGCAGATAGGTTGATAGTTTGAGGAAGAGAGAGGAGATGGAGGATAGTTTGATAGTTTAAGAAAGAGAGAGAGAGAGCTATCTTTCAATCCCTCACTCCACACACACGCTACTTCTCGCTGGATTGAGAGAATGAAGATAGGGAGAGAGAGGTGTTAATAAGGTAGGGTTGTAGAATGTGAGAGAGTAATGGATCATTGTCTCTCTTTCATCATTGTCTCTCTTTCCCTCTCTTTGTTCATCTCTCTCTATCCTCTTCTCTCCTCATTTCCCTTCCCTCCCTGTAACTCCTCTCATTATCTATCTCCCCGTCCTTCACTCACTTTTAGCATCCCTTCAAAACTATCACCCTCACCCACTTTCTCTCTCTCACTCTCTCTTACACACACACTCTCAGTGTCTCTCTATCCTTTTCGACCTCCCCACTTTTTTTCTTACTTCTTTCTCTCTCTTTATCTACAAGTTAAAGGGAGCAAAAGAAAATAATGGACCAAGACAGGGGGAGAAAGAGGAAATGAGTGAGGGAAGGTGGGCGAGGCAGCAAGAGCATATGAGAGAGAAGGGAGAGGAGATGGTGGATAGGTTGATAGTTTGAGAAAGAGAGAGGGAGCTATATTCAAATCACTCACTCCACACACAAGCTATGTCTCGTTGGATTGAGAGGACAAAGATAGGGAGAGAGAAAAAGGTTAATAAGGGAGGGTTGTAGAATGTGACCTAGAAAGAGACATGTTTAGATAAAGAGAGTGAAGAGAGGTGGGCAAGCAAGAGCAACAGAGAGAGTGGGAGCTTGATAAGGAGAGAAAGAGAGAGTGATAAAGAGAAGAGTGAAAGAAAGAGAAGAGAGACGACGAGAATAAAGAGCGTGAGAGAGGTGGAGAGCGAGGTAAGAGAGAAAGTAAGAGAGAGGGAATAAATAGAGAGGTAAAGAGAGTAATAGAGAGAATGAACAAGAAAGAAAAAGTTGGAGTGAATAAGAGAAGGGGGAGGTAGAGAGGGAGAGAAAGAGAGGCCATATACCTTCAACTCTCTCACATTTCTATTGAGAGTGAGAGAGAGTTGGGAAAGTGAGAGCAATAGAGGGATGGAGAAAAGTGCAAGAAAGAGAAAGAGAGAAGAGAAAGAGAGAGAAAGGGAGGGGAGAGGGAAGGTAAGAGAAAATGAACAAATGAGATAGAAAATGAAGGAGAAAAAGTGAGAGAGAAAAAAATATAAAAACAACAAGAGGAAGAGCAATAGTGAGGGATTGGGAGAAAAAGATAAAGAAAGAGAGAGAATGAGAAATAAAGTAAAAGAGGGAGGGACAGAAAGCAAGAAGGAGAGATATTTTGAGAGAAAAGAGAGCTAGAGAGCGATGCGAAAGAGAGAGCGAAGAAGAGAGTGAGAGGGTGTGAGAGAAAGCAAGAGAGGGATAGGGAAAAAGATAAAGAGATAGAGTGGAGAACCAAGAAAGAGAGTGGGAGCAATTGAGGGAGAGTGAGAAAGAGGGTGAGTAGGAGACAAAAAAAGAGTGGGGGAGGGAGCTTGAGAGAGAGTGAGTAGAGAGGGAGGGAGAGGGAGACAGCGTGAGAGCAATAAAGAAAAGAAAAAGTAGAGATAGTGTGAGAAGAATGAGAGAGAGAGGGAGGTTCTTTCTCTCACTCTCTAAAGATTTCTATCTTGCAATCCCTTACTCCCTCTCTCTTATCTCTCTCACACTCTCCCTCTCTCTATCACTCTCTCTCTCCCTCACGCTCTTTCAATTCCTTTCTCTGTCTCACACACACACACACAATCTCTCTACCCTCTTTTCCCTCTTTCTCTCTCTATCTCTCTGTCAGTCTGTCTCTCAAGAACTTGTTATTTTCTCTCTCAACCAACCTCTCTTTTGGTCTCTTACTGTCTCTCACTCGTTCAAACTCTCTCACTCTCTCTCGCCATCTGATTCTTGCTCAACCTTTCTAGCTCTCTCACACTCTCTCTCCTTCCCCCATCTCCTCTCCCTCCTTTCCCTCTCT
>NEWO01000716.1:52859-100476 GCA_003013225.1 Phalaenopsis aphrodite
CTCTCTCTCTCCCTCTCTCTTTTTCGTCTCACTCTCTCCCTCTCTTAATACCTCTTTATGAGATAGGATGGAAGAGGGAATGAGGGAACACTTATCTATTCTTTCCTATTCCCTCTATCCCTCTTAAGCTCTCTTTATCTCTCCACCACTCTTCTACTATTTTCTCTCTCAAGCTCTCTCTATCCCTCTCAAGCTTCATTTCAATCTCTCACCCTTATTTTCTTTCTATCTTTATCTACACTCTCATGCTCCCGTCTTCTCTTTTTTTATATCTCTCCCTCTCTTTATCACTCTTCCCTTATTTTTTCTCTCACTCACTCTGGTGCTCTCCCCTTCTTTATCTCATTCTATCTTTCCCTTTTATTCTTTCTCTCTCACTCTCAATCATGCTTCTCTCCCTCTTTCTCCTTGTCAGAGGTTGAGGAGAAGAAAAAGAGATGGGGGAGAGAGAAGGAAAGAGAGAATGAAATAGAAAAAGTAAGCATAATGAAAGAGAGAGAGAGTGTGTGTGGCCATATAAAGAGGGAAAGAAGATCAATATCTTCCTCTCTCTCCATCCTCTTGCTTTCCCATTCTCTCGTCTTACCCCTCCCCCTCCTCTCGCTCTCTCACCACTCTCTCTTGGTCAAAAAAATTCTCTCCAATCCTTTCATTTTCTCCCATCTCTGTAGTGATGGAGCAAGAGTGAGAGACATAGAGAGAGTGAGAGCTAGGCAGAGAGCATAAGTGAGAATATGAGAGTGAAAGAGACTGAGAGAGTGAAGGAAAAGAAAGATGAAGGATATTTTGATTAGTTGGGTGAAGAAAAGAGAGACTGAAGAGAAATATAAAGAGAGTGAGAGAGAGAAAAGAAGAATAAGTTAGATGACAAAATAAATCTCCCTCCCTCTCTCACTCTCATTCTCTCAGTCTCTGAGAATCTCTTGTGCACTCTAGCTCTCTCTCTTAATTGCACTTTCTTGTAGTTTCTTTCTCTTGCTCATTTACTCTCACTATATCTCTCTTTCATTCTCACCCTAACTCTCTCTCTTCCTCACTCAACTCTCCCCCTCTAACTCTTTTTTCACACTTATTAACTCTTCTTTCTCTTTCACTCTCTCACTTTTCTCTCTATCATTTTCTTTTCTCTTTTTCCCTCTTCTCCCCCTTCCCCACTTCCTTTTTATCTTGCTTTGTTGGTTTATATCTCCATTCTCCTTATTTACCTATATCCCTCTCCCCCCTCTCCCTCCTCATCTCTCTTCTCTCTCTTAATCTCTCTTCTATTTTTACTTTTCTCATTCACACTCTCTCTTCTGTTCTGTCTATCTCACTATCTCCCATTCTTTATTTTTATCCCTCCTCTTCATCTCTATTACTTTATCCTTCTATCTCGTTCTCGCTTCTCTCGCTCCATCTTCTTTCTTTTTCATTGACTTTCCTACCCATCTCCTCTCACTCTTTTTCTATTTTTGACATTATCCCTCCCTCCATTCCCGCTTCTCCCTTTCCCTTGCTTTGTCTCTCTGGGTGAGTGAGAAAAATGAAAGTGTTGTGTGAGAGAGATAATGAGAAAGAAAGAGAGAGGAGAGAGTTAGAGAAATTGAGCAAGAGAAGAGAAATAGAGATAGAGCAAAGAGAGAAAGAGGGAAAAGAAGAGTACATGAGAGAGATGTTAAATCTCTTTTTTCTCTCCCACTTTTGTGTCTCTCTCTCCATCCCTCCATCCTTCTCAATGAGATAAATAGAGAGATGGCTGGGGAGAGATAGAGAGTGAGAGAGTAAGAAGGAGAGGAGAAGTGGTTGATAGCATAAGAGAGAGAAAGGGAGAAAGACAGTAAAAGGGATAGAGAGATTGATGTCCCTCACTCTCTCTCATGCAATAGAGAGTGATAGAGAGGGAGAGTTGGAGAGAGAGGGAGGAAGGGAGAGGTAGAAAAAGAGCGAGAAGAAAGAAGTGAGTGAGATGGTGAGTGAGAAGGAGGATGGGAGGACAAGAGAGTGAGAAAGTGAGAAAATAGAGAAAGATAGAGAGATAAAGAGAGACTGTGGGGGGAAGAAAAAGAGTTGTAGAGGAAAAACATTAAGGCAAAAGAGTGTGTGAGAGAAAAAAAAAAGAGAAATAGTGAGGTAAGAAGATGATAAGAGAGAAAAGTGAGAAATTTAGAGGGAGTGAGATAGAGAGAGTCAATAGGAGAGAGTGAGGGGAGATGAGTGAGAGATAATGAGAAAAAGAAAGATAAAAGAAGTGGAGACCTAGAGGGAGATCAAGAGTGAGAGTGTGGTAGAGCAAGAGAAAAAAATTGAGAGATGGAAAGGAAGAGAGTTGAAAGGGTGAGAGAGAGAGACAAGAGAGTGAGTGAGAGATGAAGAGAGAGTGTGCGAGAGATAGTAATGTGAAGAGGGAGAGAGGTAGAAAGTAAGGGAGAAAGAGGGAGAAGGTGTAAGAGAAAAGAAGAGAGAGAAGGAGAGGGAGAGAGGAGAGATAGAGGAGAAATATAGAAGAGAAAAGAGTGAGAGATCAGAAGAGAGAGAAAGAGTAAACTAAGATAGAAAGAGATGGAAGAAAGAGAGAGGAACCGTGTGAGGGTGGGAGAGTGGTAGTCAGAGAATAATTTGAGGAGAAAATAAGCAATAGCAAGAGAGTGATAGAAGAGAAAGAGCGATAGTGAATGAGAAAGAGATGAGGAGATAGAGCAAAGGAGAGAAGAGAAAGTGTGATATATCTGAGATAAAAAAGAGAGTGAGAGAGATAGGTAATGTAGAAGAGGGTTTGAGATAAAAAGATATAGAGATCAAGAGCATAATAGAGTGAGTTGAAAGAAAATTAGAGTGAGAAGGGAGAGAGCAAGTGTTAGATTAGGAGGGAAAATTTTTTTCTCTCATCTCTTCCCTTTTTATCTCAATGAGGAGAATAAATAAGTAAGAGAGGAAGGCGAGTCAGAACGAGTAAGAGAAAAAGTACTAAGAGAGGATATAACCCACTCTCTTCTTCTTTCATCTCCTCTTGCCCCTTTCTCTCTTTCTTAATATCCCTCCCTCCATCAATGTCCCTCCCATTACCTTGCTCTCGTTCTTTGAGTGTGAAGTCACAATGAGAGAGTGAATGAGAGAAAGATAATAAGAGAGAATGAGAGAGAGTGAGAGAAGAGGGAGAGCGTCAAGGATTGCGAGAGTGAGAGGAGGATAAAAGAAGAGGAAGGGCTCTTTATGCACATCTCTTTGTCCTCTCTCACCTTCTTTCTGTCTCGCACTTGCTTTTTCTATCTCTCTCCTCTCACTTTTCTTTGTATATATTCTCTCTCAACCTTTCACAATCCTTTTTATCTCTTTCCGCTCCTTCTTTTCCTCTTTTTATCTCTCTTTCCCTCTCCCACTCCATCGTTCTCTAGCTTTCTCACTATCTTTCTCACTCTTTCTCCCCTATCCTTCCACCATCTCTCTCGCTCGCTCTCATTTCCTTTATCCCCACATCTCTCTCTCTTCCACTCTCTCACCCTGACTCCTTCATTCTCCTCTCTCTCTCTCTCTCTAATCTATCTCTCTTGAATGCACTTTTTCTCTCTTACAACTTCACTCACTTTTTCTTGCTCTCACTATTCTCTCTCTAAATCTTTCTTTCTTATCTTTTGCTCTTATTCTCATCTCTCTATCTCTCTCTATCTCTATTTTTCTCTCTCTAATTCTCTCTCTAACTTTAACTTTCTCCCATTCTTTCAGTCTCTCTCTCTCTTTAAAATCTCATTATCTTCTCATTTTTACTCTATCCCTCTTCTCTCTATAACTTATTCTCTCTTCACATCTTTATATCTTCCCCTACTGCTCACCTTCTTCAATCACTCTCACACTCTTACTTTCTTGCTCTTACCTCCCACTCTATCACTCTCTGTCAAATTCTTCTCTCTCCCTTCTTTTACTCTATTCTCTTTCTCTAACATAATCTCTCTGCCCACTCTAGCCTTCTCTTCTCTATCTCTCTCTACCTTCTTCATTCCCTCTCTCACCCTCTCTCTCACCCTCTCTCTCACTCACTCTTTTCTCTCTATTTTTGTCTCTCTCTAACTTCCCCTTCTGGTCTCCTCCACTTTTAACTCAGAGAGATGCAAAAATAGTTCTACCTTGCTATGTATCTCAAGCTCTCTCTTGTAAACTCTTATTTTCTCTTCTCTTCTCTATCTCTCCTCTCTCTCCTACTCTGTCACTCACACTCGATCCAAACTCATTGCTTCCAATAAGTGATAGAGAGAAATAAGGAGCGTGAGAACTAGAGTGAGGAGAGAAAGAGACAAAGAGAGTGAGAGAGATAAAGTGATAGAGATAAGAAGAGCGAGAGGGGTTATTAGCTTGAGGAAGAAAGAGAAAGGTAATAGATAAAAGAAAGAAATTTCAAGCAAGAAAATAGTGAGAGAGATATTGATTGAGGGAGCATGGGAGAGAAAATGTGAGGGAGAAGCATATTGAGAGAGACAGAGCGAGTGAGGGAGTGTGAAGAGTGAGAGAGAGCGAGAGATAAAGAGTTATGTGAGTGGGAAAGAGATATAGAGATAGATAGTGAGGGAGAAAGAGAATAAATAGTGGGAGAGATAGTTTGATAGTTTGAGAGAGAGAGAGAATGACTGAGAGAAGCAAGATAGCAGAGGAAAAGGGTGAAATCAATATTCTCTCTATCTCCCTCTCTCTTGCTATATCCTGTAATATTTTCACTCTCCCTACCTCTATCACAGTCTCTCTTTATCACTCCCTCTACCTCTATCCCACTCTCTTTCTCCCTCCTTCACCCTCCCATCCTCCCTTTCCTCCCTCCCTTTTTCATATTTCTCCCTCTTCCTCTCCCTATATCTCCCTTATTATCTCTTTTTGTCTTTTCCTACCTTATCTTTAATTCTCTTAATCTCTCTCCCGCTCGCCATCCATCTATTAACCTTTCACTCTCCTAATACCTCTCAATATGGAGATGCTCCCTTCTTCTTTCTTTCCCTCCCTCTTTTTTTCCCACCCGATCTCTCCATCTCTTTCTAGAGAGAGCAAGAGAAAAAAATAGAGAAGAAATAAAGAGTGCTAGAGAGAAATGGAGAGAGAGAGGTGTGAGAGAGAAAGGGAGAATAAGAGAAAGATAGGGAGAGAGAATGAGACATTAAAAGTAAGAGAGAGTGAGAAAGAGAAAGTGGGACAGAAGGAGCAAGGCGAAAGGAATGGGAGTAAGAGAGAGATGGATGGGGAGAGAGATTGTTAGAAAGTGGAGAAATAGAAAAAGTGACTGAGAAAGATAAGATTGAGGGATGCATAGAGAAGGGAAGGGAGATAGAGAGATATATAATGCTATAGAGAGTGAGAGAAAGAGATAGAGAGAAAGAGATAAAAAGAGAGATAGTGAGGTAGAGAGAGTGAAAGGAGAGAGTGAGAGAAAGAGGAGGAGGGAAAAGATATAATTAGGATGAGTGGGGGTGAGACTGAGAAAGAGAATGAGAATAGAGAGATATAGTAATAGAGCGAGGGAAAGAAAGATATACAGGGATGGAGGGTCTTTTTCTCTCTCTGAGCTGGAGAGAGCATGAGTGAGGTGAGAGGGAGAGAGGGTGATGAAAGAGGGAGAATGAGAAGGAGAGTGAGAGAGAAAAGGCATAGGGAGAAAGCAAAAGAGAGAAATCAAGAATGAGATAGAGCAAGATAGAGAAAGAGAGAAAGAGGAGTGAGAGAAAGAGGGAGCGTCATTGTGAGGGAGAAAGGGCGAGAAAGGGGGAGGGATATAGAAATAAAGAGCGAGGTAGAGTGAGGTAGAATGTAAGTGGGAGAGTGGGATGCAAAAAGAGTGAGAGAGTTGAGAAGAAGGATAACGATACAAAATGAGAGAGAGACATAAGTAAAGATATAAATAGAGAGGTTAGGAGGAGAGAAAAAGAGTGAGGAAAGTGAGAGAGAGAGAGAGAAGAGTGAGAAAGGGAGCATGAGAAAGGGAGAGAGAGTGTAATATAAATAACAAATAGAGGAAGATATGAAGAGAAACATCTTTCTCTCCCTCCCTCTCACACTTTCTCTTACACCCTCTCTCTCATCCTCTCTCTATCCCTTCCTCTCTATCACCCACTCTCTCTATAAGCCTATTTCTCTTACTTCTCCCTTTATCACTCATTCTATCCTCTCAATATTTTTCTCTCACCACCACTCTTTTTCTCTCTCTCATCTCTATCTTTTAATATCGAGAGAGAGGAGGGATGGATGGAGAGGGAGAAGGAGAGCAAGAGAGAGTGTGTGAGAGTGAAAAAGAAAAGAGATAAAGAGACTGATAAATAAGTGAGAGAAAAGGAGGGTTTGAAATAGTGGCAGGGTTAAATAGCAGGAGGGAGGGAGGCGAGAGTGAAAGAGAGAAAAGAAGAGAAGAGTGAGAGAATAAGCTGTGAAGAGAGATTGATAGGGGAGAGAGAAAAATAAAGAGAGATGGGAGAGAGAATAAAAAAATACATGAAGGGATATGAGAGAGAAGATAGTGAGATAATGTGAGAGAGAGAGGGAGAGATAGAGAGGGAGGGGCCCTAGAGAGAGAGAGAGAGAGTGAGAGAGAATGAGAGAATGAAAATAGGAGATATCAAATAAGGGGATAGAGAAGAGTGTGAGTAAGAGAGCAATTTAGAGAGAGGAAGAATGTGGCAAAGAGAGAGACAAGAGAAATAAATAGAGTGAGAGAGAGATGAGCAAGCGAGAGAGATTGAGAGTGTGGGAGAGAGAATGAAAGAAAGAGAATGAGTAGAGAGAAAAGTGATATGGAGAAGGATAACAATATTAGAGAGCATAAAAGACGTGGAAAATGAGGTAAGAGGAAGAATGTGAGATAGAGAGATAGAAAAAGAAAGGGATAGAGAGATAGAGAGATTGAGGGAAAGTGAAAGAGAGAGAGAAAAATGAGTGATAGAAAGGTAGGGAAAGAGATAGGTCCCTTCTAATGAGAGTGAGAGAGAGAGGAAGAGTGAGTGAAAGAGAAGAAGAAAGAGAAGCATAGAGAGAGAAGAGTAAGAGTGTTAGAGAGTGACGGCAGAGGGAGGAAGGGAGAAAGAGAACAAATGAGAAATAGCATGTTGGGGAGAGAGTGAGTGAGAGTTAAAAAGAGCAAATGATAGAGTGATGGTAAAAGCAAAAATTAGGAGGGAGAGAGAGAAGAGGCTAAGAAAGCAATAAAGAAGAAAAAATATGAGAGATAATGAGACGGAGGGAGTGAGAGTAAGAGAAGTAAAGGGAGAGAGAGTGACAAAGAAAATGAGATAGTGGTAGAGGGAAAAAGTGAAGCAAAAATGAGAGGTTGAGAAAGGAATGGAGAGTGAGAGAAAGCAAGAGAGAGGGAAAGGGATATAGAGAGATAGAATGAGATGTGGGGACGGACCATGAGAGAATGTGAGAGAGTGGAAGAGAGCATGATAAAGAAAAGTAGGGAGGGCGAGAGCATGCTTGAGAATGCAAGAGAGAGAGATGTGCAAAGATGCTCACTTGAAGGAAGGAAGAGAGAGGGAGAGAGAAGAAAGAATTAAAAATCTCTCCCTCCTTCTCTCTCCCATTCTCTCTTTCTCTCTCTGACAATTCTCTCTCATCACCCTCTCTATCTCTCATTCTCATTCTCTCTCATGCTCCCTTTTTTTGTCTACCTCCTTCATTTCTCTCTCTTTCTCATTCTCTTTGCATCTCTATCACTCTCATTCTATTTCATTGCTCATCTTCTCTCACTCTCTTACTCTTGCTCCCTCCCTCCCTCTCACATTTTGCCTTACCTCCCTCTTTCTTTCTCTATCTCTTTCAATCCCTCACTTAACTCTCTCTCTCAATTTCCCTCTTTTGCTCACCCTTTCTCTTTTTCACTCTTTATATATCTCTCTCACACTCTGGATGTATCCAAAGTTAACCCCTAAATACTAAAGGTCATGTTAAATTTAAAACTTTTGAAAATATAGTTAAGTGAGGACAAGTAAAATTAAGTTCTCTCTTTTCTTTCTTAAAATAATTTTTCTCGCCCCCCACCAAACTTAGATTTTTTTTAAGGATTTACATGAAGAACTTTAAAAATAAAAGGGTGAAAGAAAACATTAAATACATAAAGAAAATTCATACTTGTTGAAGATTCTGATTTTTACAAATAAATTCTGAAATACTACAGGTGCTAATATGAAGAACTACAAGGCTTAAAACATTAAATTGCACATAATATATAAAAATTTGCTGAGAAAGAGTTAATTACAATACATATAACAAAGTGTTGAAACTAACAACATAACTAAAAAAAATTCTAAAAATGAAAATAGTTTTACACATTACTGTTTCACATTACAACATAACAACAGATTCTCAAAAATATCACAAAACAATCAATACAATAACAAAGTACACCAGAATCAAACAAACAAACAAAAAGATCACCAGTCATCATCTTCTTCATCATTAACATCTAACTTCTACTGCTGATATTGAGTATAAATAGGGTTAATAGGGATCTGATTGAGCACTAGCTTTAAAACTAACAAACTTTTGCTTGTCATATTCTATTTTTCTTTTGCTCGATCTAGGTGTCATAAGAAATCTAGAAAAATTTGATAAAAAACTGAATAAATTCCAAAATTTTGAAAATCAAAATGTAAAGCACTTTAAACTTAAATACACTAAGTAAAAGTTTTTCATCAAAGCATTTTCTCAAAATCTCTAAAAAAAAACCCAAAACTTTTGGATCTAAGCAATGTGAGAAAAATATTCTAGAGAAAATGAAATCTGAAGTTCCTTTGCCTCTAAATTGCCTCAAATCTGCCCAAAATCAAGGCATAGGTGTGAAAACCGAAGGTTGAAAGTGACTTTAGGGGTAAAAATGGAGGTTTTGTAGTGAAAATTGTGAAGTAAAAGGGTTATTACTGCTCTCAGGTCAATGGCATTGTCGGTGCTGAAGGCCCGAAATCCACTATTTTGATTTTTTCAAATTTTCAATTTCCTTTTAAATTACTCCAAAGTTTTTTAGTATTCTTAAACATAAATTTTTTATAACAATAATTCACAAATAAACATTCACAAACAATCATTTTCAGAAACAACATCAAACTAACTTTTATATATGAAAATATACTTTTTACAAACACATTTCACAAATCACACATTCACACCTATTAAGTAAACTAATTATAAATCAGCATTGAAATCAAGCCACATCACTAAACACTGACATAAAACTATACACATAATCAAATTTCAAAATTCTAAAGCAAAAAACAAACGAAACTAATTCAAATCAAATCGACAAAATTACATCAAATACATAAATATTCTTAAGCAAGTGGAGAATCCAAAGTCTTCAGCCATTCCGCTTCATCTTCAATGCTTTTACCTCCTCTAATATCTCCCATGGATTGGTAATGAACATATAGGTTGTAGAAGGATCGGTAGGGGAATTGATCTGTCGAATTTTCTTCGATTCACCCATTTTTTTGAAACTTTCAAACTAATCCTGCTTCAAAAGTTTTGGTATGATCAAAATTTTCTTTCATTCTCCAACCAAGGTGATCAAAAAGGTACTTAAGATCTCCCACTGCATTCATAATACTCTGAAGTTCCCTTTCAATTCTATTCAATTTCTTCTCCAAATCAAGTGAAATTCCTACTATTGGTGGTATTAATGGAGTTGAAGCATGTGAGGAATGATCCATAGCAGCATTTAGTGCTTCATTTCCATTACCAACATACTGATCATCAATAGGGATCATGGGCTCTCATGGTAGTAAAACTTTTTCCCAACTTTCATATGGCACTTAAGATTGACTGCAAATTAGAAAATTTGTAGAAGGATGCCCAAGTCTGTAAATTGTCCCATTCATAATGATACCCATAATAGATTTAAATATGATTGATCCTATATCAATATGTTATTCCATTTGAATACAGTAGTTTAAAATAGCACTTTCCTTGATGATTCTACTGTTCTTCATAGAAGGGAGTAATTTTGCGCAAATAAAGAAATGTCACTGCTTCTAAATTGGATTATGTGATGAAGCAGGAAAACTAATATATCATTCATCTCGTACTTCCCACATATCACTTTCATCAGTCAGAAAATTATAAACATCTTGCATCAAATCTCGTGTAGGAATGAAATTTGTATAATGACATATTGGAACATTTTCTATCATATACAATTCATTAATCATCGCAGGAGTAAATGGTACAGCCTTAACTCGTATGAAGAATACTCCTTGAGTAATTCCATGTAGATTTACATAGAACTCCTTCACTACAGGCATAATAACCACAGCGGTAGTGTAACACAGAACTTTTCACCGCCTTTACAAAATGATCTTATCAACCAGAGCACTTGGATTGATCAATCCATGATAAACAAATCCTGTCTCCTTGATCAATCTCTTCTTCACGATAACTTTATCGTATAACCTTTGCGCGTCGAAACTAATAAACTTTCTTCTATTGAGAACTCCTTACGTTGAAGTATTTCTGAAATTGGAAGGCATGGAGTTTGAAAATAGGAATTTTCTAGGCATCCTAAGAAGATTTTAGGACTTCAAAAACACCTCTTGTTGGTTATTCTAGATTTTAATCCTGCCAAAGTTAGCCAAAGGTCATATGAACCGTCAAACCGCCTTCAGCACTATTGGCACTCCCTATTAGCACTGTCGGGACCGAGGTCCGTTTTCTTGGGCACCGTCGGTGCCAGTGGCAAAAATTTTGTGACTTATATTTTTCGACCAATTTAATTCCAACTTTTTCTCCAATACCAATATTTGACTTAATTTATTAAAAATGCTATTGTGTAGGATTATTATTTAATAAGATATAAGGCACTTATCAAACAAAATAGTAATACATAGACGTATATGTATAGATTGCCTCCCACAAAGCACTTAGTTTAACATCGTCAGCCCGACACACCATTTGTTTAGTTGGGTTCACTTAACATTAAAACATCTTTAAATTGAGGTATGTGCCCTTCATAATAATGTTTCAAACGATGTCCATTAATTTTAAATACCTTTCTAGTGGTAGGATTTTTAATAACAACAGTTCCACAATGATAGACTTTTATCACTTTAAATGGTCCTAACCATCTGGATTTTAGTTTTCCTGGAAATAATCTCAATCTTGTATTATATAATAGAACTTCTTGTCCAAGTTCAAATTTCTTCTGAATAATCTTCTGATCATGCCATATTTCATTTTTTCTTTATAGATTTTTTCATTATCATATGCTTCATTTCTTATTTCCTCAAGTTCATTGAGTTGCAATAATCTTTTCTCACTAGCATATTTTAGATTAAAATTAAATTCCTTAATAGCCTAAATTGATTTATGCTCTAATTCTACTTGTAAGTAGCATGTTTTTCCAAATATCAGTCTGTATTGGGACATTCTTATAGGAGTCTTATAAGTAGTTCTATATGCTCATAATGCAACATCTAGTCTAGCAAACCAATCCAATTTATAAGGATTTACAACTTTTTCTAAAATACATTTAATTTTACGAAAGACCACTAGTCTGAGGATGATAAGCAGTAGAGAATCTATGCATAATATCATATCTCTTAATTAATTTTTCGATTCTCTTATTCCTAAAATGAGGTCCTCCATCAATAATAATTACTTTCGGCATTCCATATCTTGTAAAAATTTTTTAATTAAAAATTTAGAAACACTCCGAGCATCACATCTGGGTACAACAATAGCTTCAATCCATTTGGACATACAATCAACTGCAAGTAATATATATAAGTTTCCAAATGAAGGCATAAATGGTCCCATAAAATCTAATCCCCACACATCAAAAATTTCAACTTCCAATGTATGATTTAGAGGCATTTCATTTCTCTAGAAATATTTCCTACTCGTTGACATCTATCACACATTTTAATATATTAATTAACATCTTTAAAAATAGTAGGCCAATAAAATCCATCTTGCAAAATCTTATATGCAGTTCTATTTTTTCCAAAATGTCATCCAAATTCAGAATCATAGCATCTTGCAATTATCTGTTGAGTTTCTTCATAATGCACACATCTTCTAATAATTAAATCTTTGCATTAATTATATAAATATGGGTCATCCCAAAAATAGTCTTTTGAATCATATATAAATTTCTTTAATTATGAAATTTTTATATCAGGTGGTAAAATATCACTTACAATATAATTCACTATATCAGCATACCACGGTACATCCATTTCATCAATACTATATAACTATTCATCAGAGAAATTTTCTAAAATTTCATTTGCAAAATTAATTAATATTTCTATTTCTATCCTAGACAAATGATCAGTTATTTGATTATCATTTCCCCTTCTATCAATCACGGTAAAATCAAACACTTGCAATAGAAGTATCCATCTCATTAATCTTGGTTTAACATCCTTCTTTTACATTAAGTATTTATTAGCAAAATGATCTGTATGCACTATATATTTTGTTCCAATTAAATAAGGTCTAAATTTTTCAAATGCATAAGCAATAGCTAATAACTCTCTTTCAATAGTAGTATAATTAATTTGAGCATCATTTAGAGTCTTACTAGCATAATATATAACTTTAAAAGCTTTGTCGTGCCTTTGTCCTAATACAGCTTCAATAGCATAATCACTGGCATCGTACATTATTTCAAATGATTTTTCCCAGTCACGTGGTACTATTGTAGGTGCAGTGACTAATTTTTTCTTTAATAATTCAAATGCTTTTATGCATTCCTCATCAAAATCAAATTTCTTATCTTTTTTCTAAAAGTTGGCATGGCGGCTTAGTGTTTTTTGAAAATTTTTTTATATAGTGCATGTAAGAACTAGCATGTCCTAGAAACTTCTCACCCCTTTAACATTGGTAGGTGGTGGTAATTTTTCTATAACTTAGATTTTTGCAGGATCTACCTCTATGCCTTTTTTCCGAAATTTTATCCCCAAGCACAATACCTCCTGCAACTATATATTGACATTTTTTCCAATTTAATACTAGGTTGACTTGTTCACATACTTCCAGAACTTTTTTCTAAATTATTAAGACATAACTTAAACGAAATCCCAGATACAAAAAAATCAACCATAAACACTTCTATTCCATGTTCTATAAAATTGCTAAAATGACATCATACATCTTTGAAATGTTGCAGGTGCATTGCATAGTCCAAAAGGCATTCTACGAAAAACAAATGTTCCATATGGGCTTGTAAATGTTGTTTTCTCTTGATCCTCTAGAGCAATTAGAATTTGATGATAGTCGGTATATCCATCTAAAAAGTAATAATATTTATTCCCAGCCAATCTATCCAATATTTGGTCTAGAAAGGGTAAAGGAAAGTGATCTTTTCGGGTGGTCATATTTAACTTTTTATAGTCAATACAAATTCACCAACCAGTAACTTGTCTTATTGGTATTAATTCATTTTTCTCGTTTTCTTCAACAGCCGCTCTTCCTTTCTTTGGAACACGGTGAATTGGGCTTACCCAAGCACTATCGGAAATAAGATATATAATTCCAGCATCTAACCATTTTAAAATCTTTTTTTTAACAATTTCTTTCATATTGGGTTTAATCTTCTCTGAGGATCAGTTTTAGGTTCATATTGTTCATCTAATAAAATTTTGAGCATACAAATTGAAGGACTAATTCTTTTAATATCTGTTAAAGTCCATCCAAAAGCGTTTTTATATTGTTCAACATTTCTATCAACTTTTGTTCCTTAATTTCAATTAACTCAGAAGATATAATAACATGCAATGTAGATGACTCTCCTAAAATACATACTTTAAATGGGCATGTAATATCTTTAATTCAAGTTCAGGTGGTTTAATACTTGAAGAAATAAGATTTTTACTATTATTTTTCAACAAGTTTAACTTTTCCCTCAATATAATCCAAATCTTCTCCTATTATTTCATCTTCATTCTCAAAAATTTCTCCTTGCTTTAATTTATCTTCACACTCATTCTTAAATTATTCATTACTCAGATAATCAGCTACTTCCATCCTGAAACATTCATTATCTTTTTCTATTGCAGGATATTTCATAGTGTTTGCTATATTAAATTTTACTTCTTGATCATTAACTCTCATTATTAATTCTCCTTTTTTGCACATCTATTACAACTCTTCCTGTTGCAAGAAATGGTCTCCCTAAAATAATAGGAATCTCTTTATCTTCCTCCACATCCAATACTATAAAGTCTATAGAGAAAATAAATTTATCCACTTTTACTAGTACATCCTCTATAAAACCTTTTGAATAAGTTATTGATCGATCAGCTAACTGAAAAGTTACAATAGTAGGAGAAATTTCTCTCAAATCTAAAGTTTAAAGATCAATAAATGCGTAAGATTGATACTCGCTCCTAAATCACATAAATCTTTTCCATAAAACTTTTCACCAATTGCACAAGGTATAGTAAAACTATTAGGATCTTTTAATTTTTCAGGAAGCTTTTTCTAAATAATAACACTACACTCTCACTGAGTGCAACGGTCTCATGATCTGTAAACTTCCATTTCTTATTTAGTACATCCTTCTAAATTTCACATAACTTATCATTTGTTCCAAAGCTTCAACAAAAGCAATATTTATCGTTAATTTCTTAAGGATTTCCAACAATTTTGTAAGTTGTTTATCGTTATTTTTCTGCTTCAGTCGTTGAGGAAACGGAGGTAATGGTTTTTGTAAAGGAAACTATGTTTGTTCATCTCGAAGTTGATCATTTTCCATTTCTTCCTTATCTTCATCAACTTCAGTTTATCTTTGGATCATTATTTCAACTTCTTTTTCACTTCATAATAAAATACCTTTAATTTGCTCTTTATTTTAATCTTTTGGATTAACTTCCACATTACTCTGAAGAATTTCAGAAGGTTTGTTACTAAGTGCAGTAGCAATATGCCCTAATTGATTTTTAATTTTTCTAATAGCAGCACCTTGATTTTGTATTTGATTTCCAATATTCAACATCACTTCCTCTATCATCAACTTCTTTTCTTTAACTTGTGGGTTAGGATTGGAGTTAAATCCTGGAGGATAATATGGTCAAAAATTAGGTTTTCTATGATTGTTGAGATTTCTATATGGATTTACCGGATTGTTATAATTATTCCAACTAAAATTAGTGTGATTTTTCCATCCAGTGTTAAAATAGTTAGAATAGGGATTGTTATTTTGATTATTTATAGCGTTTAAAGTTTCATAAGATGGTTGAGTATCAATAACCTGTCCTAGTGAATTTTCCTCTATTACTGGGGGTATTTGGGAATAGTTCGCTTCTATTTGATCAATCTTTTTAAAAATAGCAGCAATTTGAGATGTCAAAATAGACATTACATCAGAATCATGAATACTGGCTAATCTCTTAGGATTT
The DNA here is from genome assembly GCA_003013225.1 of Phalaenopsis aphrodite. NCBI lineage: Eukaryota > Viridiplantae > Streptophyta > Magnoliopsida > Asparagales > Orchidaceae > Phalaenopsis > Phalaenopsis aphrodite. Next base: position 68,192 of record NEWO01000716.1, read on the forward strand.
ACCCTTTCAGAGGGCCATTGAAAATTATTACTAGTCATTTCTTCAATTAAAGAATATCCTTCATCAAAAGGTTTTAACATTAATGATCCACCCGCAGTAGCATCTATAATAGATTTTAGTGATCCTACTAATCCATTGTAAAAGGTTTGAATTATTAATCAATCTGGCAAAGCATGGTGTGGACATTTTCTAAGATGATCTTTAAATCTTTCACAGACTTCATATATTGATTCCCCTTCAAACTCACAAAAAGATGTAATATCATTTCTAAGCTTAGCAGTTTTGATGGTGGAAAACATTTAGCCAAGAATTTTTGTGATAGTTCTCCCCAAGTTTTAAAAGGTCCTGGTGCTAATGAATTTAACCAAGCCTTGGCTTTATCCCTTAATAAAAAAGGAAAAAGTCTAAGCCTAACAACATCATTAGACACTCCGTCATATTTAAATGTAGCATAAATCTCAAGAAAACTAGCAAGATGTAAGCTAGGATCTTCAGTAGATGATCCTCCAAACTAATTATTTTGTACCATTTGGATAATAGCAAGTTTAAACTCAAATGAATTAGCAGCAACATTAGGATTTTGAATAGTCAAGTGAAGTTCATCTGCTGTCGGATTCGCATAATCTTTTAAAGGTCTTTGTCGATTCTCATTTATTGGATTTTCTAAGTTATTTTCCATTTCTTTAAAATTTTTAATTTCTCTTTGTTGTTTTTGAATTTTTCTAAAAATATGTTCTAACTCTGAATCGTAAGCCACTAAGCCTTCATGTCCAATATTTCGCATAAACAAATAAACTAAGCCAAGTAAAATTCTTTAAAAAAAGCACGCTTAAAAAATTTCTTTTTGGATTTTTTTTTTTTTGTATTTTTTTTAATTTTTATATATTTTTTCAGTATATATATTATCTCTAACTTTCCTAATTTATTAAAACTAGTTAATTTACCTAAATTTAACCATTACCTTCACCACGCAACAACGCCAAAAACTTGATCTCGATTTTTTATATGTAAGGATTTATGAAGTTGACATCATTGCAGTGCCAAAAACTTTATTCTTATATCAAAAGTAAGTTATGTAAAATTTATATAATTATAGACAATTAATAATGGGATTCTACGCAAATATATGTATCGTTATCAAGTAATAAAGGACTTTCTATTTAAGCCCAAATATCGATTTCACAGGGAAGGTGTAAATTGGCAATAATAAGTTTTACTAAGAAATTTATAGAAAATCAAACAAAATCACTGTCACTAGTTTTGAATGTTGAGATGTTATCAAAACTAAAGTACTTAACTATTAGCAAAATAGAAATGCAAAGTCAAAAAAAGTAAATACTAATCTATTAACTATGTTTATGTAATGAAGATTTCTTATGTGAAAAAGCATCTTTCTCACTACAATGAGGTTCTAGTGAAATGAGATGTAATATGTATTGTGCCAAATATGAGCAATTATAATTCTCTACCTTGATACAGTGCATAGAAAATCATTGGCTAATCCTAGGTTTAGTTCCTAAATCTGTGGCTAGGCTAGGAGCATACCGGCTCCCACTCCAGAGCTCCCACTTCCCTTCACTTAAAGGCTAACTCTCGCTTTAGTTTTTAAACACTAAGACCGAATTCGGGATTTTAGTCTGTCACCCTAAAAATTCTCCAATTCTACACCTAACAAAGAATATTTCCCTATTTATTTGCACAATTCCATGAACGAATTTCTCCTCCATGAAATCAAATGTGATCCTACTTTGTTGTAGAACTCATACTCCATTTCCCGAATTATATGTTTGACAACATATTTTAACAATTCAATTCTCCAGATCAAAAAGTAAATTAAGTTCGGAGTGAAAAATCATCAAAATTTATTTTATATTTTAAATTTGGCAAATCATATTATCTCTTCATTTCACCATATCTCATAGTAGGCAGAAAGATAGAGTGAACTACTCAGATTTCATGAGTAAGACACAACAAAACACAAATTTCATAAATAAAAGAAAATACATACAACACTAATTAACAAATAAAACTTATCTGAAACTCTTTTACAAAGTAAATCCCTTGTAGCCTTTCTTTAGAAATGCATGAAGAAGATATCTTACTTTTCTCCTTCTCCAATACTTTTACAAAAAGTTTCACACTAAATCTCACCACACAAACTCTAAACTATAAAATAAAAATCACTAATAGACTCCAATATGGTGGTGGAATGAAGATGGATTATGAAGAATGGCAAAAATCGAGCGTGGTGGAATGTTTTGAAGTGAAAAGGAGTCTATTTCCTGATGAATTTGGCCCCAAATAAAGTCCAAGGTTGGTTCTCCAATAGGTGCCTCAAAAAACTCTTCAAAAATCATCCAAATATATCAAACCTTCTAGAAACGGGGGCTGAATCACCTTTGGCATCGTCGGTGCTGAGTAAAAATTTCAGCTATTCTGTTGTTCTGCACCATCGGTGCTACTCTTGGCACGATCAGCGTTGAGTACTTCTTCAAAAACATCATTTTAACTCCAAATTCCATCCTTTTTTGCTTCCTTTTTTCTTTAAATCCTAAAAATCAACAACCTGCAAGAAAACATCAAAATATCTTCCATTAAGGTGCAATATCACCAAAAATAAGTATGGTATAAAAAAGCATATATTTTCGGTGTACCACTAAACTCCTATGAAGCTTCTCCAAAAATCTGATTGAGGTAACCCCTCTCAGACAAAGGTATTGAGCTCTCATCCTAAAATGAGCTTAATTTGATTCTACTTGCATATAGATGGCATTTGATAGCATTGTAACTGTATGGATGGTTGGATGGTTTGTCTTGAGTAGATGAAGCTGTAGAAACAAACCCCATGTGATTTGGTTGAGCATCGAGAGAGATCTTATGGTTTGAAGTTTAACGGCTTATGGGTTAAGTTACATGAGGATGATGATTGGATGTCATTCATTCGAGCATGTATAGATCTAACTATCATAGAGGCATCAGACGAGTGGATTGAATGGAACAACGGGCCACGTGGCAACTAGGACTGAAGGTGGTGTCGAATAGCGGAGCACCGCGTGGTCATTCGAAGCTGCCCACGATCTAGTCAGTGTCGAGTGGATAAGTAGAAAATTAGGTTTTTTCTAAACTGAAGAAATGCCAAAACTTTGAAAATCCATAACTTTTAATTAAAAAATCATAAAAAAATACCCTTATGCTCAGTGAATGAAGGAGAATAATGTGGAAAATTAAAAATTATTTGTTGAGTCTTTGAGTTTAAATTAATTAAATAGTCTATGTAGTATTTTAATTTATTTTGATTAAATATTGCTCACCATGGCTTGAAATTTTTAGGGTTTGTTTCTCATGATAGAGGAGATGTTCTCTTTTTTTTCGAAGTTTAAGAGCTTCTATGTGCTTGTAACCCTAATTTTCAAGCTTAGTCGCTTATATGCAACAGTATAATAATAATTTTGATTATATTTTTCACTTATGTTTCCTTATTTTGCAACAAAAACAAAAAAAACTTGATCTTGAAGAAAAATAATAATTTAACTTTTAATTTACATATATTGGGATACTACACAAGTATACATATCGTTATCAAGTAATATAGGTTTTTTTTTTATTAAGACCTGAATATCAAACCCACAGGGAAGATATGCAATATGCACTTTTTGCAAAATTTTCTTTTTTTAAAAAGATAATTATTTAAACTAAAGACATTTTTGCAGTAAATAAAGTTTAAATATTTTTGGTAATTTTAATATTTTGACAAAAATAGTACAAACTTAAAAAGATAACTTGAGTTTTTGTAGAAGAAAAGCACTAAATATGAAAATATCTTTCTCCTTACCATGAATCAGTAATAAGTATAGGAATTATGTTGTGGAATTATGCATACTATGCTGTGTCAAATAGAAGCAATAATATTCTTTACCCTCACTAGAGATGCCATAAAAAAACATTGGCTAATTTAATGTTTGAATAGTTTTGAAGATCGGCTAGACAGGGAAGATACTAGCTCTCACTCTAGAGTTCCCTTTATTCCCTCCACCTGGGGGCTAATATCTCGTATTAGAACCTAAAACAATAAACCAAGTTGGGGCTTTAACCTGTCAGTTTAAAGTCCTCTAACTCTACACCGTTCAATGAATATTTCCTTATTTATTTGCACTCAATCATATGAACTACATTCTCATTCATACAACCTCATGTGATTCTTTCCAATTATTGATTGAGAGAATACCAGCCTGATTCTTACATGTTCTCACGACAAATTTTAACATCTGGATTGGCCAAATAAAGAAGTAAATGAAGTACATGGATTTAAATCATCACAACTTCTTTCAACATTAAAGATTAATACTCTCCACAACTTCCATCCAACACTTAATTACTTATCATTTTAAGAAGAAAGATAAAGAAAACTACTCAAAATTCGTGAAGAAAACAAAACCACACTTTAATTTAAAAGTAGAAATCATTATTAAACCAACAACAATTCTCAATTAAAACCAAAATTAGTCTAAAACAAAAGATAAAAACTTATCTCAAGTCCTCCACCAAACTCTTGAATTTCCTTTGAATCTCTTTTCTTTTACAACACTTTCAATATAAAACTAAAATAAAAAGGATAAATATGTGGTGTCTGAAAATTTCTCCAACTAACTCCCCAATTTTTGAACTTTCAAAACTTTCGGAGTACTTTCAGGACCTCTTTCCAAGTCCCAATCTTCCTTCTTTTATAATTCTCCAAAAGGTGCATTGGTATCTCTTCAAAATGTGTCTTGATTTGATGTATTTCCCCAAGAGATGCGTCCTTTCACAATAATTTTTATCCATGATGGTTGTTACCACCTATTAAGCCAATAAGTGCCTCAAAAACCTCTTCAAAATTTGCAAAAACTGAATTTACTCATCCAATAACTGCCACTGGTGCTTAAGCGTGGGGCCTCTGGCGCTTAGGCGCGACCTTCTCTATTTAACCGGTGCTTAAGTGCCGGATCTGGCGCTTAGACGCTAAAACACTTTTGCACATTTTTGACCTATTTGCTCCAAATTTGATCATTTTTCACTCCTTAAAGCATTTTTCACCTTTTTACCTGCACGTGGAAGAAAAACACAAAAATACCCTCCATTAAAGCACAATATCTCAAAAATAGGCATAAAAATGTGTCTAAAAATACTATATATTTTAGGCGTATCAGCTGACTATTTTGGTTTAAATTAATTATGTAAATTAAAATATCACTTTAAAAATTATGGGATACTTTTTAGTATGTTTCCTATGCTCTGAGGAGCTTAGGAGAAAATCATGAGGGTTTGATTAATTTTGTGCATTTCTATAGTTAATTAAATGTTTATAAAGTGTATTAATTTATTTAAATTAAATATTAAATAAAAATAAATAAAATTAACTCCACATTGTGTAGAAAAATCGTGTTAACCCACTGTAAAAATTTGAAAATTATTTAATTAAGTTTGTGTACTAAAGTTGATTTTTTGAGAAAAATTGTATTTTTGTACACAAATAGTTATATTAAACTAAATATACTTATAAAAATTATGAAAAGTGGTTTTCTGAGTTCCTTGTAATAAGGGGCACTTAGAAAAAATGAAAATTATTTTGGAGAAAATACTTCATTTTTTAACTATGTTTTAATTTAAAATAATTAAAAGGAATTAACAAAAATATAAAAAAGTTTCAAAATGTTCATAATTGTTTTCTGATCACTTAAGACTCATTAAAATATTTTCATTTTTCTTACTTAAAAATAAATTTTAAAAGTCCAAAAATATATATTTTTTATTTTCCCATTAAAACAATTATAATAAATAAATTAAAAATCATAAAAATAAAAAATTCTTTTTCTGAGTTCTATGTACTCTGAGAGACTAAATAAAAATATAAAAAATAATTTTTGTATTTAAAATAAATTTTTTATTTAATTAAATCACTAAAAATCATTAAATAATAATTAAAATTTAATTTCAAAAGTCTTAAAATTTTACCTAAGTGTTTCTCGGACCTAAAGTAAACTCTAATAATTTTTTTCATAAATAAAAAAATTTTATTTTTATTGATTAAATAAGTTAATATTAAAACTCTTATTTTCTAAGTTAAAATAATTATTTGAAAACATTTTTTTCTCCTCTGATGTTTTAATTGCCTCATCGACAGGGTACTCTAAATTTTTTAAAAGTCGTTTGAATTATGCTTAATGAGTTATGAAGTGGAGAGCCCCAAGGGCAAAATGATCATTTTAGATTCTAGTACCTTAATCAAAATTTAGGATCGACCAAAAAGAAAAAAATGGGTAATTTTGATATTAATAAGTACTTTTGGATGATTGAGACATAATGGGTTAAAAGGTAAAAATCAATTTGCCAATAATCCATGATAAGAGTAAAATTATAATTTTCTAAATTATCAAGAATTGGAAGTTAATCAAAACCATATGATTCTGAAGTGATGGGCTTAGGCTAGGAGGATGCTAGTTCACTTATTCTATGCCCATAATTGATCATAATATGATATTTTAATAAGATATGTATCACATAAATTAAAGTTTTAATAATTGCACTTTTTCCCATTGAGATTGTTAAGGGCTTGGTAGTGATCTATGTCTGATATTTAAACTTATTTGATGAGATTTAGAAAGTATAACATGATTGGTGATAAACACCTTTAAACACTACAAGCCCAACTTTAGTGGTGGGTACAAAATCTCAATGGCTTAAATTTGCCTTAAGGGCATTCACCTACAAAACTCTTAAATGAAATGTCAACTGATTACATGAATACCCTGCCCTTAGGATTATGAAAATGTCATGGTTCACCGAGTAACAGGGTAATTTTAACTTAACCTTGGTTGATTAATGGAACAATATGATAAGCTCAAAATGAACTTGAAATATTTCAAGAGATCTTTAAAGCGGTTCCGGGTCATTCCCCGAACACTGGAATTTCTTGGACATTTTGAAGGACAATTTGAACTTACTATATTTTATTCAAAAATCATCCACTAAGATTTGTCAATAAGTCATAGTTTGAGGTCTGTTAAATACACCTTCATCTACTCTTGCAAATTATTTAGTTCCAGCAAAAAAAATTATATACAAGTTGCAAAAGCTAATCTTTAAGCAGGAAGGCCGAGAAGATAGGTACGCTTTTATAGTGTTATTTAATTTCTTTCATTTTTATTTTCTGCAATCTAATTTTTCTTCCAAATATTGTAACTCTTTGGTTGTGCACTTTACTTGCAAAAATTAGAACCATTTTCAAAAATTAATCAACTTTTTCAAAAATCTAAAACAAATTTTTTCAAAGGTAACCATAAATTTTTTGAAATATCAACAAACTTAAAATGTCCTTTTGAATTGACTGAAGTCATGATACAACAAAAATATATGCATTTTTAGACCCATATTTTATACTCATTTTTGGTGATATTGCACTTTAACAGAAGATATTTTTAATGTTTTCTTGCAGTTTATTGAATTTTAGGACTTGGAGCAAAAAAGGAAGCAAAAATGATGAAATTTGGAGTCAAAATAAAGAAGTTAAAAATTTGTTCAGCATATGGGCGCTGACGACGCCGTTTGACAGAGAGTAGTGAATTAAATTGCGGACCACTAGCGTTGACGATGTCAAAATGGGTATCGACGGTGCCAATGTCGGTTCAGACTCTGTTTTTAGAAAATTCGATGAATTTGGACAGTTTTTAAAGAGTTTTGGGATCCACATATTGGAAAACCAACTCTAGAATCTATTTGGGGCCAAAATTGATTAAAAAATTTGCTCATTTTTTGCGATGCCTAGCCTCAAATCATTCTCTTACATACTATACACTTTTTCATCTTCATTTCACAACCATTTTAGAGTCCATTAGTGATTTTTCTTTAAGAATTTAGAGTTTTTTTTTGTAGAGAATAAGTGTGAATCTTTCTCTAAGAGTGTTGGAGAAGGAGAAAAGTGAGAGATTTCTTCTTCCTACATTTCCTAGGAAAGACTACAAGGGATTTGCTTTGAGAAAGAGTTTCAGATAAGTGTTGTTTGTTTTGTTTTTTTTAGTGTTGTATGAACTTTATTTTATATATGAAATTTATGTTTTGTTGTATCTTTCTCATGAAGTATGAGTAGTTTTTTTTATCTTTCTCCCTACTCTGAGATATGGTGAAATGAAGAGATAATATGGATGTGCCAATGTTAAAATATAAAATAAGTTGTGATGATTTTTCAACTCCGAACTTAATTTACTTTTCAATTTGGCCAATTAAATTGTTAAAATTTGTTGTGAAACATATGATCCGGGAAATGGAGTATGAGTTCTACAACAGAGTGAGGATCACATTTGATTCTGTGAAGGAGAATTTTTTTTATGGAATAAAGTGCAAATAAATAGGGAAATATACATTGTTGGGTGTAGAATTGTATATTTTAGAGTGACAAACTAAAATCCCTAATTCAGTCTTAGTGTTTAAGAACTAAATTGAGATTTAGCCTTTAGGTGAAGGGAAGTGAGAGCTCTAGAGTGGGAGCGTGTATCCTTCTAGCCTAGCCACGAATTTAGGGATTAAACCTGAGATTAGCCAATGATTTTGTATAACACTATATCAGGGTAGAGAATCAAAACTGCTCTGTCGGCACTATTTTTGGTGTGCGGTTTGCCCGTAAGAAGCTGTCGGTCATCGAAATTGAAATCTCATTGCCCGCTTCAGAAGGACGTTAAAAAATTTAGTTTTGAAAAATATGGAGTCAAACTGACCCCATAATTTTCATAGTTTAGATGAAAGAGCGCTTTACCTCAAATCTTGTATCTATCCCTAAGGATGAACACAAGAATTGAGGGTGAGGCTTGATCAAATAAACTAGAGAAAGTTATGACATCCGTTTGATCTACGAAACCNACTAAATGCTAGAGGTTAAGATCAATATGTAGACTTTCAAGTTAAGTAAATAGAAGAGTTTTGAGTTTCTAATAACGGGGGTACCTTTTCTAATTTTCTAAGACTAGTCAATAGGAAAGTCCTATGGCTAGACCTAGGCTACTAAAGAAATTTCTAGACCTCAACCAAAAGTGAGGTCAACATGCTCCTATTTGGTGCAATACATACTAAAACCATTTATCTCATCTCATTTTACCAAGATCTCATTATAGTGGGAAAGATGGTTTTTCACATAAGAAATCTTCATCACATAAACATAGTTTAATAGTTTAGTAGTTACTGTTTAAACTTTGCATTTCATTTTTACTAGTAGTTAAATAATTTAGTTCTCATAATATCTAAACATTCAAAATTAATGACAGTAATTTTGTTTTTACTTTTTTTGAATTTCCTAATTAATTTATCATTTCAAATTTAAACCTTCCCCATGGGATCGATATTTGGGGCTTAAATAGAAAGTTTTTTATTACTTTATAACGATACTTATATTTGCATAGAAACCCAACATTAATTGCTTAAATTTCTTATTTATAAAAGATTGCATCAAGCTTTTGGCATCGTTGCATAGCGGAGTCAACTTTATATATTTTGCACAACTATATTCTTGGGATCAAGTTTTTGGTGTCGTTGCCGGGGATGGTAACGGTAATTTAATTAGATTTGGTAAATTTGGAAATTTAGAGATAATATAACTATAAAAAAAATTAAAAATAAAAAATCCAAATAAAAATATATTTTTATTTAAGAGTTATTTTTAAGAAATTTTTCTTTGCTTAGTATATTTGTTTATGTGAAATATTGGATCTGAAGGTTTAGTACCTTACGACTCTGAACTAGAACGTACTATTAGAAAAATTCAAAAACAACAAAAAGAAATTAAAATTTTAAACGAAATGGCGAATAGCTTAGATGAGCAAATTAACTAAAATCGACAAAGACCTTTAAAAGATTATGCTAATCCGACAACAGATGAACTTCACTTGACTATTCAAGATCCTGATGTTGCTGCTAATTCATTTGAGCTTAAACCTAGTATTATCCAAATGGTACAAAATAATTAGTTTGGAGAAACACCTACTGAAGATCCTAACTTACATCTTGCTATTTTTCTTGAAATTTGTGCTACTTTTAAATATGACAGTGTCTAATGATATTGTCAGGCTTAGACTTTTCCTTTTTCATTAAGGGATAAATTTATAAATTGTGATTATCCTCTTGAATTTGACTTTAAGCCTAACCCACAAGTTAAGGAAAAGAAGTTGACAATGGAAGAAGTAATGTTGAACATGAGAAATCAAATACAGAATCAAGGGGCTGCTATTAGAAAAATTGAAAATCAATTAGGACATATTGCTACTGCACTTAGTAACAGACCTTCAGGAATTCTTCCGAGTCTTGTGGAAGTTAATCCAAAAAGTCAAATTAAGGAGAAAATTAAAGCTATTCAATTAAGAAGTGGAAAAGAAGTTGAAACAAGGATCCAAAGAGAAACTGAAGTTGATAAAGAGAAGGAAGAAATAGAAAGTGACCAAAATGAAAATGAATAAACACAAGTTCCTTTAGAAAAACCATTACCTTCGTTTCCTGAAAGGCTGAAGCAAAAGAATAAAGATAAACAATTTATAAATTTTTTTAGAAATCCTTAAGAAGTTAACAATAAACATTCTTTTTGTTGAAGCTTTGGAACAAATGTCAAGTTATGTGAAATTTATGAAGAATATGTTAAAAAAGAAAAGGAAGTTATAGATCACGAGACCGTTGCACTCAATGAAGAGTGTAGCATTATTATTCAGGAAAAGCTTCCTAAAAAATTAAAAGATCTTGGTGGTTTTACAATACCTTGTGCTATTGGTGAAAATTTTTTTGGAAAAGCCTTATGTGATTTAGGAGCGAGTATTAATCTTATGCCTTTATCAATCTTTACAAGTTTAGATTTGGGAGAGATTTCCTCTACTACTGTAACTCTTCAGTTAGTTGATCGATCAATAACTTATCTAAAAGGAGTTATAGAAGATGTATTAGTAAAAGTGGATAAATTTATTTTCCCTGTAAACTTTATAGTATTAGATATAGAGGAAGATAAAAAAGATTCCTATTATTTTGGGGAGACCATTTTTTACAATCGGAAGAGATGTGATAGATGTGCAAAAAGGTGAATTAATAATGAGAGTTAATGATCAAGAAGTAACATTTAATATAGCAAAAGCTATGAAATATCCTGCAATAGAAAAAAGATAATGAATGTTTTAGGATGGAAGCTATTGATTATCTGAGTAATGAGCAGTTTAAGGAAGAGTTTGAAGACAAATTAAAGCAAGGAGAATTTTTTGAAAATAAGGACGAAATAAAAGAAGAAGATTTGGATTATACTCAGGACAAATTTGAAACATTAGATTTGTTGGAAAACGATAATAAATTCTTATTCTTTCATGTATTAAATCACCAGAACTTGAACTGAAAATATTACTTGCCCATTTAAAATATGTGTTTTTAGGAGAGTCATCTACATTGCATGTTATTGTATCTTCTGAATTAACTGAAATTCAAGATAAAAAATTAATAGAGATGTTAAAAAGATATAAAAGGGCTTTTGGATGGACTTTAGCAGATATTAAAGGAATTAGTCCTTCAATTTGTATGCACAAAATTCTATTAGATGATTAATTCAAACCTAAAGCTGATCCTCAAAGGAGATTAAACCCAATAATGAAAGAAGTTGTTAAAAAAAATTTTAAAGTGGTTAGATGTTGGAATTATATATCTGCATTGACTATAGAAAATTAAATATAACCACCAGAAAAGATCACTTTTTTTACCCTTTATAGACTAAATGTTGGATAGATTGGCTGGAAAAAAATATTATTGCTTTTTAGAAGGATATACTGGCTATCATCAAATTTCAATTACTTTAGAGGATCAAGAGAAAATAACATTTACAAGCCCTTATGGAACATTTGCTTTTCGTAGAGTGCCTTTTGGACTATGCAATGCACCTGCAACATTTCAAAGATGTATGATGTCAATTTTTAGTAATTTTATTGAACATTGAATGGAAGTATTTATGGATGATTTTTCTGTATTCAGAACTTCATTTGAATTATGTTTAAATAATTTAAAAAAAGTTTTGGAAGTATGTGAAAGAATAGACCTAGTATTAAATTAGGAAAAATGTCAATTTGTGGTTGCAGGAGGTATTGTACTTGGGCATAAAATTTTTGAAAATGGAATGGAAGTAGATCCTGCAAAAATTCAAGTTATTGAATAATTACCACCTCCTACAAATGTAAGAGGGGTAAGAAAATTTCTAGGATATGTTGGTTTCCACATGCGCTACAATAAAATTTTTTTGAAAATAACTAAGCAATTATGTCAACTTTTAGAAAAGATACAAAATTTGATTTTAATGAGGAATGCATTAGAACATTTGAATTATTGAAAGAAAAATTAATCACTGCACCTATAAATGTTCCACCTGACTGGGGAAAACCATTCAAACTAATGTGTGATGCTAGTGATTATGTTATTGGGTCTGTTTTAAGACAAAGACACAACAAGGTTTTTAAAGTAATATATTATGCTAGTAAAACTCTAAATGATGCTAAAATCAATTATACTACTACTGAAAGAGAGTTATTAGCTATTGTTTATGCCTTTAATAAATTTAGACCTTACTTAGTTGGAACTAAATGTATAGTGCATACAGATCATTATACTATTAAATACTTGATACAAAAGAAGGATGATAAACCAAGATTAATTAGATGGATACTTCTTTTGCAAGTGTTTGATTTCACCGTAGTTGGTAGAAAGGGAAATAATAATCAAATAACTGATCATTTGTCTAGACTTGAAAGAAAAATATTAACTAATTTTGCAAATGAAATTTTAGAAAATTTTCTTGATGAACAGTTATATAGTATTGATGAAATGAATGTAGTGTGATATGCTGATATAGTAAATTATATTTTAAGTGATATTCTACCACCTGATATTAAAAATCCACAACTAAAGAAATTCATTTATGATTCAAAATTCTATTTTTGGGATGAACCATATTTATATAAACAATGTAAAGATCTAATTATTAGAATGTGTGTTCCTTATGAAGAAACTCAATAGATAATTGAAAGATGTCATGATTCTGAATTTGGAGGATATTTTAGAACAAATAGAACTACATATAAGATTTTACAAGCTGGATTTTATTGGCCTACTCCTTTTAGAGATGTTAATGAATATATTAAAACATGCAACCAATGTCAATGAGTAGGAAATATTTCTAGAAGAAATGAAATGCCTCTAAATTACACATTAGAAGTTGAAATTTTTGATGTGTTGGGATTAGATTTTATGAACCTATTTATGCCTTCATTTGGAAATTTATATATATCACTTGTTGTTGATTGTATGTCCAAATGGATTGAAGCTATTGTTGTACCTAGATGTGATGCTCGGAGTGTTTTTGAATTTTAATTAAAAATGATTTTACAAGATATGGAATGCCGAGAGTAATTATTACAGATGGAGGATCTCATTTTAGGAATAAGAGAATAAAAAAATTAATTAAGAAATATGATATTATGCATAGATTCTCTACTGCTTATCATCATCAGACTGGCGGTCTAGTAGAGATATCAAATCATGAATTAAACAATTTTTAGAAAAAGCTGTAAATCCCTATAAATTGAATTGGTCTGCTAGATTAAATATTGCATTATGAGCACATAGAACTACTTATAAGACTCTTATGGGAATGTCCACATATAGACTTATTTTTGGAAAAACATGTCATTTACCAGTAGAATTGGAGCATAAAGCGTTTTTGGACTATTAAAGAGTGAAATTTTAAATTAAAGAATGCTGGTGAGAAAAGATTATTGAAACTCAATAAACTTGAGGATATTAGAAATGAAGCATATAATAATGCAAAAATCTATAAAGAGAAAATGAAAATATGGCATTATTAGAAGATTATTAAAAAGAAGTTTGAACCTGGACAAGAAGTTTTATTATATAATACAAGATTGAGATTATTTCTTGAAAATCTGAAATCTAGATGATTAAAACCATTTAAAGTGATTAAATTTATCATTATGAAATTNATATATATATATATATATATCTATGAATTACTATTTTATTTGATAAGTGTTTTATATATAAGGAAATAATAATCCTACAAAATTTCATATATCATAAATTAAGACAAATATTGTATTGGAGGAAAATTTAGAATTGATTTGAACAAAAAAAATGAAAAGATGTGATTTTGGCCTTTGGCGCCAGAATGGGCGCCGACGACGCTCGCTAGATAGACCATGGTGCCGACAGCGCCATTGAGTGCACCGATGGCGTCTCGAGCAGTTTCGTGTGGTTTTGATGTTTTTGGCGGGATTTTGCTCCTTAATAACTGTCGAGAGGTGTTTTTACAGTCCTAAAAACTGAATTAGATGACCAAAAACTTCCTATTTTCGAATTCCATGGCTTCCGATTCTAGAAATACTTCCAGGTATGGAGTTTTCAATAGAAGAAAGTATATCAGTTTTGAAGCGTAGAGATTATACTATGAAGTCATTACAAATAAGAGGTTTATCAAGGAAAGAGGCCTTGTCAATCATGATTGACTAATCCAAGTTTTCTGATTGATAAAATCTTTATACAAAGACGATGAGAAGTTCTGTGCTACACTAATGCTACAGTTGTTGTATAAATGGTGAAGGAATTATATACCAACTTACATGAAATTACCCAAGGAGTTGTCTTCGTACGAGGTAAGGCTGTACCAATTACTCCAACATAAATTAATGAGTTGTATATGATAGAAAACATTCAAATCTAATATAATACAAATTGTATCCCAACGAGAGATTTGATGCAAGATGTCTATATTTTTATGGCAGATGAAAGTGATATTTGGGAAATGCAAGATGAGGGATATATTAGTTTTTCTGCTTCATTACTTAATCCAATATCAAAATAGTGGCATTTCTTCATTTCAACAAAATTACTCCCTACCATGAAGATTAGTAGAGTTACCAAAGAAAGTACTATTTTAAACTTTACATTCAAATGGAAAAGCCCATTGATGTAGGATCTATCATTTTTAAATATATTATGGGTATTATTATCAATGGGCTAATATATGGACTTGGGCATCTTTCCATAATTTTCCTACTTTGCAGTCAATCTCAAGTTTCATATGAAAGTTGGAAAAAAGTTTTATTACCTTAAGAGCCCATGATTCCTATTGATGATAATTATGTTGGGAATGGAAATGAAGCATTAGATGTTATATTGGATCATTCATCACATGTTTTAATTTCATTAATGCCACAGATTGTTGGAAGTTCACTAACTTTAGAAAAGAAAATGAAGAAAATTGAAAGAGAACTATTGAGTATAACGAATGCAGTAGGAAATGTTAAATACCTTTTTGATCACCTAGACTAGAGGATGAAGGAGAATTTTGATCATACTGGAACATTTGAAGCAGGATTAGTGCGGACGTTCAAGGAAAGAGGATGGATCAAAGAAACTTTGACTGATTAATTCCCATACTAACCCTTCTACAATCTGTATGTTCATTATCAGTCATTGGGAGATATTAGAGGAGGAGAAAGTACTGAAGAAGAGGAAGAATAATTGAAGAATTTGGACTCTCTATTAGTTTAAAATACTTATGTATTTAATGTTATTGTGTTTATTTGATTTAGTTTGCTTTGCTTTAGAATTCTGAACTTTGATTGTGTGTATAGTTTTGTGTGGCTTGATTTCGACGTTGAATTATAATTTAGTTTTCTTTATATGTGTGAAAATGTGATTAGAAAATATATTTGTAAAAGTGTACTTTCATATATAAAAGTTAGTTTGGTGTTGTTTGTAAAAATGTTTGTTTGTAAATTATTGTTAGATAAAAATTTCTGTTAAAAAATACTAAAAATACTTTGGAGTAAATTGAAAGAAAATTGAAAATTGCAAAAATCAAAAAATGGATTTTTTTGTCTTTCAGCACCGACGACACTGGCATGGGCGCCGATAGCGTCCTCGACCCGAGAACACCTTAAACCCCTTACAATTTGTGATTTGCACAGTAAAACTCCATTTTTACCCTTTGAGTCACCTTCAACCTTCGATTTTTGCACCTAAGGCTTGATTTTGCTTGGGTTTGAGGCGATTTTAAGGCAAAAGAAGTTTGAATTTTATCTTCTCTAGGTAAGAGCTACACTTTGAGCTAAAAATTTTTTTATTTTCACCAACGATTTATCTCACATTGTCGAGATAAAAAAATTTTGGAATTTTTTAAAATATTTTGAGAAAATCCTTAGGTGAAGAACTCTTACTTATTAGATTTAATTTTTAAGCATTTTACATTGGGATTTTTGGAAATTTGAGAATTTATTTGGATTTTTATCAAATTTTTCTTAGATTTACCATGGCACCTAGAATGAGAAAAGGAAAGAGAAAAGTGGACTATGATGAACAAAAATTTGTCAGCTTCAAAGCTAGTGCTCGTTTCCATAGTCTATTTGAAAACAAAAAAGTGATTTCAGATCGTGGATTTAAAAATCTAGGTGTATAAGTTGAGCGACTAATCAATGTTCGGCAATTGGAAAATTTTTGTTATTTATTGCTGATGCGATTATTAGTGTAGTAATGGAGTTCTATGCCAATTTTAATGAGACTTTTGAAGACTTTAATTCTGTTCATGGGAAAATGGTAGAGTTTTCTCCAAGAAAGATTAATGAATTTTATCAATTAGAAGCTGATTACATTTGCCAGTATAAATCATTTTCTGCTATAAATGAGGCCTTGGATGAGGTTATTTCTTTTCTTACTGATGGAAGAGGAACCTGGAAGGTGAAGAATGGCGTTAAGGTAAACTTTCCTCTTTCTATGTTAAATGTATTGGCACTACTTTATTTCTAGAAGAATAATACCAACAAATCATCATAGTGAGGTTACAAAGGATAGATCCATCCTGAACTTTTGTATCCAGCAAGTGATGAGGATAAATGTAGGCTTTATTATTTATATTAACACTCGATCTGTTATTTTGGGAGAGACCACAGGTGGTTTAGCACACCTTGCCCCACACTCTGTGAACAGATAAGAGTTGATTTTAGACCAGAGGAAGAGAAGATTGAGCCTCTAAAACCTATTGGGCCTGCCAATATAAAGACATATGAATCTCGTGTTGGTTGGAAATCTAGAAGTAAGACCAGGGATATTCCTTCTACTTCGAGGACCCCTACTTCTAGTGACCCTACTCTTTGAGAACTATTGGAGCAGATGATGATCCAATAAGAAGATATCATAAGAATGGATCATAGAATGGAAAACATAGAGGCAAAAAATGCTCACACTGATGATTTGATAAGAAAATAGTTTGAATATTATGTTGTTTATGATGATGTGATGGTCAGATATATGAAGGATGATTACTCAGTTCAATTTCCTAATCACCATGTCTTCACTCCATATCAGCAGCAGAATTTGAATGTGGAAGAAGAAGAAGAAGAAAAAGATGATTGGTGATATGTTAGTTTGATCTTTCTTTTAATTTATGTTTGATTGTACTTTGTTATTTTGTTGTTTGTTTTTGTTATATTGTTGAGACTGTTTGTTGTTAGATAGTGAGACTCTGTTTTATTTTAGATATTAGGTTATGAACTGTAGAATTGTAAAACTATTTATTATTTGAAAATCAGTTTAGTTATGTTGTTAGTTGTTAGTATTTTGTTAAATGTATTGTAATTAACTCTTTCTCAGCAGATTTTATATGTATTATGTGCTATTTAATATTTTAAGTCTGTAGCTTTTCATATTAGCACCTGCAATATTTCAAAATTAAGTTTCAAAATCAGAACCATCAATAGGTAAGTTTTTTGTTATGTATTTAATATTTTCTTTCACCCTTTATTTTTTCAGTTCTTCATGCTAAATCTTTTTAAAAATTTAAGTTTTTTTTGTGGGGGGGGGAAGAAAATTTCCTTTTAAAAAAACAAAACTTAATTTTATTTGTCCTCACTTAGCTATATTTTCAAAATTTTTAAATTTAACATGACCTTTGGTATTAGGGGATAACTTTAGATAATTATATTTATGTTTCTAAATATATAGTAAACTTAAGTAAAAAATTTGAATAATAAAGGTTAATTTTAGGGAGTGAGATATTTGGTATAAGAGAATAAGACTACATTTTTCTATTTAAGTAAAGAAATTTGTATTTTTGAAGTATTAAAGATCTTAAAGATTCATGTAAGAATAAAATAATTAAATTTTATGAAATCTTTAAGCTAATATAAATTTGTTAAGTGAAGAAATGTGAAAAGTTTTTTACTTTAAGAAGAGGATAATGAAGTTCAAAATCATTAAAGGCTATCCAGATATAATAATCCTCACATAAAAAAAAGAAAAGGGGAAGAAAAGAATTAAAACTGATCCTAAAATGAAAAGAAAAGAAAAGAAAAGAAAAGAAAAAGGATTGAAAATGATCCTGAAAAGAAAAGAAAAGAAAAAGATAATGCGGGGATAAGCTTGAGTAGATGCCTACTTTAAAATTAGCTTCACTTAAATCAACTTAAAGAAGAAGGCTTGGCTACATTTTCTAAACTTATATTTGAGTATTAACTTATTTATAGTAAAGATTTATGTAGTTCTTTTTCATATGAATACTCTAAGTGGCTTTAATATGACAATTTGTAATTTTTCTTGAAAAGAATAGAGAATTAGAAATCTTAGACTTGATTGCTGGATATTCTTATACCTTTGGTATTAGCTGAGTTGTTTTAATTTTTCTTAAGTTATGTTATTGTATTTAGTGGACTAAAATATGGAAATCTAGAACTTAAACCCTTTACCATAAGTCATATTTTTAGTAGTAAAGGAGTTACTTGAGGACAAGTAACAAGTAAGTTTGAGGGATTTTGTACACCAAAAATATATGCATTTTTAGACCCATATTTTATACTCATTTTTGGTGATATTGCACTTTAATGGAAGGTACTTTTAATGTTTTCTTGCAGGTTGTTGAATTTTAGGACTTGGAGTAAAAAGGAAGCAAAAATGATGAAATTTGGAGTCAAAATGGAGAATTTGAAAATTTGTTCAGCGTCGACGACGTTGTTTGACAGAGAGCAGCAAATTAAATTGCAGACCACTGGTGCTGACGGTGCCAGTGTCAGCTCAGATCCTGTTTCAAGAAGATTCAACGAATTTGGATGCTTTTTGAAGAGTTTTTGGATGCACCTATTGGATAACTACTTTAGGCTCTACTTGGGGCCAAAATTGATCAAAAAATTCGCTCCTTTTTCACCATTTTTTGCCTCAATTCATTATCTTACATATCATGCACTTTTCCATCTTCATTCCACCATCATTTTGGAGTCTATTAGTGACTTTTTTTTTAAGAATTTAGAGTTTTTGTGTTGAGATTAAGTGTGAATCTTTCTCTAAGAGTGCTCGAGAAGGAGAAAAGTGAGAGATTTCTTCTTCGTACATATCCTAGGAAAGACTACAAGGGATTTGCTTTGAGAAAGAGTTTCAGATAAGTGTTGTTTGTTTTGTTTTTTTAGTGTTTTATGAGCTTTATTATATATATATATAATTTGTGTTTTGTTGTATCTTTCTCATGAAGTCTCATTAGTTTCCTTTATCTTTCTCCCTACTCTGAGATATGGTGAAATGAAGAGATAATATGGATGTGCCAATGTTAAAATATAAAATAAATTAGGATGATTTTTCAACTCCGAACTTAATTTACTTTTCAATTTGGCCAATTGAATTGTTAAAATTTGTTGTGAAACATATGATCCGGGAAATGGAGTATGAGTTCTACAACAGAGTGAGGATCACATTTTATTCCATAAAAGAGAATTTCATTCATGGAATTTAGCACAAATAAATAGAAAAATATGCATTGTTGGGTGTAGAATTGGAGATTTTAGGGTGATAGACTAGAATCTCTAATTTGGTCTTAGTGTTTAAGAATGAAGGTGAGGGTTAGTCTTCAGGTGAAGGGAAGTGGGAGCTCTAGAGTGGGAGTCTGTATCCTCCTAGCCTAGCCACTGATTTAAGGACTAAACCTGGGATTAGCCAATGATTCTCTATAACACTGTATCAGGGTAGAGAATTAAAATTGCTCCTATTTGGGACAATACATATTAAAACCATTTATCTCATCTCATTTTATCAAAATCTCATTATAGTGGGAAAGATGTTTTTTCAAATAAAAAATATTCATCACATTAATATAGTTTAATAGTTTTGTAGTTACTGTTTAAACTTTGCATTCCAGTTTTGCTAGAAGTTAAATAATTTAGTTTTGATAATATCTCAACATTCAAAATTAGTGACAGTAATTTTGTTTTACTTTCTGTGAATTTCATAGTTAATTTATCATTTCAAATTTAAGCCTTCCCCGTAGGATTGATATTTGAGGCTTAAATAGACAGTCTTTTGATAACAATACGTACACTTGTGTAGAATCCTAACATTAATTGATTACATTTCTTATTTATAAAAGATTGCATCAAGATTTTGGCACCGTTGCATAACGGAGTCAACTTTATATATTTTTCACAACTATATTCTTGGGATCAAGACCCTCACAGGAGGTAACCAATGGTTGCTAAGGAGATCTCCCTAGTTTAAATGGGTTTAACGACTCGTTTAAGCTAAGTGAGTTCAAAAGAAAATAGTGATGCCGGAATGAGGGAACCATGGGATCCTAACCAATGTCGCTCTAATCAACTTTTACCTCCCCCCATAAAGAATGAACTTCAACTTGTCATTTAAACCTTTTGAACCTTAGACTTTAGGAGTGCTGCTTTGCCGAGGAGCCTAAAGTTGACTTTGTGGGCAGCCTTCTACAACAGCAATCTGCAACAGCATGAGGATCTGTACAACACATCTTTCCTTAGAATTAAACAACAAGCCAAAGGATTTCAAGTTTTTGGGCCTATTGCAACCTAAATCCTCAACATTTTTCTTTAGGCCTATGTATAGCCCTGCTAAAAAATTTAAGCCCTAACTCGCCCTAGGATTCCAAGGTTATTGTTCATCATGACCTAAATCATCACATCTTCTAGGCTATTTGTACGACTGCCTCGCATATATGTAAGCCCTAATTAATAAAATTGGCAGGAAGTAACATTTAAATAATTCTTCTCGAAACTGAAGACAATCAATAGTATAGTTGGGAAGTCACCGAGGTTCTCCTCAGGATCCATGACATCCCCTAGTTCTTCTTCCTTTGGATTCCAAAAAAAATGTTTCAAATTTGAGTCATTCTCCTTTCACACCTCTTTGTCTGATCTTTTAACAAGTTCTACCACTTAAAATTTTTTAAGACAATATTCCCTAATTTTTATTGAGAGTTTTCTTAGGTGACTTTGGTTATCTAAGATGTAATTAACTATAGGGGCTTGCCCTTATAGGAAACTTTTAAGAACCTATCTTATTATAAATCCTATTTAATTTTTTGTATTAAATAGGGGAACTTGCCAGTCAACATAAAAAAATAGTTTTTCGCATACTTAAATGGATGTCATAAATTCTTTAGTCTATTCAATCGAGTTTTACTAGTAAGTAGTGTATCTATCCTTCGAGATAGGTACATTTTATGCGATACTAGGCTTATTTATTTAAAATACTAAGGATATGAGATCAGTCTAGTTTTGTATTTTTAAAAATTTTAACATGTTACTGTTCAAAATTATATATATATATCCTAAATTCAATCGGGTGTCGGGATATCCATTCTAGAGACCAACAACTTCTAATTTGGTGACCGACAACTTGTTATTGATTCATTATAGGAAAAAATATATATTATTTATATTGTCTCCATCTTACAAATATCTATTTAAATTTAGTCAGCTGTTTACTTTATTTTCAATTATAAAAAATTATCAAAAAGAATCGAACTTTCATTCCTATTATAGTATCTATAGTTTGGGTAAGAATATTTTTCAAAGTTGAGTTTGTTATCTAATTCTCTATTAACTAATTGTAATTCTCCCTATGGGCTTGATATTCAAGGCTTACTTAAAAAGTCCTATATTACTTGATAATGATACATATACTTGTGTAGTATCCCAATATTTAAATATAATTGTTGCACTCTAATCTGCTTCGAAGTCAAGTCTTTGGCGTTGTTGTGAGGAAAGAAATATAAATTAAAAAAATTAAGAATATAACCACACATACTACATAGTACTATCGTAGAAGTCTTAATCAGCAAACCAATTTATCGTGGTTCGAATCATCTTTCCTAAATAATGCTCTAGATTTTGTTGTCCTTCTAATCATTTTTCCTTCAAGACTTTCCAATTCTATATGTCAGGCTTAGTGTTATCATCAATTGTAACTTGGTTAGTGATGATGACTCTGAGAGACGGTAGTTGAACTTCCAACGGGAGTGCAACCTCGGACATGTACACGAGCACATATGATGTCCCTGAGTAAGAGTTTTGAACGTTGTCTGGTGATACACCGAAAATATATGCATTTTTAGACCCATATTTTATACTCATTTTTTGTGATATTGCACTTTAATGGAAGGTATTTTGATGTTTTCTTGCAGGTTGTTGATTTTAAGGGCTTAAATCAAAAAGAAAGCAAAAATGATGAAATCTGGAGTCAAAATTACATTTTTGAAGAAATGATCAGCGTCGGCAGTGCCGAGGTCAGCGCCGATGGCGCAAAACAACTTAAGCCTGGAGATTTTTACTCAGCGCCGACTATGCCAAAGCCAGGGTAGACCCCGTTTCTAAAAGGTTCAATGTATTTGTATGATTTTTTTTAAGAGTTTTTGGAGGCACCTCTTGGAGAACTGAGCTTGGGCTTTATTTGGGGCCGAATTTCATTAGAAAAAGGGCTCCTCCACATTTTTCACTTCTCTATGTATATTTTTCGCACCACATCATTCCATTCCACTACCATATTAGAGTTAATTTTTCATTTTGCTTTCATAGTTTAGAGTTTTTGTGGAAACTTTCTGTAAGAGTGTTGGAGAAGGAGAAAAGTGAGAGATATCTTCTTGCTACATTTCTAAGGAAAAGTACAAAGGATTTGCTTTTGGAAAGAGTTTTAAGATAAGTATTATTTATTTTTCAGTGTTGTATGAACTTTCTTTTATATATAAAATTTGTGTTTTGTTATTTCTTTCTCATGAAGTCTGAGTAGTTTCCTTTATCTTTCTCCCTACTCTTAGATTTGATGAAATGAAGAGATAACATGGATGTGCCAATATTAAAATGTAAAATAAATTGTGATGATTTTTCAACTCTGAACTTAATTTACTCTTCTATCTGGCTAATTGAATTATTAAAATGTGTTGTTAAACATATAATCTGGGAAATGGAGTATGAGTTCTACAACAGAGTGAAGATTACATTTGATTCCGGAGGAGAACATCGTTCATGGAATTAAATGCAAATAAATAGGGAAATATTATTTTTTTTTTGTGTAGAATTGGAGAACCTTTAGGGTGACAGACTAAAATCTTCAATTCAGTCTTATTGTTTAAAAACTGAAGCGAGAGCTAGCCTTCAGGTGAAGGGAAGTGGGAGCTCTGGAGTGGGAGCCGGTGTCCTCCTAGCCTAGCCACGGATTTAGAGACTAAAAACTGAGATTAGCCAATGATTTTCTATGCACTGTAGTAGGGTACAGAATTAAAATTGCTCCTATTTGGCACAATACATATTATGAACATTTATCTCATCTCATTTTACCATAGCTTCATTATAGTAGGAAGGATGCTTTTTCACATAAAAATCTTCGTTACATAAACATAGTTAATAGATTAGTATTTACTATTTTAAACTTTGCATTTTTTATTTGATAATAGTTTAGAAATTTAATTTTTATTACCTCTCAACAATTGAAATTAGTGACATTGATTTCAATTGACTTTCTATGAATTTCATAGCAAATTTATCATTTCCAATTTAAACCTTCCCCGTGGGATCGATATTTGTGGCTTAAATAGAAAGTCCATTATTACTTGATAATGATACGTATATTTGCATAGAATCTGAATATTAATTCATTATACTTATTTAAATTTTACACAATCTATCGCAACACAAAAAATCAGATCAAGTTTTTGGTGTCGTTGCCGGAGATGGTAACTATTAAATTAAATACTATATATATTTATATATATATCATAAAAAAAATTTAAAATAAAAAATCCAAAAAGAAATATTTTTATTAGAATGTTTATTTTTGCTTTATTTGTTTATGCAAAATATTGGATCTGAAGGTTTAGTACCTTACGATTCAAAATTAGAACGTGCTATTAGAAAATTTTGAAAACAATAAAGAGATTAAAAATTTACAAGAAATGGCGAATAAATTTGATAATCAAATAAATGAAAATTGACTAAGACCTTTAAAAGAATATGGGAATCCGACAGCAGATGAACTTCACTTCATTATTCAAAATCCTAATATTGCTGCTAATTCCTTTGATCTTGAACCTGCTATATAAATATTTATTATATAATATATATATTGCTGCTAATATTTATATATTAATATATATAATTATAATTATAAATTGTATTATATAAAATATAAACGTTTATTTTATATAATAAATATTTATATATAAATTTTATATATAAATATTTATATAAATATTTTATATCACACATATTATTTATATAAATATTTATATCACACATATTTATTTTATATAATAAATATTTATATATAATATTATATATATAAATATGTATTAATAATAAAATATAAATATGTATTATATTTATTAATCAGTTTGGAGGATCACCTATGAAAGATGCTAACTTACATCTTGCTAATTTTCTTGAAATTTGTGCGACGTTTAAATATGACGGAGTGTCTAATAATGTTGTTAGGCTTAGACTTTTTCCATTTTCATTAAGGGATAAAACCAAGGTTTGGTTAAATTTGTTAGCACCTGGATCTATTAGAACTTGGGGAGAACTATCACACAAATTTTTGGCTAAATATTTTCTACCCTCGAAAACCGCTAAGCTTAGAAATGATATTACATCTTTTTATTAGTTTTAAGGGAAATCAATATATGAAGCCTTAGAAAGATTAAAAGATCTTTTTAGAAAGTGTCCACACTATGCTTTACCAGATTGGTTAATAATTCAAACATTTTACAATAGACTATTAGGATCACTTAGATCTATTATAGATGTCGTTGCAGGTGGTTCATTAATGTCAAAACCTTTTAATGAAGCATATTCTTTAATTGAAGAAATGGCTACTAATAATTTTTAATGGCCCTGTGAAAGGGTAAAGCTTAAGAGAGTAGCTAGTATTCATGATTCTAATGCAATTTCTATTTTGGCATCTTAAATTGCTGCTATTTCTATAAAGATTGATCAAATGGGAGTGAATTATTCGCAAATAGCCCCAGTATTAGAGGAGAATTCACTAGGATAGATTATTATTACTCAATCATCTTATGAAACTTTAAACGCTATAAATAATCGAAATTATAATCCCTATTCTAACTATTTTAACCCTCGATGGAAAAATCACCCTAATTTTAGATGGAATAATTATAATAATTCGGTGAATCCATCCAGAAATCTGAACAATTAAGGAAATCTAAATTTTTGATCTTATTATCTTCCAGGATTTAACTCCAACCCTAACCCACAAGTTAAGGAAAAGAAGTTGATATTGGAAGAAGTAATGTTGAATATGGGAAATCAAATACAAAATCATGGGCTACTATTAGAAATATTGAAAATCAATTATGACATATTGCTACTGTACTTAGTAATAGACCTTCTGGTATTTTTCCAAGTACTATTGAACTTAATCCAAAAGTTCAAAATAAAGAGCAAATTAAAGCTATTCAATTATGAAGTGGAAAACAAGTTGAAACAAGGATCCAAAGAGAAACTGAAGTTGATGAAGAGAAGGAAGAAATGGAAAACAATCAACACAAAAATGAACAAACACAGGTCCCTATAGAAAAACCATTACCTCTATTTCCTCAAAGACTGAACCAGAAGAATAACGATAAACAATTTACAAGATTTTTGGAAATCCTTAAGATGTTAACGATAAATATTCCTTTTGTTGAAGCTTTGGAATAAATATCAAGTTATGTGAAATTTATGAACAATGTATTAAACAAGAAAAGGAAGTTTATAGATCATAAGACGGTTGCACTCAGTGAAGAGTGTAGTGCTATTATTCAGAAAAAGCTTCCTGAAAAATTAAAAGATCCTAGTAGTTTTACTAAACCTTGTGCAATTGGAGAAAAGTTTGACGGAAAAACTTTATGTGATTTAGGAGCGAGTATCAATCTTATGCCTTTATCAATTTTTAAACATATAGATTTGGGAGAAATTTCCCCTACTACTGTAACTCCTCAGTTAGCTGATCGATCAATAACTTATTCAAAAGGAGTTATAGAAGATGTGCTAGTAAAAGTGGATAAATTTATTTTCCCTGTAGACTTTATAGTATTGGGTATGGAGCAAGATAAAGAGATTCCTATTATTTTAGGGAGACCATTTCTCGCAACAGGGAGAGTTGTAATAGATGTGCAAAAAGGAGAATTAATAATGAGGATTAATAATCAAGAAGTGAAATTAATATAGCAAAAGCTATGAAATATCCTGCAATAGAAAAAGATAATGAATGTTTCAGGATGGAAGTAGCTAATTATCTAAGTAATGAGTAGTTTAAGAATGAGTTCAAAGATAAATTAAAGTAAGGAGAATTTTTTTATATTGAAGATTAAGTAAAAGAAAAAGATTTGGATTATATTCAGGGCAAATTTGAAGCATTAGATTTGCTGGAAAATGATAGTAAAAATATTATTCCTTCAAGTATTAAACCACCTGAACTTGAATTGAAGATATTACCTGCCCATTTAAAATATGTATTTTTAGGAGAGTCATCTACATTGCCTATTATTATACCTTTTGAGTTAACTAAAATTCAGGAACAAAAGTTGATAAGTATTTTTGAAAAGTATAAAAAGGCTTTTGGATGGACTTTAGCGGATATTAAAGGAATTAATCCTTCAATTTGTATGCACAGTATTTTATTAGATGAACAGTATGAACCTAAAGCAGATCCTCATAAAAGATTAAACCCAATAATAAAAGAAGTTGTTAAAAAAGAGATTTTAAAGTGGTTAGATGCTGGAATTATATATCCTATTTCAGATAGTGTTTGGGTAATCTCAATTCACTGTGTTCCAAAGAAAGAAGGAGTGACTGTTGAAGAAAATGAGAAAAATAAATTAATACCAATAAGACAAGTAACTTGTTGGCGAATTTGCATTGACTATAGAAAACTAAATATGCCCATAAAAAAAGTTCACTTTCCTTTACCCTTTCTAGACCAAATGTTGGATAGATTGACTAGAAACAAATATTATTGCTTTTTAGATGGATATACCGGACATCACCAAATCCTAATTGCTCCAGAGGTTCAAGAGAAAACAATGTTTTCAAGCCCACGCAGAACATTTATTTTTTGTAGAATGCCTTTTGGACTACGCAATGCACGTGCAACATTTCAAAGATGCATGATGTCAATTT
This sequence comes from Phalaenopsis aphrodite, assembly GCA_003013225.1. Taxonomy (NCBI): domain Eukaryota; kingdom Viridiplantae; phylum Streptophyta; class Magnoliopsida; order Asparagales; family Orchidaceae; genus Phalaenopsis; species Phalaenopsis aphrodite. The sequence goes on from NEWO01000716.1 coordinate 95,692, forward strand.
TTAGCAATTTTTTAAAGCATGGAATGGAAGTGTTTATGGATGATTTTTCTATATTTGGGACTTCGTTTGAGTTATGTCTTATTAATTTAGAAAAAGTTCTGGAAGTATGTGAAAAAATAAACCAAGTTTTAAATAGGAAAAAAATGTCAATTTATGGTTGCAGGAGGTATTGTTCTTAGGCATAAAATTTCTGAAAAAGAAATGGAAGTAGATTCTGCAAAAAACCAAGCTATAGAAAAATTACCACCTCCTAATAGTGTTAAAGGGGTGAAAAGTTTTCTAGGACATGTTGGTTTTTACATGCGCTACATAAAAAATTTTTCAAAAATAACTAAACCCTTAGGCCAACTTTTAGAAAAAGATACGAAATTTGATTTTAATGAGGAATGCATAACAAAATTTGAATTATTAAAGAAAACATTAATCACTGCACCTATAATAGTACCACCTGACTGGGAGAAACCATTTGAAATAATGTGCGATGCTAGTGATTATGCTATTGGGGTTGTATTAGGACAAAGGCACAACAAAGTTTTTAAAGTTATATAATATGCTGGTAAAACTCTAAATAATCCTCAAATTAATTATACTACTACTAAAAGAGAGTTATTAGCTATTTTTTATGCCTTTGATAAATTTAGACATTATTTAATTGGAACTAAATGTGTAGTACATACAGATCATTCTGCTATTAAATACTTAATGCAAAAGAAGGATGCTAAATCAAGATTAATTAGATGGATACTTCTACTTCAAGAGTTTAATTTTACCGTGGTTGATAGAAAGGTAAATGATAATCAAATAGTTGATCATTTGTCTAGAATAGAAATTGAAATATTAACTAATTTTAGAAATGAAATTTTAGAAAATTTTCCTGATGAACATTTATATAGTATTGATGAAATGGATGTACCATAGTATGTTGATATAGTAAATTATATTGTAAGTGATATTCTACCACCTGATATCAACAATACACAATTCAAGAAATTTATTAATGATTCAAATGACTATGTTTGGGTTGACCCATATTTATATAAACAATGTAAATATCTAATTATTAGAAGATGTGTGTCTTATGAAGAAACTCAACAGATAATTGAAAGTTATCATGATTCTGAATTGGAGGACATTTTGGAACAAATAAAATTGCATATAAAATTTTGCAAGCTGGATTTTATTGGCCTACTATTTTTAGAGATGTTAATGAATATATTAGAACATGCGATAGATGTCAACGAGTAGAAAATATTTCTGGAAGAAACGAAATGCCTCTAAATTACATATTAGAAGTTGAAATTTTTGATGTGTGGGGATTAAACTTTATGGGACTATTATGCCTTCATTTTGAAATTCATATATATTACTTGCTGTTGATTATATCTCTAAGTAGATTGAAGCTATTGCTATGTTTAGATGTGATGCTCGTAGTGTTTCTAAATTTTTAATTAAAAATATTTTTACAAGATATGGAATGCCGAGAGTAATCATTATTGATTGAGGATCTCATTTCAAGAATAAAAGAATCAAAAATTGATCAAGAAATATGATATAATGCATAGATTCTCTACTGCCTATCATCATTAGACTAATGGTCTAGCAGAAATATCAAATCATGAAATTAAATGCATTTTAGATAAAACAATAAATCCTTATAAATTGGATTGGTCTGCTAGACTAGATACTGCATTATGGGCATACAGAACTCCTAATAAAACTCATATAGGAATGTCCCCACATATATTGATTTTTGGAAAAACATGTCATTTACTAGTAGAATTGGAACATAAAGCATTTTGGGTTATTAAAGAATTTAATTTTAATTTAAAGGACGTTGGTGAGAAAAGGTTTTTGCAACTCAATGAAATTGAGGAGATTAAAAATGAAGCATATGATAATGTGAAAATCTATAAAAGAAAATGAAAATATGGCATGATCAGAAGATTTTTAAGAAGAAATTTGAACCTGAACAAGAAGTTCTAGTATATAATACAAGATTGAGATTATTTTCATGAAAACTAAAATCCAGATGGTTAGGATCATTTAAAGTGATTAAAGTCTGTCATTATAGAATTGTTATTATTAAAGATCCTAACACTGAAAAGATATTTAAAGTTAGTGGGCATCGTTTGAAACATTATTATGAAGAGCACATATCTCAATTTAAAGAAATTTTAATGTTAAGGAAACCCAACTAAACAAATGGTATGTCGGGCTGAAACCCATACTTATTTGTTATGTATTACTATTTTTTTTGATAAAGTGTCTTATATATTAGTTGTTAATAATCCTACACAATTGCATTTGTTATAAATTAAGTTAAATATTGGTATTGGAGGAAAATTTGGAATCGAATTGAAACAAAAAAAATGAAAGTCGCAATTTTGGCCACTAGCGCCGACAGCGCCCTAGATAATGGACATCAGCACCGACAGCGCCAATCGGGAACGCCAACGACGCCGAGTACAGTTGGACGATTTCAGACAACTTTTGGCAGATTTTGGTGTCATTCCACTTTTTAAGCTTCTTTGATCACAGGAAACCTACTAAAATTTATCCCATAATTTTTTAAGTGGTATTTCAATTTATATAGTTAAATTAAGCCAAAATAACCATCTTATCTTGAAAATTTGGGCTAGAAGTACAAAGATGTTGTCTAACCATGAAAAAATTAGAGGACATAGCCTCTAGCATGAGGAACAAACCCTCAAAGTTTCAAGCTATGTTGAGCAATGCTTAGTCATAATGAATTGAAATACCATAGATTATTTAATTAATTAAAAATCAAAGAGACAACAAATAATTTTTATTTCTAATCCAGATTAATCTCCTCTATTCACTAAGCAAGATGGTATTTTTGATTCATTTTTTTGATTTTTCTAGGCAAAGTTATGATTTCTTAAGGATATGATATTTATTTAAATCTTAAAAAACCTTAATTTTTTATTTATCCCAGTCAGCGCCACATAAAGGCGCGACTTTTCTGAAGCTTCACGCGGCCTCACCTAATTTGGTGCCACTTTCTGACACAATAGCCACGTGTCCCGCTGTTCACTGTTCGTTTCTTGTCTGGATTGATCTCCTCCGTGTGCCGTTAAACTTTTAGACCTAAGATCTCGTTCGATATTCAACCAAATTAATGGAGTTTGTTCCTACACCTTCATCTACTCAAGACAAACATATCTATACGACATATACGATATTAAATACAGTAAATACGCATGAAGAATCAAATGAAGCTCAATTTAGGGTTGAGGCTTAATACCATTATCTGAGAGGGGAGGCCACAATCAGATGGTTTTAGCAGCTTTGATTGGGTCCAAAAAACCTCTAGATGAAGTCATAGGCCCTGGTAAATTGTCTATGTATGGTTTTGATGAAGGTCAATTTCAGGTGTTGGTCTAGAGCTAGGTTAGAAGTTGTTTAGAAGGGGGCTTTTGTGGGGGATCTTCTTCTCTCAACATTGTGATGTTATGGGCACAGTTAATTTAATTTTGGTGGACTCTGGTGGTGTGGGGAAATCTATCCAGGTTTTGAGCTCAAAAATTGGGCTCAGGTGGTGGGGGAAATGGTGAGGAGATAGTTGCAATAAGCTTAGGGAGTATTGGAGAAGCTCTCGAAGCAATTTGTCAGAGTTTCACCAAGGAAATTGGCTTGCCTTACGTTTTAGCCTTGGAAGAGGGGTTTAAATAAAATGGCTTAGGGTGGCTACTAGAGTTAATTAGTGGGTGCAAAATAATGCTTATGTAGAGGGTTTAAATGTGTCAAAGCCAATTGGAATTGGCCAGCTAACATGGGCATGTATTAACCTCACTTTTGGTTGAGGTCTAGAAACTTCTTTAGTAGCCTAGGTATAGCCATAGGACTTTCCTATTGACTAGTATTAGAAAACTAGAAAAGGTACCCCCACCATTAGAAATTTAAAACTCTTCTCTTTACTCAACTTGAAGTTCCATATATTAATCTTAACCTCTAGCATTTAGTAGGTAATATCATCATGAGAGAACTCAAGAGGAGTTCCTATAGGATTACTTGGCCTTAGGATTGACCCTAGATGTTGGTTTGGAGTTAAGGTACACAATATCCTCACAATACCCTGGCTTAAACCAATACATAAGGACCCAAAATGGGAATTTTATTGATCCATGGTTCATTTAGAATGGATGTCTATCCAATTCTACTTGAAATACTAATCTTGCGTCTTTTGCCCCAGACACTCCCAAATTACTTAACTGCCCTTAGGACCCTCCTTTAACCCAAAACCCTAAAAATTCCCAATAAATCCAAATAAATCCCAAATATTCCCAATTTCATTTCTTTCAACTACCACATGGCCCAATTTGGTCAATTTGGCCATCTTTAACCAAAATACCCCCAAAATTGCCAAAATTACAAAAATACCCTTGGCACCCCAAACTTTCCCAAAACCTCCAAAATCACTCCAAATGTTCCCAAAACCCATTTGGACCCCTCAATTGGATTCAATTGGATCAATTTGACCATTTTGACCAAAACCCCAAATTGCCTTTAAAGACCCAATTTTCTCAAATTTACTTCAAATGTCCATCAGTTTGGTCCCAATCTCCCCCAATTTCAATCATAAACTCAAATTCACTTTACATGTGACCAATTTAAACCAAATCCAAGCTCAATTGGTCCATGATTTGAGCCCAATTTTGATTTGGGTCAAAACCCCAATATTGACCATAAGACTTAATCTCACTCAATTGAACCCATAGCCTAGTCAATTGGCCTCAATAAATATTAAAAAATCTTTACAACATT
>NEWO01000716.1:104818-126796 GCA_003013225.1 Phalaenopsis aphrodite
TTCATTTGGACTAAGTGATTCCAATAGAAAATAGTGGTGTCAGGACGATGGAACCGTGGGATCTTGACCGGTGTCGCTTTAATCAACTTTAATATGCCCATAAAAAAATTTAAAGAACTTTAACCATAAGGTTACCTGATTTAACATTATAACCAAATGACCTAGAAAACTTGAACTCTGCTACAACGAGGAGCTTAGAGCTTACATGGTGGGTAGCCCGACCATCTTCAACAGCAAGAGGATCTACACTAATACATCCCTTCCTTAGCTTTAAAACAACAAAGCCGTAGGAATTTGAGGTTGTTTGCTTAGTGCAACATAAATCGTCAAACATATTTTTTAGGCCTTTGTATAACCATATTATATAATATAAGCCCTAAACTCGCCTTAGGATTTCGAGGTAGTCGTTTGTCACGACTTAAACCCTCACATCTTCAAGGTTATCTGTGCTGATTGTTTCACACAAATATAAATCCTAATAAATAAATAATTGCAAGATGAAACATCTAAATGATTTCTCCTAAATTGAAGCCAAATAATAGGATAGCTTGGGAAGTCACCGAAGTTCTCCTTCGAATCCGTGACATCCTCTAGTATTTCCTCCTTTGGACTCCAAAACAAAATGTTCCAAATTGGAACCAATCCCCTTTATACTTCTCAGCCTGATATCTTTGAAATGTCCTTACCATTTGAACTCCTTGAAGATAATTTTTCTCGATTTCATTGAGAGTATTCTTAGGTAACTTTAATTACCTAAGATGTAATTAACTATAAGGGCTTGCCCTTATAGGAAGCTTTTCCCGAACCCAGCATAATATAAACCCTATTTAATTCCTTATATTAAATAGGGGAACCTGTCAGCCAATACATTGGTTTCACAGACCAAACGGATGTCATAACTTTCTTTAGTTTATTTGATTGAACATCACCCTCAATTCTTGTGTTCATCCTTTGGGATGGATACAGGATTTGAGGTAAAGCGTTCTTTCATCTAAACTATGAAAATTATGAGGTCAGTTTGACTTCATCTTTTTCAAAACTAATTTTTTTTTAAACGTCCTTCCGAAGCGGGCAATGGGATTTCAATTCTGATGACCGACAGCTTCTAACGGGCAAACCTCACACCAAACATAGTGCCGACAGCATGTTTAGGTCTAAATAGAGGCATGGGGGCTCTCAATTTTGGTTTTTTTGAATGACTAGGGTGGTAGGCCAGAGCAGGGGAGGTGGTCAGACAGCTAGGTGAGCCAAGGGGAGGTTTAATTATGCATAAATCCCAATAATATGACATGATGGCATGTATATTTTGGTTTAGGCCTAAAAATGGAGAAGATCCATTAAACCAAGGGACCATTGATCCATAGCTCATCTAAGGTGGGCTAGGTGAGTCTAGCCTGGTCGCTAGAGTCCAAAAGTTGGTTGTGGAAGCTTTGGCTTCATCAATTTGGCATGGCTTGGTCAATTTTGGTGCATGGGTTCAATTTGGGTCAAATTGGCTTGAATTTGAGTTTGGGTTGGGCTAGCCATGACATTGGACTAAATTGATTGAGTAAATTGGTGTAGATGATTTTTATAAAGAGTTTAGAAAAGATTATGAGTTATTTTGAATTGATTTGGATGATCAATTTGAAGAATTCTGGACATTTGACTAATTCAGGGATGTTGGGCTAGACTTGGGCTTAGTTTAGGCTAGAGTTGGGTTAAGTCCAAATTTGGAGTTCAAAATTGTTTAGAGGGATGTCATGAAGAGTTCTTAACATTAATTTGGTGTCAATTTTGGGATTTGGGCATTCAATTTAGGGACACTTGAAGATATGGCTAAATTTGGGCAAAATTGGGGGTTTTCGTCGAAGTTGGTTTTGAGTAAAATGGGGGATTAACCAAGGCCAATTGAAGGTTAAATTTGGTATGTGGAAGTGTTTTTAAGAATTTTTTATGCAAAATTGATGCAATTGAATATATTTTGGGTTCAATTGAGTGAGATTTTGATTCTGGGTCAAATTGGGGCTTTTTGACTTAGGTTAAAAATGGGTTTAAATGTGGGTCAATTAGGCTTTGATTTGGCTTTAATTGAGTTTATTCATCATGAATTTGAGTTTAGAAATGAAATTGGAGAAGATTGGGATCAAATTGTTGGACATGTGGGTTGAATTGGAGTAATTGGTCCTTTAAAGGCAAGTTGGGGCTTTTGAACAAAATGGGTCAAATTGAGTTTCATTCAAGTGTCTAAATTGATTTTGGGGACATTTGAAATGGTTTTGAAGGTTTTGTGAAGGTTTGGGCCAACAATAGTATTTTGGTAATTTTTGCAATTTTGGGTGTATTTTGGTAATTTTTGCAATTTTGGGAGGTTTTGAGCAATTTAGCTAGTTTCAAATGGTTTGAGGTTATTTTTTAACAAATTTAGGTATTTTAGGTAAAAATGTATATTTTGGTCAAACTTCAGGTTTGGGGGTGTTTTTGGTAAATTGGGTAGATTTGGGGGCAAAAGGTTAAGTTAGGTATATTGGAGAAATTGAGGTGTCAACCATCCTATTTAAGCTATGGACCAGTAGAATCTCCATTTGAGTCCTCTAGGGGACCATCTACGTGAGTCTCTGAAAAGATCAAGGGATCAAAGTTAACATGGGTTTAGGGTTCTGTGTGGGATGTAATGTGCAAGTGAGTGAAAATGTATACACTAGTTCAATACTAACACTCAGTGTTTACCCTAAGGCCAAGCAACCCTATGAAGACTCACCCTGAGTTCCCTCATATTGACCCCACCTACTAAGTGCTATAGGTTAGGACCAATATGTGTAACTTCAATTTGAGCAGAAAAGAGTTTAGAATTTCTAATGGTGAGGGTCCTTCTCTAGTCCAGTAGAAATAGTCAACAAGAAAGTCCTATGGCTAGACCCTCTAGGCTACTAAAGAGAAAACTAGACCTCAACCAAAAGTAAGGTCAACAAATGGACCCCCAATAAGTGTGGTGTGCTCAGCGAGCATACCCCGCGTATTGGCATTGATTGAAGATATCAACAAAACCAACATAAACGTCTAAGCCGACATGCCTAATATGAAGCAGCGAATTGAGTGACAATTGTTTCCATTGAGAAATAACAAATATTCTTACCAGGGAAAAGAAAGGAGATTTTAGGAACAATCCCTAAGCAAACCGGCAATCCCAACAAAGACTCGATTCGAATCAAATATCTCTGAAATTTAGTTTGGATTTTGATTTAAAATTTAAAGTGGGTGAAATTATGTGCGAGGAAACTGGATTGAATTAAAAAAATAAGAACATAATAGGGAATAGGGCGTCAAAGCCTACCCCGAATTTAAGGATAGGAATAAGACACCTAAGCCTATCCCGAATGTAAGGATGGGAATAGGACATCTAAGGCAGCTCCGAATGTAAGGATGTGGATAGGACGTCTAAGCCTACCTCGAATGTAGGGATGAGAATAGGATGTCAAAGCCTACCCTAAATGTGAAGATGAGAATAGAACATTTAAGCCTTCCCCGAATGTGAGATGGAAATAGGACGTCTAAGCCTACCTCAAAAGTCGAGAAGGGAATAGGACGTCTAAGCCTACCCTGAAAGTGAGGATGGGAATAAGACATCTAAGCCTAACCCAAAGGTAGAGATGAGAATAGACGTCTAAGCCTACCACGAAAGTGGAGATGGGAATAGGACATCTAAGCTTACTTTGAATGTAAGGATGAGAATAGGACTTCTAAACTTAGCCCAAATGTTGAGATGGGAACAGGACATCTAATCCTAAATTGAAAGCAGAGATAGGAATAGGACATCTAAGCTTACCTTGAAAGTGGAGGTGAGAATAGGACGTCTAAGCCTACCTCGAATGAAAGGTTGAGAATAGGACGTCTAAGCCTACCCTAGAAGTGGAGATGGGAATAGGACATCTAAGCCTACCCCAAATATAAGGATGGGAATAAAATGTCTAAGCTTACTAATCCCGAGAATATAGTTGTGTAAAAATTATATAATTGACGCTGCTATGCAACGGTGCCAAAAGCTTGTTGCAATATTTTATGAATAAGAAATTTAAGTAATTAATGTTAGAATTCTACACAAGTATACGTATTGTTATGAAGTAATAAAGGACTTTCTATTTAAGCCCAAATATTGATTCCATGGGGAAGGTTTAAATTTGAAATGATAAATCTACTATGAAATTCACAGAAATTCAATACAAAATTACTATCTCTAAATTCATATGTTGAGATATTATCAGAACTGAATTATTTAACTAATAACAAAACAAAAATATAAAGTTTAAACAGTAACAACTAAACTATTAAACTATGTTTTTGTGATGAATGTTTCTTATGTGAAAAAGCATCTTTCCCACTACAATGAGGTTTTGGTAAAATGAGATGAGATAAACGGTTCAATTATGTATTATGCCAAATTGGAGCAATTTTAATTTTCTACCTTGATATAGTGTTATAGAAAATCATTGTCCAATCTCAGGTTTAGTCCCTAAATTCATGGCTAGGCTAGGAGGATGTTGGCTCTCACTCCAGAGCTCCCACTTCCCTTCACCTGAAGGCTAACCATCGCTTTAGTTTTTAAACACTGAGACCAAATTGGGAATTTTAATATGTCACCCTAAAGGTTCTCAAATTCTATACCCAACAAAGTATATTTCCCTATTTATTTGCACTTAATTTCATGAACAAAGTTCTCCTTCATGGAATCAAATGTGATCCTCACTCTGTTGTAGAATTCATACTCCATTTCTGGGATCATATGTTTCACAACATATTTTAACAATTCAATTGGCCAGATAAAAAAATAAATTAAATTTAGAGTTGAAAAATCATCACAATTTATTTTATATTTTAATATCGGCATATCCATATTATCTCTTTATTTCACCAAATCTCAAAGTAGGGAGAAAGATAAAGTAAACTACTCAGACTTCATGAGAAAGACACAATAAAATATAAATTTCATATATAAAAGAAAGTTCATACAACTCTAATAAACAAACAACACTTATCTGAAACTCTTTCTCGAAAGCAAATTCCTTGTAGCCTCTTCTAAGAAATGTAGGAAGAAGAAATCTCTCACTTTTCTCCTTCTCCAACACTCTTAGAGTAGATTTCACACTTAATCTCACCACAAAACTCTAAATTATAAGAATAATGGACTCTAAATGGTTATGGAATGAGAAATGAAAGAATGTGTAATGTGTAGAAGGTTGAATAGAGGGGATGAAATGGCAGGAAGAGTCACTTTTTTGATCAACTTTGGCCCCAAATAAAGCCTAGATTCGGTTCTCCAATAGGTGCCTCCAAAAACTATTCTAAATATGTCCAGATTTGTCAAATATTCTAGAAATCGGGGCTGAACCAACATTGCCGCCGTCGGCGCCCATTATGGCGTCGTCGACGCAAGTGTCCCATAATTAAATTCAATGCTCTCTGTCAAACGGCGCCGTTGGCGCTAAACAAATTTAAACTTCATCATTTTTGCTCAAAATTTCATCCTTTTTGCTTCATTTTTCTTTGAAGTCCTAAAATTTAACAACCTGCAAGAAAACATAAAGATACCTTCCATTAAAGTGCAATATCACCAAAAATGAGTATAAAATATGAGTCTAAAAATGCATATATTTTTGGTGTATCAAAATCCCCCAAACTTACATGTTACTTGTCCTCAAGTAACTCCTTTATTTTATAAAAATATGACTTATGGTAAAGAATTTAACTTCTAGATTTCCATATTTTAGTCCACTAAATACTATAACATTACCTATGAAAAATTCAAAACAACTCCAGTTAATATTAAAGGTAGAATAATATTTAGCAATCAAGTCCAAGATTTATGTTTCTCTATTCTTTTCAAGAAAAATTACAAATTACTATATTAAAGTCGCTTAAAGTATTCATATGAAAAATAACTTCATAAAACTTTACTAGTAAATAAACTAATACGCAAATAAATGTTTAGAAAATGTAGCAAGCTTTCATTTTTTTTTTTAAATTGATTCAAGTGAAGCCAATTTTTATTTAGGCATCTCCTCAAGTTTCTCCCCACATCTCTTTTTTTCTTTTTCTTTTCTTTTCTTTTCTTTTTCTTTTCTTTTCATTTTTTTTCTTTTCTTTTCTTTTCTTTTCTATGTGCGAGGATTACTATATTTGGATAGCCTTTAATGATTTTGAACTTCACTATCCTCTTCATAAAGTCAAAAACTTGTCACATTTCTTCACTTAACAAATTTATATTAGCTTAAAGATTTCATATAGTCTAATTCTTTTCTTCTTACATGAACCTTTGAAATTTTTAATATTTCAAAAATACAATTTTCTTTACTTAAAATTAAAAAATATAGTCATTTTCTTTTATAACAAATATCTTAATCTTTAAAATTAATTTTTGTTATTGAAATTTTTTACTTAAGTTTACTATATATTTAGAAACAAAAATATAGTTTTCTAAAGTTAACCCCTAATACCAAAGGTCATGTTAAATTTAAAATTTTTGAAATATAATTAAATAAGGACAAATAAAATTAAGTTTCTTTCTTTAAAAAGGAATTTCCCTTCCCCCCACCCCGCCCCAAACTTAAATTTTTAAAAGATTTAGCATGAAGAACTAAAAAATAAAGGGTGAAAGAAAACATGAAATACATAAAGAAAAGACATAACTGTTGAAGGTTCTAATTTTGAAACTTTAATTTTGAAATATTGTAGGTGCTAATCAAAAAGCTACAAGACTTAAAAAATTAAATTGCACATAATAAATATAAAATCTACTGAGAAAGAGTTAATTACACCACATTTAACAAAATACTGAAACTAACAACATAACTAAACTGAATTTCAAAAATGAAAACAATTTTACAAACTATAGTTCACAACTCAATATAATTATAAAACAAAGTCTAACAATCTAACAAATAGTCTCAACAATATATTAGAAAAAAACAAACAACACAATAACAAAGTACAATAAAATATAACTAAAAGAAATCAGATCACCAATCATCATCATCTTCTTCATCTATATCCAAATTATGCCACTGATACGGAGTAAAAATAGGGTGAGTAGGAAACTGAACTGAATGATCACCCTTCATGTATCTCGCCAGCACATCATCATAAGCAGCATCATATTCGAACTTTTGTCGTATCAAATCATCAGTGTGAGTCATCATCTAGTCTAAAAGTTCTCGGTTTGTAGGGACACTAGAAGTAGGGGTCCTCGAAGTAGAAGGAATATCTCTAGTGATACTTCCAGATCTCCAATCAACATAAGATTCATATTATTTTGTATTGGCAGGCCCAATAATTCTTAGAGGCTCAATTCTCTCTTCTGCATATCTAAAATCAAATCCTGCCTATTCATAGAGTGTAAAAATAAGTACAGGGTGTGTCAAACCACCTGTGGCCTCTCCCAAAGCAATAGATCTAGTTTTCATATAGATAATAAAGCCTACATTTATCCTCATCACTTGTTGAATATAGAAGTTTAGGATGGCTTTATCCTTGGTCATCTCACTATGATGATTTATCGGAATCATTCTTTCAGAAATAGAGTAGTGTTAGGCCTTAGATACTACATTAAGCATAGAAAGAGGAAAATTTACTTTAAAACCATTTTGACTTTTCAGGTCCCTCTTCCATCAGTAAGAAAAGAAATAACCTCATCTAAGGCCTCATTAGTAGCAGAAAATGATTTATTCTGGCAGCTGTAAGCATCTTCCAACTGATAAAACTCATTAATTTTACTTGGAAAAAACTCCACCATTTTTCAACGAACAAAAACAATCATCAAAAGCTTCAGTAAAGTTGGCATAGAATTCCATCACTACACCAATAATCGCATCGACAGTAAAATAACAAAAATTTTTCCACTGTCCAACATTGATTAATCACTCGACTTCTCCTCCTAAATTTTTAAAACCACGATCCAGAATTACTTTTTTATGCTCAAGTAAACTATTGAAATGATCACTAGCTCTAAAGCTAACAAATGTTTTTCATCATAATCTACTTTTTTTCCTTTGCTCGTTCTTGGTGCCATGGTAAATCTAGAGAAGAGGAAATCCAAAGTTTTGTTGCGTTAAAATCGCCTCAAATCCAAGCATATGCAAGCCCTAGGTGCAAAAATCAGAGGTTGAAGGTGACTCAAGAGGTAAAAATAGAGGTTTACGGTGAAAATCACAAATTTTAAAAGGTAAAGGCTATCTCGGGTTGAGGGCGCTGTCGGCCCCCATGCCAGCGCTGTCGGCGATAAAGGTCTAAAATTCATTTTTAACTTTTTTAAATTTTCAAATTCCTTTCAATTTTCTCCAAAGTCTTTTTAATATTTTTAAACACAAATTTTTGTTTAACAATAACTCACAAACAAACATTTTCACAAACAACAACAAACTAAATTTTATATATGAAAATATAATTTTACAACACATTTTTATAATCACACTTTCACACATACTAAGCAAACAAAATTATAAATCAGCGTCGAAATCAAGCCACAACACTAAACGCTGACACAAAACTGTACACATAATCCAAGTTCAGAATTCTAAAGTAAAGCAAACTAAATCAAATCCACGCAATCACATGAAGTACATAAGTATTTTAAACTAGTAGAGAGAGTCCAAATTCTTCAACTATTTTGCCTCATCTTCAATGCTTTATCCTCCTCTGATATCTCCCATCGACTAGTAATGAACATACAGATTATAGAAGGGTTTGGTACGGGAATTGATCAGTCGAATTTTCTTCGATCCATCATTTTTCTTTAAAAATTCGCACTAATCCTGCTTAAAATGTTCCATTATGATCAATGTTTTCTTTCATCATCCAATCTAGGTGATCAAAAAGGTACTTAAGATATCCTATTGCATTAGTAATACTCTGAAGTTCTCTTTCAGTTTTCTTCAATTTCTTTTCTACAGCAAGGAAACTTTCAACTGTTTGTGGCATCAATGGAATTGAAGCATGTGATGAATGATCCAAGATAATATCTAATGCTTCATTCACATTCCCAATATAATTATCATCAACAGGAATCATGGGCTTCCAAGGTAATAAAACTTTTTTCCAACTTTCATATGGAACTTGAGATTGACTGCAAAGTAAGAAAATTGTGGAAGGATGCCCAAGTCCATAAATTGGTCCATTCATAATAATACCCATAACAGATTTAAATATGATAGATCCTATATCAATGGCTTTTATCATTTCAATGCAATAATTCAAAATAGCGCTTTCTTTGGTGACTCTACTAATTTTTATGATAGGGAGTAATTTTGCAGAAATGAATAAATGCGACTGCTTTGATATTGGATTAAGCAATGAAGCAGACAAACTAACATATCCTTCATCTCACATTTCCCAAATATCACTTTCATCCGTAAGAAAATTATTGACATCTTGCATCAAATCTTTTGTAGGGATGAAATTTGTATAATGACATATTGACATGTTTTCTATCATATACAACTCATTGATTCGTGCAGGAGTAAATGATATGGCCTTACCTTGTACGAAGACAACACCTTAGGTAATTCCATATAAGTTTGCATAGAATTCCTTCACTACTGGTACAACAACTGCAGCGGTAGTGTGGCACAGAACTTCCCATCGCCTTTGTACAATGATTTTATCAATCAGAGAACTTGGATTAATCAATTTGTGATTGACAAAGCTTCTCTCCTTGATAAGCCTCTTCTTTGCAATAACTTTATCGTATAATATTTGCACGTCAAAACTGATAAACTTTCTTCTATTGAAAACTCCATACCTAGAAGTATTTCTGGAATTGGAGGCCATGAAATTTGAAAATAGGAAGTTTCCAATCGTCCAAGATAGTTTTTAGGACTTTAAAAACTCCTCCCGACGGTTATTATGTAGTGAAATCCAGCTGAAGTCTGCCAAAAACCATAAAAAACCGTCAATGTGCTGTCGGTGTTGTTGGCGCTCCCGATGCCGTTGTCGGCGCTTTGGTCTGTCTGCGAGCGCCGTCGGTGCCAACGAAAAAAAATTGTGACTTTATGTATTCAATTAATTTGATTCTAAATTTTCCTCTAATACAAATATTTGTCTTAATTTATAATATATAAAATTGTATAGGATTATTATCTACTAATATATAACAATTATCAAACAAAATAGGAATACATAGATATAAATATTTATATATGGGTTGCCTCCCATAAAGTGCTTGGTTTAATGTTGTCAGCCCGACATACCATTTGATTAGGTGGGTTGACAACATTAAAACTTCATTAAATTGTAGTATGTTCCATTCATAATAATGTTTCAATCGATGCCCATTAACTTTAAATATCTTTCCAGTGTTAGGATCTTTAACAAATAAACTTTAATCACTTTAAATGGTCCTAACCATATGAATTTCAGTTTTCCTGGAAATAATTGCAATCTTGTATTATAGAATAAAACTTCTTGTCCAGGTTTAAACTTCTTTTAATAGTCTTTTAATCATGCCATATTTTTCTTTTCTTATTATAGATTTTTGCATTATCATATGTTTCATTTCTAATCTCCTCAAGTTCATTGAGTTACAATAATCTTTTCTCACCAACATCCTTTAAATTAAAATTAAATTCTTTAATTGCCCAAAATGTTTTATGCTCCAATTCTACCAGTAAGTAGCATGTTTTTCCAAAAATAAGTTTATATGGAGACATTCCTATGGGAGTCTTATAAGCAGTTCTCTATGCCCATAATGCAGTATCTAATCTAGCAAACTAATCTAATTTATCAGGATTTATATTTTTTTTCTAAAATTTGTTTAATTTCACGATTTGATATCTCTGCTAGACTGCTAGTCTGAGGATAATAAGCAGTAGAGAATCTATGCATAATATCATATTTCTTAATTAATTTTTCAATTATCTTATTTCTAAAATGAGATCATCTACAGTAATAATTACTCTCGGCATTCCATATCTTGTAAAAATATTTTTAATTAAAAATTTAAAAACACTCTGAGCATCACATCTAGGTACAGCAATTGCTTCAATCCATTTGGACATATAATCAACAACAAGAAATATATATAAATTCTGAAATGAAGGCATAAATGTTCCCATAAAATCTAATCCCCGCACATCATAAATTTCAACTTCTAATGTGTAATTTAGAGGCATTTCATTTCTTCTAGAAATATTTCCTACTCGTTGACATTGATCGCATGTTTTAATATATTCATTAACATTTTAAAAAGAGTAGACCAATAAAATCTAGCTTGCAAAATCTTATATGTAGTTTTATTTGTTCCAAAATGTCCTCCAAATTCAGAATCATGGAATATTTCAATTATCTATTGTGCTTCCTCATAAGGCACACACCTTCTAATAATTATATCTTTACATTATTTATATAGATATGGCCATCCCAAAAATAGAATTTTGAATCATGTATAAATTTGTTTAATTGTATATTTTTTATATCAGGTGGTAAAATATCACTTACAATATAATTTACTGTATCTGCATACTACGGTACATTCATTTGATCAATACAATATAATTGTTCATCAAGGAAATTATTTGAAATTTCATTTGCAAAATTAGTTAATTTTTCTATTTCTATTGTAGATAAATGACCAGCTATTTGATTATCATTTCCCTTTCTATCAACTATGGCCTCTGTATGCACTATACATTTGGTATGCATCTAATTAATCTTGGTTTAACATCATTCTTTTAGATCAAGTAATTAATAGCAGAATGATCTGTATGCACTATACAATTAGTTCCAATTAAGTAAGGTCTAAATTTATCAAAGGCATAAACAATAGTGATTAACTCTCTTTCAGTAGTAGTGTAGTTAATTTGAGCAACATTCAGAGTTTTTCTAGCACAATATATTACTTTAAAAACTTTGTTGTATCTTTGTCCTAACACAGCCCCAATAGCATAATCACTAGCATCGCACATTATTTCGAATGGTTTCTCCCAAACAAGTGGTATTATTATAGGTGCAGTGATTAATTTTTCTTTCAATAATTCAAATGTTTTTATGCATTCCTCATTAAAATTAAATTTCGTGTCCTTTTCTAAAAGATGGCATAATAGTTTAGTTATTTTAGAAAATTTTTTTATGTAACGCCTGTAGAAACCAACATGTCCTAAAAAGCTTCTTACCCCTTTAACATTAGTCGGAGGTGTTAATTTATCAATAACTTGAATTTTTGCATGATCTACTTCCATGCCATTTTCAAAAATTTTATGCCCAAGCACAATTCTTTCTGCAATCATAAATGGACATTTTTTTCCAATTTAGTACTAGGTTGATTTTTTCACATACTTCCAAAACTTTTTCTAAACTATTTAAACATTCAAATGAAGTTTCAAATAAAAAAAATCATCCATAAACACTTCCATTCATGTTCAATAAAAATTTGAAAGATTTGCATCATACATCTTTGAAATGTTGCAGATGTATTGCATAGTCTAAAAGACATTCTACGAAAAGCAAATGTTCCATATGGGCTAGTAAATGTTGTCTTTTCTTGATCCTCTGGAGCAATTAGAATTTGGTTATAATTGGTATACCCATCTAAAAAAATAATAATATTTGTTCCCAACTAATCAATCCAACATTTGGTCTAGCAGAGGTAAAGGAAAGTGTTCTTTTCTAGTGTCCATGTTTAATTTTCTATATTCAATACAAATTCGCCAAAAAGTAACTTATCTTATTGGTATTAATTCATTTTTCTCATTTTCTTCATTGTTCACTCCTTTCTTTAGAACACAGTGAAATAGACTTACCCAAGCACTGTCTGAAAAAAGATATATAATTCCAGCCTCTAACCATTTTAAAATTTCTTTTTTAACAACTTCTTTCATTATTCAGTTTAATCTCCTCTGAGGATCAGCTTTAGGTTCATATTGTTCATCTAATAAGATTTTGTGCATACAAATAAAAGGACTAACTCCTTTAATATCTTCTAAAGTCCATCCAAAAGCCTTTTATATCTTTTTAACATCTCTAATAATTTTTGTTATTGAATTTCTGTTAATTCAGAAGATACAATAACAGGCAATATAAATGACTCTCCTAAAAACACATATTTTAAATGAGTAGGTAATATTTTCAATTCAAGTTTAGGTGGTCTAATACTTGAAGGAATAAGATTTGTTTTATCATTTTCCAACAAGTCTAAAGTTTCAAATTTTCCCTGAATATAATCCAAATCTTATTCTTTTATTTCGTCCTTATTTTCAAAAAATTCTCCTTGCTTTAATTTCTTTTCAAACTGATTCTTGAATTGCTCATTACTCAGATAATCAGTTACTTTCATTCTAAAACATTCATTATCATTTTCTATTGCTGGATATTTCATAGCTTTTGCAATATTAAATGTTATTTCTTGATCATTAACTATCATTATAAATTCTCCTTTTTGCACATCTATCATAGCTCTCCCTATTGCAAGAAATGATTTCCCCAAAATAATAAGAATTTCTTTATCTTCCTCCATATCTAATACTATAAAGTCTACAAGAAAAATAAATTTATCCACTTTTACTAATACATCCTCTATAACTCCTTTTGGATAAGTTATTGATCAATCAGTTAACTGAAGAGTTACAGCAGTAGGGGAAATCTCTCCCAAATCTAAACGTTTAAAGACTGATAAAAACATAATATTGATACTCGCTCCTAAATCACATCAAACTTTTCCAAAAAACTTTTCACCAATAGCACAAGGTATAGTAAAGCTACCAGGATCTTTTAATTTTTCAGGAAGCTTTTTCTAAATAATAGCACTACACTCTTCACTAAGTGCAACAGTCTCATAATCTGTAAACTTGGTTTTCTTGTTTAGTATATCCTTCATAAATTTCACATAACTTGGCATTTGTCCTAAAGCTTTAACAAAATGAATGTTTATCGTTAACTTCTGAAGGATTTC
Source organism: Phalaenopsis aphrodite (assembly GCA_003013225.1). Taxonomy (NCBI): domain Eukaryota; kingdom Viridiplantae; phylum Streptophyta; class Magnoliopsida; order Asparagales; family Orchidaceae; genus Phalaenopsis; species Phalaenopsis aphrodite. The sequence continues at coordinate 118,731 of NEWO01000716.1, forward strand.
CAAAAAAATTTGTAAATTGTTTATCTTTATTCTTTTGCTTTAGTCTTTGAGGAAACAAGGTAATGGTTTTTCTAAAGGACCTTGTGTTTGTTCATTTTCATTTTGGTCTCTTTCCATTTCTTCCTTCTCTTCATCAACTTTAATTTCTCTTTGGATCCTTATTTCAACTTCTTTTCAACTTCGCAATTGAATAACTTTAATTTGCTCCTTATTTTGATATTTTGGATTAACTTCCACCGTACTTGGAAGAATTCCAGAAGGTCTATTACTGAGTGCAGTAGCAATATATCCTAATTGATTTTCAATATTTCTAATAGCAGCCCCTTGATTCTGTATTTGATTTCCAATGCTTAACATTACTTCTTCCATCGTCAAATTCTTTTCATTAATTTGTGGGTTAGGATTAGAGTTAAATCCAGGGGGATAATAATGTGGATTGCTAGGATTTCCTTGGTTGTTCAAATTTCTGAAGGGATTCACCGAATTGTTATAATTATTCCAACTAAAATTAGGGTGATTTTTCCATCCAGGATTATAAAAATTAGAATAGGAATTTTTATTTTAATTATTTATAGCATTTAAAGTTTCATAAGATGATTGAGTATTAATGATCTATCCTAGTAAATTTTCCTCTAATACTAGGGGTATTTGAGAACAGTTCATTCCTATTTGATCAATCTTTTTTGAAATAGCAGCAATTTGAGATGCTAAAATAGACATTGCATTAGAATCATGAATACTAGCTACTCTCTTAGGATTTACCCTTTCAGAGGGCTATTGAAAATTGTTAATAGCTATCTCTTCAGCTAAATAATATGCTTCATCAAAAGGTTTTGACATTAGTGATCCACCCACAGCAGCATCTATAATAGATCTAAGCGATCCTACTAATCCATTATAAAATGTTTGAATTATTAACCAATCTGATAGAGCATGGTGTGGACATTTTCTAAGAAGATCTTTAAATCATTCGCAAGCTTCATATATCGATTCCCCTTCAAACTGACAAAAATATGTAATGTCATTTCTAAGCTTAGTAGTTTTCGAGGGTGAAAAATATTTAGCTAAGAATTTTTGTGATAGTTCTCCCGAAGTTCTGATAGATCCATGTGTTAATGAATTTAACCAAGCCTTGGCTTTATCCTTTAATGAAAAAGGAAAAAGTCTAAGCCTAATAACATCATCAAACACTTTCATATTTAAAAGTAGCACAAATTTTGAGAAAACTACCAAAATGTAAGTTTGGATCTTCAGTAGGTGTTCCTCCAAACTGATTATTTTTTACCATTTGGATAATAGCAGGTTTAAGCTCAAATGATTAGCAACAACATCAGGATTTGAATAATCATGTGAAGTTCATCTCCTGTCGGATTAGCATAATCTTTTAAAGGTCTTTGTCGATTTTCGTTTATTTGATTATTTAAACTATTCGCTATTTCGTTTAAATTTTTAATTTCTTTTTGTTGTTTTCAAATTTTCTTAACAGTACACTCTAATTCTGAATTGTAAGGTACTAAACATTCAAATTCAATATTTCACATAAACAAATATAATAAGCAAAGAAAAATTTCTTAAAAATAACACTTAAATAAAAATATTTTTTCTTTTCGAATTTTTGAATTTTTTATTTATTTTTATTTTTTATATAATTATCTCTAAATTTCCTAAGTTATCAAATCTACTTAATTTACCGTTACCTTCACCGGCAACGGTGCCAAAAAACTTGATCCCAAGAATAAAGTTGTGTAAAAATTATATAATTGATTTCATTATGCAATGGTGCCAAAAGCTTGATGCAATATTTTAGGAATAAGAAATTTAAGCAAATAATGTTGAGATTCTAAGCAAGTATATATAATGTTATGAAGCAATAAAAAACTTTCTATTTAAGCCCCAGATATTGATCCCACGGGGAAGGTTTAAATTTGAAATGATAAATTTACTAGGAAATTCATAGAAAGTCAATACAAAATTACTGTCACTAATTTTGAATGTTGAGATATTATCAGAACTAAATTATTTAACTAATAACAAAACTGAAATACAAAGTTTAAGCAGTAACTACTAAACTATTAAACTATTAAACTATGTTTATTTGATGAAAATTTCTTATGTGAGAAAGTATATTTCCAACTACAATAAGGTTTTGGTAAAATGAGATGAGATAAATGGTTCAACATCCATAAAATCGTAAAATATCTTTCAATACTCAACCTAAATCTAAAGACCGCTCCAAATTTCGATTAAAAGTTCTCAGCTAAGCTAAACATGACTAGAACCTAATCTTATTGTATATCCCTTGACACTCAGATAAACTCTTCCAAACTTAACTATCTATTCTAAATCATAACTACACATCCTAAAACAATAAACCAAAAGAATTTCTAGCTATCTATCAAACCTATAACCACTTCTCTAAAGTGATCTTCAAAATCAGTCATAACTAACCTAATATAAACTAGTATAAATATTCCAATCATTTGATTGTACTAGAACCTTAAAAATTTTATCGAAAAACTCAACATCTCATCTTTAGATACTAAACTAAATATCAAAACATTTATTATCATTTAACTTAACAAACAGGTTGCTTACCACGATTATAGGGTGGGCTAAGGGCTAGTGAAGTTCACTTGAGACTGCAAGACAAGGAGTGACCAAAACGACTTTTGGACTACACTAGACCAAGGCCAACCACCAAGACTGCCCAACCCAAAGCTAACCAAATCAGGACAGAGCCACACAACTGGCACTAGGGAGAAAACTTAGTCTAAAATGAAAATGGGCAAGGGCAAAGGGAATGTGGTGACCAATAATGAGGTTAACATAGTCATCAGCAAACGCTTGACTACTATTGTAAAAGATGAAACCCAATCAGAAGAAGAAGAAGAAGGAGAAGATGATGATGATGATGATGATGATGAAGAAGAAGAACCACCATTCAAAACCCTCAAGAACACTTGAAAAGTATATGAAAAAGTAATGAAAATATCAGAAGTCATTCTTTATACAAGTTTTCTATGTGAGGGCTAAAATGGTACTATATAACAACATTTCATTTTTAAAGTAATAGTTTTTTCATATCTAGATTACTGCTGAAAAAAAAAAATTGAAATGAATTTTCCACCATTACAAATATTTTAAAAGTTATTATCATTCTTAAAAGTAATTCCCCCACACTAGAAAACAAAAATATTTTTTTAACATTAATTGGTGAATTAATTAAAATTTAATTCTTTATTTTTTTCACTGTTTCATTGCCAACTAAAAAAAAATCAAAATAACTAAAGATGCATGATTAAGTGCAAGTGGTTTTAAGCTTAGCTAAAGTTCAACAAAAAATTTTCAAAAAATTAATTTGAATTTAATTTGAGCCAGTTTCGTTGAGCTAAAGCAAAAAAAGTTGTTTAAAAAAAGAAGATAAATTAAAAACATGTAAAAATAAACTAGCAAAATATAATTTCTAAAGTAAAAATAAATAAAAATAAAAACAAAAATAATGTCAAAACAAGCCCTGAACGTGTTGCAAATTTTGTAAAATTTTAACTTTCATGCCAAAATGATTCCAAGTTATTTTGCTTTTCAAGGATTTGGCATTTAAGTTTACAATTATACTAAGGAAAACAATACAATGCAAGTTCATCTCCTTCATACTTCAAGGCATCCATAATTTTGTTTCATATAACCCCATAAGTAATAGAAATAAATAAATAGGGGATTCTAATATTTTGGCTTTTTGGCTCTTCACTCTAGACCCATAATTTTTCTCCAATTTTCCTTCGTAACCACACTTATAATATATAAAATTAGTCATGGTGCCCGGGAATATCCCACCATGCCCCTACGGGACAAATCTATGTGTTAATTTATTTCCTCCTTCCTATGTGTGTCGAGGATTCGATCACACCGTAGCGCGGGGGCTCTGAAATTATAGGCGCATGACGCAGGCTCTCATCATGAGGCCAAAGAGCGCATAGAAAATCGATATACATCTGAGCAAATAGATTTTGACGTTTCAATTCATAGTTGAGGTCCTCTGCTTGGTTTTAAAAGCGCAAGATCAAAATATAACAAAAAATATAGTGGATGTTTTGCAACTTTTTCACTGTGCTCTTAAGTCTTGAGTTTATGACCCAAGCGATCGGGCAAATGATTACAATGATGGTAAGCGAAGAAAAAAAATTGTTTTTAATTCATATTGCAGATATTACTTTGAAAATTAGATTTAAGAAATAAATAAAAAAAGATCCTCTGTGTTTTACAGTAAGCAACTTTAATCTAGCAAATCTATTTACTCGTCATCCTTGTATGGGTATTCCTCTGGAACTTGTTTTATAAGTTTCAGTCGCAGCTCATACGCATCATCACCATGCAGCATATCTCGTACCCAAGTGACCTCAGTTTTCATGGACACCTGAATGGACATTACATAAGATAAAAAAAAAAATCAGAATACCAATATGTACAACTTGAACAAAGTGAAAAAAAAAAACGGAGCTACAAATCTGATAGCAAATAATTAGAATAAAGTTGATGAGAAAACTAAGTAAAATCAAACCTTCCTAGACAAATTAGCCTTATTATTTAAATAATCTTTTTTAGGTTCCGATACTTAGTCTCTTTAGGAGGGTTTTTCAAGATTTAATATAAAGCATATAAGTTATATTCTCAAAAAAGACAGAGTAGCAATCAATCAAATTAAGAAATGTTTCAAGCTTAAAACGATAAAGCGAAAATAAGAAATAAGATTGGCCTGTCAGGAGTAGAGAAAGAAATAAACCATCTCCAACGCTCCCCTAATAATTCCGCTCAAGATATTACAGTAATAAAGGCCTTGGCAAGAGTCTGGAAGCTCAACAAATTCAACAAGTGGGTTATCCTCCAGCACAAGGCTGCAACTGGTACCCTCAACATCCCAATTTGTTACTGTTGCAGTAACACCCAAGAACATTTTGAAACCAACCTGTTTCAAAAATATTATTAGAATTTTATCATACTTATCACTACTAATTGCAGATTAAAAAAAACTAATTGAAGTTATCTTGACAATGTAAAGGGTAGAGCAAACCATCCTTACACTCCTTGCTTAATAATGTTAATGGGAATAGGAGCAATCCAGCAGGTAGCTTGCCGAATGGTGTTTTCTTTTTGTTTGCCCTTCTCTTCTTTAGTGTATACGAGTACTGGTGGATTTCAAACATCAATTATAAAAACATAAATTTCTCAGCTGGGTACTTGGGTTGAATTATATATATATATAAATATATAAAGAATGGCCGGAGGCTATTAGGCGAGCCCCGGCCACCCTTACTAACCACTCAAGTGCCAACCCCATAGGCAAGGGAGAATTCGAAATCTGGACCAGAAACAAATTGATATGGGAATTAACCCAAAAAATGATAACAAAACAAAATTATTACTGACGACAAACACGACATGCGACTAGCACGGATCGAGAGAGGTGGTGGTGACTGAATTGGAGAGGTGGCGGCAAGGTGATAAACGGGGTAGGCAGTGGAGAAACAACGGATAGGGGAAAGTTCGGGCAGCGGCAGCAATGTCTAATAGCCGGACAGCAATAAAACAGTAAGGCGGGTGAGATTCTGAGCGGTGGCGGAGGCGAAGCGGGATGGCTGGACAGCAGGGGAAACAGTAAATGGATGGAAAGAGCGGCCGGGAAAAGCAATACAGCAGGAAAGAAGCAAGAACAGCTGTTCTAAGAGCGGCTGCAGTAGGGAAGGACGACCTAGAGCAGCGGGGAGCGATGTGGGAAAGGAGGTGAAGGGTTGAAAGGCCGAAACTACAGAAAAACAGCCAAGGGGATGCTTTCAGCAGGAATGGCGATGACGGCAGCAAAGGAAAGGTTGTGGCAGAAGGAGAAGTAGAGGATAATCACCATCTCAGAAGAAGATACAATCAGAGCACCACTCGACACACGGATACAACCATCGATGGGAGCAAAAGAACGTTGGCGGCTGTCCTAACAAACAAAAAAAATTGACCATAAAACATTAGAAAAGCAAATAAAAAATAAGAGTATAACTAAGAGTGGCCTAAGAGAACTAACCGACTCCTTGGAAATAAAAAAAAATTGGATCGATTTGGTCCAGGAATGAAAGCGGAAGTTGCTTGGTCGCGGGAACCGCATCATGCTTCATAGCAAGAGCTTCTACTTTCTGCCCCGCGACAGTCTCCTGGGGTTGGGGGAGCTTCGACCTCATCCATCGAAACTTGTCTCCTCATACTATAGCGTTAGATCAACCCAGTTGAAGATAGCTGAAATGGCATAATATTCTACTAAGTTGGTTTTATAAGCGCTGTCATTCCAAAGCACATATTATTAAAATAAGTATGCATTCTCATTTGGCACAACCTGAGCTGGAGTTGCATATCGACGTAGATTATCAAAAAGTAACTCTCAAGTCCTTAATTCTATAACCTTCATCTCCAACTTCTCGTACTCGATTGAATGCATCTGATAAACAAGTCTGTCAACTCTGGAACGAGATCTATGATGGGCTGGACCACACCGAAGTATAACCACTCAAGAGAATGTTGACCTCATTTTTATTGAGGTCTTAGTTTCCTACTCCCATAACCCAAAATCTAGCCTTAGGAGTTCTTATTGACCATCCTAGCAGATTAGCAATTAAGCCCATCCCCCATAGAACTTCAAATCATTTCTTGACTCATTTTTTTGAAGAACTCGCATGAGTGGTTCCAAGCACTCAACTTCTAAATGCAAGGGCTAAGGACCAGCATGTAGAGGACCCAAAAATGAGTTTCCACAGGATCAAATGACCTTACGTGAACCCTCCGTGAATCAGCAACACACTCGCTACATTACGTATGAAGTTGACACATTTTTGGCACGACCGTAAGTGAACTTGTCTGGACGCTCTGGATGACAAAATGGACCACACCAACGCGTTTGGAAAGTCCACTTTAGCAGGGAAGAATAACCATATTGCTATGGTTTCGCGGGTTCGATTTTATTTAATTAAATCGATGCATATTAAATTTAATTAAAGGAGACGAGTTTAGGCTCAACCCGGGTTCGATTCGGGCTAGACATAGCCCAATTGTTTCTGGTCAGGCTGATAACCCAATTTATAAGTGTTGTTTGGAAGCTTAAAGTTGTTATTTTGTAATTAATAGTCGTTGTTGGGAGTCCCTAGTTGTTGTTCGGAGCCGCAGGAGATCGCAAGATCACCATACACACTTGCTAGTTAATGTTTCGACTTGTTCAGCTGCTTACTGTTTTCTTCTTTTCTCCGCAATTTATTTAAATTCTCAGTAAATTATATTGTGTTTTGTGAGTTAAACATGCAACAGAGATAGCAACAACAGATACGTTACGTATGCAGTCACATTTTTTTTTTTTTGTTTTATCATTGAAATTTACTCTTGCTCTAACACGTTATGCAGGTATTGATTACAATTTCATTTTCAAAATAAAACGATTTAAAAAAAATTAAACAACATTTTAAAAATAAAAACAAAAAAATAATAATAATAAATAAAAACATAACACGTCCATTTGAATTTACGGGAATCCCTTGGAAAAGTTAACTCACGATTGCTAACGAGATCTCCCCGGCTTAAATGAGTTTCACAACTCTTTTAAGCTAAGTTCAAAAAACAAATCGTGATACCAGAACGAGGGAACCGTGGATACTAATCAGTGTCGTTCTAATCAACTTTAACCCCCTTCCCCCTGCATAATGTTTGAATGACAACAAAACTAAAACTTGAAACACACATGGTACAATTTTTTAACCTTAGACTTTAGGACTGCTACTTCGACGATGAGTTTAGAGCAACTTTGTGGGAAGCGCGACAAGATACTTGGAGCGGACTACAAATTGAGGTGATCGTCATTCTACAATAGCAAAACAAATTTACACCAACTAAACTCTCTCTTTGGTCTAAATAGCAACACATAGGACTTCGAGGTAGCTCATCAAGCGCGACGTAAATCCTTATACCCTCTTTAGGCACCAGTGCAACAATATTGTGCAGTGCAAGTCCTAATCGCTTTAGGTTCTGAGGTTGTTGTTTGTTAC
>NEWO01000716.1:151401-168249 GCA_003013225.1 Phalaenopsis aphrodite
ATAAAAAATGCAAACATCACTGGCTACAATAGTCAAATGATAAATTAAAGAGTCAAATCATAATTTCAATGTTTCTACACTACAGTAACCACAAAACCTCATAAAAGCATGAAAAAACACAAACCTCACTGATTGCGCCGTTGCGGGAGAGCATACAGATGCGGGAGAGGAGGCGATGTGAGTGTGGGAGAAGACAACGCAGACAAGTCTGATCTAAGCCTGTGTGCGAGATGAAGATCACCTGTGTGTGGTATGAAGACGATGCATGGAATGAAGACGATGCAAACAATACGAGTACGGGAATAAACCGTAGCTTTGTGCACAATTACTGTGTGGAGGAGAGAAAGGAAGGAGAAGTCTAAGGAAGAAGAAGAAGAAAAAGGAGGAGGAGAAGGAGGAGAAGTCAAAGGAGGAAACCTTCGAAGTCGAGTTCGAACTCTGCGTGCAATGGAAAAAGCTGAGTGCCTGCGAGGATGGACTACGTGCGGCTCGAATCGGATAGGTATTTATAATTAGGGATTTTTTACCCTTTTTATTCAAATAAGAGGCAGGTCGTACGCCCCATGAGGCGCATATTGCGCTCCTGTTCTTCCCAGGCAAAAGCCTCGTGCAATTTACGCCCCACTCGTGAGCTTGGGGAGGAAGGCATTACGCCCCATTCCGGGGCGCACTCGTAGTGCGCTGGCATGCAAGGCTGTTTTTTTCATCGTTTCTTTATTGCCTTGCCTATTATACAAATCACTGCATAAAGTATGAAAACTTATATAATTCAAACTGCCATAGTTTTGAAATCTCCAATCTTTACATGAGACATTTATAAGATTAATGAATAATCAAATTAATCAGTTTAGAGGTAAGAAAATACTCTTGATTTTTTTCTCAAAAAAAAATTGAGCATAAAAAATCATAAGATTTCCAATTGTTTAAGTGCAAATAAAGAAATCTACTTGAAAGCACCTTTGCAATCACTTCTGCAGTTTCCCTGAAGTCTACACATCTGGAAGTATTTGACTTGGCTAGAAACTCATCAATCAAACGGACTCCAATGTTATAGCCCCTACAAAATATGAAACAATTATCACAAAAACACACTTTAAAGAATAAAATCATATAAATTAAAAGTAAAAATGTGACCAAAATATAAACATTTACAAGAGGATATAGAAGTACAGAGTTGTCATTATTTCTCAGGTAAAAAATCTTTAAAAAAGCAAAATGCAAAGCTATATACAATCTTACTGTGAGTCAAGCAATCCCATTGATTAATCTTGTAGCATCCAAGAGTAGGTGATCATAAATGCAAAAAATAAAAAAAGAAGTATAAAAGCAACATGCAAAGCTATATACAATCTTGCTGTTACTCAAGCAATCCCATTCAATAGTCTTTTGTAGCATCCAAGTATAGGTGATCATAAATGCAAATAAATAAATAATTAAGTGAGCCACCCACAGCAACTTGTTCTCACACATAGACACAAACATGTAGCTTACAAAAAATTATAAGAAAGATTCGACAGTCATATAAAAAACTCCAACGAACCTTTGGTAACATATCCTTAATTATAAAAATATCCTAGGCTGATTTATACAAGAAAAATCCACACAAAAATTAATTCAAATGCTGGAAAAATGCAATAATTACAGAAAAATCATGAAACTCTGTGCAGCAACCATTAGTCATATGAAAATTGCAAAGATATTATTTTGAGATCAACTTTCCTAATAGTTAAAATGCAAAAAAAATAGGAGTCAACAGATAATATTAATATAAATCGTTAAAAATTAATTGAAAATCCTAGGCCGTTAAAACTACAATATTTATCTTCTAGAGGGACACTTCAAAATATATTTAGCATTGAGTCAACACGTTCATGCTACCTTAAAAATAATGTCACTGTTCCACGAACTTTGAAATTTACCTAGAAAGGTGTGCCTATGCATGGAAAAATTTACAAAAATAATTAAAAAATAAAGCTCCCCTAGCATCCATAAATAACTCTCGCAAGTATCTTTATTTACTAGTGCAGCAATAATTGTGTTGATGCACCAAAAAGGTTTGCCATTGCACGATAGTCTTGATATGGTCCTAAGATGGGGTGCAATTTAAGTTAACAAGCATAGTTAGGTCCGGCTCAAAAGTGACTTAACCTTAATATAATCAATACAAACCAGTAATATTTTTAAAAGGGACAGGAGGAAGAGACCCAAACTTAACTATCCATTAACTTGAGCCCAACATGATAAGGACTTTAATCATGTTAGGTTCATGTAAACCCGATCTAAGATGGACAAGATTACCCAATTTTGACACAACTCCTCCAAAAAGAAAATGTAAATCATGTAGTTTTTCTAATAAAAAAATTAGAATCAAATAGATTGTCATTATTTTCGAGCTGATCTAAATCCGAACTGAACCAATTTGAATCTTGCATGGATTAACCCAAATCCAAAATTTGCGTTTGATTTTAATGTGGAACCAACATTGGCACACTTATCCTAAACTCAACCAAAGAATTCTAACAAATCTTTGTGAAATCCAAGAGGGAATATGATGCCATCCCAAGAGTACAAACCACCAAACTACCCTCTAAAGAACCAAATTGCCAAAATGACCCGTCTTTCATTCATATGCAGATTGGGTCAATCTATTTGCTTAACAAATATGAAAATATCTAATTTCTCATTCCCAATTGATAGAAGGGTTTGGTGAATTGTCACCATGATATGTGTGTTAATTCACACAATACAACAAAGTTGTAAGTCTCTTATGAGAGCTGGTAAGTCCCGCCTTATGAGTCTTCTCAATAAATAAAAGTTGCAGGTTCAACTTTTATGCTTTTCGCACCCTACAAGTTGCATGTTTTATAGTTGGGCCTCCTAATGGATGGAAGTCCCTGGCATGCCTAAAATATATTATTTTTATTTGCACATTTATTTTTAATGAAATTGCGTTTTAATGAAAGATATTTTTGATCTTTTTAGTTGTAGGTACACTAAATGGAGCAAATGGAATGAAAATGGAGCAAACCGGAGTCAAATGAAGCAAAAAGGCCAATGTTGATCTGACACTTAGGCTCCAAACAACAGAGAGCCTAGCGTCGGTTATCTAGAAAATCCATTGAATGTAGACAAATTTTGAAGAGGTACTTGAAGAAACTCCTGGGGATTTTGGTAGCTCTATTTAAAGAGACTTCTCGAGATTCAATAGAGAAACTTTTGTTGGAGGAAAAGAGAGCTTTTGTAGAGAAGTGGATTATTCCTAAAGAGGAGAAAGTCTTGGAGGTTTCCTTGGACTTGAGGAGAAGAGGAGAAGTGAGAGATATCTTTTTCACTACAATTCTAAGTAAGTTTGAAGTGGAATTGTAAGAAGAGTAAGTGATTCAAAGAAACTAGAAAGATTGCTTGAGAAGGAGTTCAAAGATAAGTTGTGAACTTTGTTTATTTTTACTTAGTCTTGTCTTGTAAACTTTTATTTATATATAAATCTATGTGTTCTCCATGAGATCTGAGTAGTTTCATTTTTCTTTCTCGCTACAATGAGGAATAATATGTGTAGGAATATAGTTTTGTAGAAGTGCTTTTAAAATTTCATAAATTATGATGATTTAAACTCTATGCTTAATTTACTTATCGATCTAGTCAATTGATTTGTTAAAATTTATTGTAAAACATAGTGACTCGAAATGGGTCAAGTTACAACATAATAAGAATCACATTTAGCCTCATCTATGAGAGTGTAGTCCCTAAAATTAAGTGAAAATAAATAAGTAAATAAGTTTTGATGAGCATAAAATTAGAGACTTTAGGATGACAGACTAAAACCACCCAATTTGGTCAAGATGTTTAGAAACTGAAGCAAGATGTTAGTCATGAGGTGTGGAGAAGTGGGAACTCTAGACTGAGAGCTAGTATTTTTCCAACCTAACCACGAATTTAGGGATCAAACTCTAAATTAGTGAATGTTCTTTATGCACTCGAGAGGGTAAAAAACAGAATTGTTTCTATTTGACACAATACCTTAATTATATTTAAAATTATTTTCCTACACTAATTATAAACTCATTTCAAGGGGAAGGATGTTTTATACAAGTTTGAACTCTTCATATATTATTATTTTAGAGTAGTGGTAACTTTACATTTTAAAACCTTTTTAGATTGTCTTGTATTTACATTTTACATTTTCTTACATACTTAGCATTCCTTTTAATTTTATAGAATTAGATAAGACAAAAAAACTTACAATTATTTACTATATAAGTTTACTAAAATTAAAAGAAGGTTTTATTAAAGTTAATTTTATAAGAGTTTTGTTTATCTTCGTGGGAGCAATACTAGGATTTTTAATGAAAAATCGTATATTATTTAAAACGATACGCATATTTGTGTAGTTGCCCTAGTGTGTAAACCATTTTTATCGTCTTTATATAATATTTAATTTTGTATACTAGTCGCTGAATATAGATTGAATCAAACTTTTGGCCATATTTCTGAAATTAAATAATTGTATAATTGCGGATTGGGTCAAGTTTTTTGCGTCATTGCAGGGGAGAGCAACGAAACCTTTTTGACATAGAAAAATCTTTATTTTAAATTGTAGAAATAATATAGAAAAACTGTAGTATCGTTTATATATAAGTGCTTGTGTGTATTTAAAAATATTAAAAAAAGAAATATTTATTGTTTTACTGTGTTTTACTTGTTTTATTATTTACCTATAAAATTGTATACGTAGTGCAGGATCTAAAGATTTAGCACCTTACGATTCTGAGTTTGAGCGAGCTATTAAAAAAATTAGAAAACAAAAATAAATTCACAATTTCCAAGAAATAGCAAATACTTGACATAATAATTTAGAAAATCAAATTGATGAGAATGTACCAAAACCATTACTAGATTATGCTAACCCTACGGTAGATGAAATTCACTAAAGTATAAAAATTCCTATCGTAGAAGTTAACAGATTTGAATTAAAATATGCTATCATTCAGATGCTACAAAATAACCAGTTTGGAGGAACTCTATCTGAAGATCATAACTTACATCTTGCAAGTTTTCTAGAACTTTGTGTCATATTTCAATAAAATGGTGTCTCTAATGATGGTGTTAAACTTATGTTTTTTCCTTTTTCCTTAAGTGATAAAGCTAAAAGGTGATTGAACTCATTAAGACCTTGATCTAATAAAAACTGCAGTGGCCTAGCATAGAAATTCTTGGCTATGAATTTTCTACCTTCAAAGGCTGCTAAGCTTAGAGATCATATTACATCTTTTTATCAGTTTGAAGAGAAATCAATATACGAGGCTTGGGAGCTCTTTAAATAATTTCTTAGGAAGTGTCCACAGTATTCTTTGCCCGATTTGTTAATAATTGAAATATTTTATGATGGGTTAGAAAGACCACTTAGATCTATTGTTGATGCTGGTGGTGGTGGATTGTTAATGTCAAAACTTTTTGATTAAGCATATTCTTTAATTTAAGAAATGACTACGAATAATATCAATGTTCTTCTGAACGGGTAAATCCTAAAAGAATAACAGTGTTAATGATTTTGACCCTATTTCTATATTAACATCTCAAGTAGCTGCAATATCAAGAAAGTTAGATCAATTGGGAATGAGTTTATCTCAAAAGTTAGTGAGAAAAATTCATTAAGACAAATGAATTATTCCAACATTCCTACATTTGAGACTTTGAATGCAATTCACAATAAACCTAATAACCTCTATTCTAACTATTATAACTCAAGTTAGAAAAATCACCCCAACTTTAACTGGAATAACAAATCTGATAGTGCTAACCATCAATGGGGAAATAATCAAGCGAACTCATTGAGAAACTGAAACAACCAAGGTAATACTAATTATCGACCAACTTATCCTCCTAGATTTAACAGTAACCAACAATTTAAAGAGAAGAAGTTGTCTATAGAAAAACTTGTATTACATATGGGAAATTAATTACAAAGCCAAGGAGCAAAAATTATAAATATAGAAAATCAACTGGGACAAATTGCTAACATCCTTAGCAATAGGCGTCAGGGAAGTCTTCTTAGTAATATTGAAATTAATCCTAAAGACCAGAACAAAAAACAAGTTAAAGCTGTCCAATTAAGAAGTGAAAAGAATTGGAGATGAGAGTTCAAAAAACAGAAGAAGTTGAGAAATAGAGAAAAGAATGTGAAAAGTCTTATGAAGATATTCCTCAAGACCTAGAAAAACATATCTCTCCAATGAAGATCAATTTAGAACGACCACCACCTGCATTTCCTTAGAGACTTCGACAACAGAAATTGGATAAACAATTTTCAAAGTTTCTAGACATATTTAAGAAGTTAACAATTAATATTTCCTTTGCTGAAGCTCTGGAATAGATACCGAGCTATGTAATATTTAAGAAAAATATTCTTAATAAAAAAATGAAGTTTAAAGGCAGTGAGATCATTTCCCTCAGTGAAGAGTGTAACGCAATAATTCAGAGTCCTAAGAAACTAAAAGATCCTGGTAGCTTTACTATTCCATGTGCAATAAGAAATATTTTTATGGGAAAGTTATATGTGATTTAGGGGCTAACATTAATTTTATGCCTCTATCTATTTTTTGAAGTTTAGGCTTAGGAAAGATCTCTTCACTTATGTAATTTTTCAGTTAGCTAATCAATCAATTACTTTCCCAAAGGGGATTATAGAAGATGTGTTAGTAAAAATGGATAAATTTATTTTTTTTGTTGATTTCATTGTACTAGATACGGAGGAAGATAAAGAAATCTCACTCATTTTAGAGACATTTTCTTGCTAGTGGAAGAGCTATGATAGATGTGCAAAAAATGTGAGTTAACCATGAGAGTCAATGATCAGAAAGTGACATTTAATATATCAAAAGTAATGAAATATCCAACAAAAAAGAAGATAGGATGAATGTTTTAGAATGGAACTTATCAATCATATAAGTAGCAGTCATTTCAAGGAACATCCTGAAGATAAATTGGAACAACAAGAATTTGAGAATAAAGAAGATACTAATCTAAAAGATGAAATACTTCAAAAGATTAATGAGAATACAAATTATGTTCAAAAAATTTTGAGTTATTGAACCCGAGCGAAACAATAAATCTTTCAGTCCTTCAATTGAAAAACTTATTGAAATAGAAATGAAGGTTCTACATATGCATTTAAAGTATGTTTTTCTAAGGCACTTGTCTACATTACCTGTTATAATATCTTCAAACCTGACTGAATATCAAGAACAAAAATTAATTGAAATTTTAAAAAATTATAAAAAAGTTTTTGGATAGACGATAGCTGATATTAAAGAAATCGGTCTTTCAATTTGTATGCAACGAATTTTAATGAATGAGAATCATACGTCGAAGGATGGTCCTCAAAGGAGACTAAACCCTATAATTAAAGAAGTTGTTAAGAAAAAAATTATAAAATGGTTAGATGTTGTAATTATTTATCATATTTCGGATAGTGCTTAGGTTAGTTTTATCCACTATGTTCCTAAAAAAGAGGGAGTGACTGTATCTGTTAATGAAAAGAATGAATTAATTCCTACCCGACAAGTCACTGGGTCGCAAATCTGCATCGATTATAAAAAATTAAATCTCGGCATAAAGAAATATCACTTTTTTTACCTTTTCTGGATCAAATGTTAGATAGGTTAGCGGGGCATAAATATTTTTGTCTTTATAATGGATATATCGGTTATCACCAAATTCTTATAACTTATGAGAATCAAGAAAAGACCACATTCACGAATTCTTAAGAGACTTTTGCTTATAGATGGATGTTATTTGGATTATTCAATGCACCTAGAACTTTTCAAAGATCCGTGATTTTCATTTTCTGCAACTTAATTGAGAAAGAAATAGAAGTTTTATAAATGACTTTTCAGTGTTTGGTACTTCATTTGAATCATATTTAAATCATTTAGAAAAAAAAAAAAAAAAAAAAAAGAAGAGACGAATTTTGTTCTTAATTAGAAGAAATGTCAATTTATGTTTGCAGGAAGAATTGTACTTAGACATAAGATTTCTGAAAAACGCTATGGAAGTAGATCCGGCGAAAATTCAAGTTATTGTTAAACTACCTCCTTCTACTACAGTGAAAGGGGTTAGAGGTTTCTTAGGACATGCTGGTTTCTACAGGTGATATATTAAAAAATTTTTTCAAAAATTACTAATACACTATGCCAACTTGTAGAAAAAGATACATTATTTGATTTTAATCAGAAGTGCCTAAATGTCTTCGAGTTAGTAAAATAAAAATTAATCACCATTTCTATTATTGTTTCACTCAATTCGGGGAAATCATTTGAGTTAATGTGTGATGCGAGTAATTATACTATTGAGGTTCTTTTGGGACAAATATGATAAAATTTTCAAAGTAATATATTATACTAGTAAAACTCTTAATAAAGCTCAAATTAATTATACTACTATAGAGCAAAAATTATTAGCGATAATATGTCTTTAATAAATTTAGGTCTTTTCTTAATGAAAATAGTACATACAGATCACTGCTATTAATATCTGATGTCAAAGAACAATGGAAAAACACGGTTAACCAGATGGGTTATTCTGATGCAAGAATTTGATTTTGAAAAAGTACATAGGAAGAAAACTGATAAGTAGATAGTTGATCATCTATCTAAGCTTGAACATGAAAATTCAGATTACATTAAAAATGAAATTATTGAATATTTTCCTGATGAAAAATTATATATTGTAACTGAAAGACATGTTTTGTGGTATGCCAACATAATTAATTTGATAGTTAGTAACATTTTAACTTTTGGTTTAACATACTTACAACAAAAGAAATTTAAGCATGATGCAAGATCTCACTTCAAAGACTACCTATATTTATATTTAACATACTTACTTTAAGCATGATGTAAGATCTCACTTCAAAGACTACCTATATTTATATAAACAATATACGGATTAAATTATTCGAAGATGTGTATCTATGGAAGAAACTCAACAAATTATTCATAAATGTTTTGATTATGATTTTGGGTGGCACTTTGGGATTGATAAAACTGCATATAAAATTTTACAATTTAGATTTTAATGACCTACAATATTTAGATATGTTAATACTTATGTGAAAATATGTGATCAATGTTAACGGGTATGTAATATTTCTAGAAGAAATAAAAAACCCTCAATTTTAGTTTAGATGTTGAAACTTTTTATATTTGTTGTTTAGACTTTATGAGACTATTTATATCATCTTTCAGAAATATATACATTTTAGTAGCAGTGGACTATGTTTCAAGGTGGATGTAAGCTGTAGCTTTACGTCGCTGTGATGCTCGAAGTGTTGCAAAATTATTAAAGAGAAATATTTTTTGTAGATTTGAAATGTCGAGAGTAAAAATTACAGATAGAGAAAGTTATTTCAAGAATAAGAATATTGAAATGTTAGTTAGAAAATATAGTATTAGACATAAAATTGTCACTGTTTATCATCCTCAGACCAGCGGTCTAGCAGAATCCAAGCTAGAAATTAAAAAACTTTTGGAGAAAACAATAAACCCTAATAGGATGGATTGGTCTGGGATGGAATATTATGGGCTTATAGAACCGCATATAAAACTAATACAAGAATTACCCCATATAAACTCTTATTTGGGAAGTTTGCCACTTACCAGAAGAACTGGAGCATAAAGTTTATTGGGCTATCAAAGAATTTAATTATAATTTGAAAGATGTTGGTGAGAAAAAACGATTTCAATTGAATTAGCTTTATGAAATCAGAAATGAATCTTATGAAAATGCAAAGATTTATAAGGAAAAGTTGAAATTATCGCATGATCAAAAGATTTTAATAAAGAATCTAGAACTTGGACGAGAAGTTTTACTATACAATTCAAGATTGAAATTATTTCCTCGGAAACTGAAGTCTAGGTGAATGGAGTCATTCATTGTGGTAAAAGATTATCCTTACGGTGCTGTGGATATCAAGCATCTGAAAAATGATAGAATGTTCAAAGTAAATGGACATAGGCTGAAGCCTTACTTTGATTGAAATAAATATATATTTAATGAAATCCTAATGTCCTGAGTAAGATGTGGATACGTCGGGAAGACGATGTTAGACCAAGCGCATTGTGGGAGACAACTCATAGCTATTAAAGTGAATTAAGTTTAGTTTGTTTATATTTGATTGTGTGCATTTACTTGATTGTGTTTGAGAGTCACACGTGCTGTTACAACTTCAAATGATATAATTCATGACATAAGAAAGGTTAGGACGTGTATTTGGACCTATGGTGAACCAGTGTTCAATTGTGCGCTAGTGCCTAGGCGTCGAAATCTGGAGCCTAAGCTCCGGAACACAGAGAACCTGGGGCCTAAGCGCCCAAATCTGGCGACTAGTTACAGAATTGCGAAATTAAACAGTTTTTCTGACGGTTATTTGTATTATAAACCCCCAAAACCTTCAATTCATTTCATTCTTCACCATTTAGAAGGTTTGGGAGTGATATAAGTCTTGAGATTTCACCAAATTTCAAGATTCATGGATTGCAATGCTTTGTCAAGTTCAACTCTAGAAGTATTTCATCAGAAGAAGTTCATAAGGAAAGAAGCGCAGAGAGTTCATGATAGGACTTTGGTGAAGAAGAAATTAATAAGAGAAAAAGGATAGATTATGCCTGAAGGCCTGATCGACGCAATTATTGCGCAGAGATGTTGGGAAGTGTTTTGCTACACCACTATCGCTGCTGTGATCTCTGCTGTGAAGGAATTATATGCAAATCTTCATGGATTCAATCATGTATTGGTTTATATTCAAATTAAATTAGTACATTTTGCTCCAAGGATCAACAAGTTGTTCTTAGTGGATGGCGTACCAACCTGCGAGTTTGATAACTTCACTCCGACTAGAGACAATTGGATTGAGAACTTCAGAATCCTAACGGATAGCAATGAACGTTGGAGATTTAGAAGTGATTCCAAGATTAGTTCCCTGCTGCAAGATTAAATTCATCATCTAAGCCTTAGCACTTTTTCATTTAAGCCTAATTGCTTACTACCACAAATATCAAGTAACGAAGGAAAGTGCAATCTTAAATTACTGTATTCAAACGAGAAGACCTATTGATGTGGGGGCACTATTTGTAGATCCATTATTGAAGGTACACTAAATGGATCTATGATTGGGCTTGGACACCTTACTGTTATTTTCTCACTAAATGGATCTATGATTCCAAGATTAGGCACTATTTGTAGATCCATTATGGAAGCCTAGATCCCATATGAAAGTTGGGAAAAAATACCTCTTCCCCGGAAGCCCATGAACCAGTCTATCTTGATATGTAACAACATCGATCTTTATGCGGCGCATGGAGGAAGTTCTAACACGGACCGGTTGATACACCTAAAATATAGTATTTTTAGACACATTTTTATACCTATTTTTTAGATATTGCGCTTTACAGAAAAGTATTTTTGTGTTTATCTTGCAGATATAGGTAAAAAGTGAGAAAAATGCTTAGAGGAGTGAAAAATGATCAAATTTGGAGCAAAAATGTGAAAAATGTGCAAAAGAGTTTTGGCGCCTAAGCGCTGGTTAAACATAGAAGGCCGCGCCTAAGCGCCAGAGGCCACGCGCTTAAGTGCCAATAGCAGTTATTGGATGAGTAAATTCGGTTTCTACGAATTTTGAAGAGGTTTTTTAATACCCATTGGCTTAATAGGTGCTTATAACCAACATGGATGAAAATTATCACGAAAAGATGCATCTCTTGGGGAAATACATCAAATCTAGACATATTTTGAAGAGAAATCAAGGCACCTTTTGGATATTTACAAAAGAAAAAAGATTGGGACTTTGAAAGAGATCATGAAAGTGTTGAAAAGTTTTGAAAGTTCTCATTTGGGGAGTTAGTTCGGAGAGATTTTCAGGCACAACTTTCACTTTTATTTTATCCTTGTTATTTTATTTTGAGTGATTGTAAAGAAAAGAGAATCAAATGAACTTCAAGAGTTTGGTGGAGGACTTGAAATAAGTTTTTATCCTTTTGTTTTGAGACTACTTTTGGTTTTAATTGAGACTTATTGTTGATTTGACAATGATTTCTTCTTTTAAACTAAAGTGTGATTATGTTTTCTCCATAGATTCTAAGTAGTTTTCTTCATATTTCTTCTCAAAAGGATAAGTAATTAAGTTTTGAACGGAAGTTATGGAAAGTATTGATCTTCAATGTGGAAGAAGTTATGATGATTTAAATCCATGCACTTCATTTATTTCTTGATTTAGTCAATCCAGATGTTAAAATTTGTTGTGAGAACATGTAAAAACCGAGCTGGTATTGTCTCAGTCATTAATTGAAAAGAATCACATGAGGTTGTATAAATGAGAATGTAATTCAAATGATTGAGTGCAAATAAATGGGGAAATATTTATTGAAAGGTATAGAATTAGAGGACTTTAAAGTGACAGGTTAAAGCCTCCAACTTGGTGTATTGTTTTAGGTTCTGATACGAGAATGTTAGCCCTCAGGTGGACGGAATCGAGGGAACTCTTAGAGTGAGAGCTAGTATCTTCCCTGCCTAGCCGGTCTTTAGAATATTCAAACTTTAAATTAGCCAATGTTTTTTATAGCATCTCAAGTAAGGGTAAAAAATATTATTGCTCTTACTTAGCACAACACAATTTACATACTTCTACAACAGAATTCTTATACTTATTACAGATTCATAACAAGAAGAAATATATTTTCATATTTAGTGTTTTTCTTCTACAAAAATTCTAGTTATCTTTCTAAATTATTATTGTTTTATCAAAATATTAAAAATACCAAAAATATTTAAATTTTCATTACTAAAAATATCATCTTTGGTTTAGATAATTATCCTTTTATTAAAAATAGAAAGTTTGTTGTTCAATAGTGCATATTGCATATTCTCTCTATAGGTTCGATATTCAGGTCTAAATCAAAAAGTCTTATATTACTTAATAACAATACGTATACTTGCGTAGTATCTCAATATATATATAAATTAAATTCTTATTTTTCTTCAGGATCAAATTTTTATATTTATTGCAAAGTAAAGAAGTATAAGTGAAATACAATCTGAAATATTATTGTAATGTGCATATTAGCAGTATCTAGTGATCAAGTTTTTGGCGTCATTGCCGGGGAGAAATTAATTTTAAAAGCAAATTTCTATTTTTAAAAAGGCTTATTTAAACTTTAAGTTATCTTATCTTATTTTATTTTGTTTTGTTTATTTTATTTTATTTTATTATATGTTAGTGTATGCGTAGTTCAGGTTCTGAAGAACTAGTGCCCTACGATTCTGAATTAGAATGAACTATTAGGAAAATCAGAAAACCAAAAAAATTATAAATTTTGAAAAATAAAAAAAAATTACAGAAATGGCTGACCAAAATAATCAAAATGCTGAAATTCATCAAGAGTTTAGACCTTTAAGAGATTATGTCAATCCTACTGTAGATGAACTTCATTGTAATATTCAAAAACCTCTTGTATTAGCTAATTCATTTGAGCTTAAACCTGTTATTATCCAAATAGTATCAAATAATCAGTTTGGGGATCACAAACTGAAGATCCAAATTTACATCTTGCCAATTTTTTAAAATTGTGCACTACATTTAAATACGATGGCGTATCAGATAATGTCATAAAACTTAAGTTATTTCATTTCTCACTAAGAGATAAAGCTAAGATGTGGTTGAATTCGTTAGCAGCTGGATCTATCAGAACTTGGGGGGATTTAACACAAAAATTTCTTGCTAAATATTTTTCACCATCAGAAACTGCAAAGCTTAGAAATGATATTACATCTTTTAATCAGTTTAAAGGGGAATTTATTTATGAAGCATGGGAAGATTTAAAAAACAATTTTCAAGGAAGTTAGACAAATTTGAAATTAATTTTTCTCAACCAATTTTCATAATTGAAGAGAATTCATTATGTCAAATGGTAGATTCTCAAGCATCATTAGAAACTTTGAATGTCATAAATAATAAGCAGAATAACCCATATTCAAATTATTATAACCAAGGTTGGAAGAACAATCCCAACTTTAACTGGAATAACAATTCAGGTGGTAATAATCAACAATAGGGCAACAACCAAGGAAACTCATTAAGAAACTGGAACAACCAAGGGAATAATAATACAGATCTACTTATCCTCCAGGTTTCAACATCAATACACAGTTTAAGGAGAAGAAGTTGTCTATAAAAGAAGTGGTGTTACAAATTGGAAATCAATTACAAAGTCAAGGAGCTACAATTAAAAATATTGAGAATCAACTTGAGCAAATAGCAAATTCATTAAATAATAGATCTCAAGTAACACTTCCTAGTTATACTGAATCAAATCCAAAAGACCAGAATAAAGAACAAGTAAAATTCGTTCAACTTAGAAGTGAAAGAGGTTTGGAAGGTCGGGTTCAAAAAGAAATTGTAGAGAGAATAAATTGAAGAATCAAAAGAGAACGCTTCAAAAGATTCTGACAGACCTATTTCTCCACTAAAAATTGATTTGGAAAAACAACCACCTCCATTTTCTCAGAGACTTCGTCAGCAGAAGTTGGATAATCAATTTCAAAATTTCTGGAAATATTTAAAAAACATACAATTAATATTTCATTTGCTAAAAATTTAGAACAAATGTCGAGCTATGTAAAGTTTATGAAAGATATTCTCAACAGGAAAAGAAAGTTTGAAAATAATGAGACTGTTGCACTTAGTGAGGAGTGCAGTGCGATAATTTAGAAGAAGCTTCCTCAAAATCTTAACGATCCTGGTAACTTTACAATTTCATGTGCAATAGGAGACAGATTTTATAGGAAAGTTTTATGTGAATTAGGTGCAAGCATTAACCTTATGTCATTATCAATATTTAAAAGATTGGGATTAGGAGAAATAACCTCTACTACTGTAGGTTTGTAGTTAGTAGATTGCTCGATAACATACCCTAAAGGAGTTATAGAAGATGTCCTAATGAAAGTGGATCGAATTATTTTTCTTGTTGATTTCATTGTGCTAGATATGAAGGAAGATAAAGAGATACATATCATTTTGGGGAGACCTTTCTTAGCCACAGGAAGAGCAATGATAGATGTGCAGAAATGAGAATTAACAATGCGCGTCAATGATCAAACTGTTACTTTTAACATTTCAAAATTAATGAAATACCCTGCAAAAGATAAAGATAATGAATGTTATAGGATGGATGTTATAAGATATCTAAGTGAATGTCATTTTAGAATTACTTATGAAGAAAAATCTGAAGTACAAGATTTGGAACACGAGCAAGAAGAGGAATTAAATCAATGCGAAAATCATTTTAAGGAAAATTCAAACTATGTTCGAGAAAGTTTTAAAGTTTTAGACACGAAAGACAAAGATAAATCATTTTGTTCATCTATTGAAAAACCTCAAGAACTAGAGTTGAAGTTACTTCCTGATCATTTAAAATATGTCTTTTTAGGAGATTTATCTAATTTACAAGTTATAATTTCCTCAAAATTAACAATGAAACAAGAAAGGTCGATGAAAATTCTGAAATATTTTAAGAAAGTCTTTGGATGGACAATTGCTGATATTAAAGGAATCAATTCTTCAATTTGTATGCATATAATTCATATGGAAGAGAACTGCAAACCCAGGACTGATCCGCAAAAGAGATTGAATCATGTTATGAAAGAAGTTGTAAAGAAATAAATTTTAAAGTGGTTAGATGTTGGAGTTATCTACCATATTTTAGATAGTGCATAGGTTTGACCAATTCAGTGCGTTCTTGAGAAAAGAGTAACTGTAACTATAAATGAACATAATGAGTTAATACCTACTAGACAAGTTACAGGGTAGTGAATATGCATTGATTATAGAAAATTAAATCTTGTCACTAGAAAAGATCATTTTGCATTACCCTTTCTGGATCAAATGCTGAATAGACTAGCTGGGCATAAAAACTTTTGTTTTCTGGATGGATATACTAGTTATCACCAAATTCAAATATCCCTTGAAGATCAAGAGAAAATAAGGTTTATTAGTCCTTATGGTACTTTTGTTTTTAGAAGAATATCCTTTGGTTTATATAATGCACCTATTATATTTTAAAGATCTATAATGGCAATTTTTTGTGATTTAATTGAAAAAGAGATTGAAGTATTCAGGGATGACTTTTCAGTATTTGGAACTTCATTTGATTCATGTTTAAAACATTTATCCAAAGTTCTTAAGCGCTGTGAAGAAACAAATTTAGTCCTTAACTGGGAAAAATTTCAATTAATGGTAGCAGCAGAAATTGTATTAGGACATCAAATATAGAAAATGGTATGAAAGTAGATCCTGCTAAAATTCAAATGATCGTCAATTTACCTTCTCCAACAAATGTAAGGGAAATTAGGAGTTCTTTAGAATATGCTGAATTCTACAGGCGATATATTAAAGACTTTTCAAAGATTGTTAAGTCTTTATGTCATTTACTAGAGAAAGATGCAATTTTTAATTTTGATGAGAATTGCCTAAAAGCTTTTAAGTTATTAAAAGAAAAACTAATCACTGCACCAATTATAGTTTCACTAAACTGAAAAAAATATTTTGAATTAATGTGTGATGTTAGTGATTATGCTATTGGAGCAGTTTCAGGACAAAGATATGATAAAATTTTCAAAGTTATTTAATATGCTAGTAAAAGTCTTAATAAAACTCAAATTAATTATATAACTGAAAATGAGTTATTAGCAATAGCATATGCTTTTAATAAATTTAGATCATATTTAATTGGAACTCATTGTGTAGTGCATACAAATCATTCTGCTATTAAGTATTTAATGAAAAAGAAGGATGCTAAACCT